>CALYDD020000413.1:0-197890 GCA_944472135.2 Trichobilharzia regenti | reverse complement strand
TGTATTCATAGGTGACCAGAGAGAGCAAAGAATTATGGCAGATTTGAAATACAGGTGTTATGTATCTAAGTCAACGTGAAGTTTTTATATGGACTATGAATTTTTAGCAATTCTGTTCCACATTCTAGTTCATTTACCTCCGTTTAGGTATTTCATCATGATGATTCAGAAAGCCACGTCACATCAACAGTGATTGCAGCGTTGTGAGTATCAAAAAGGGTATGTCGTATACTTTCATATGGATGAAACATTGTTGTACAGACTTGAACATTTCCAGAACATAAAGATGTGAATAATATTTTACTTGAATAACACATGTAGTAGCCACAGTAATTTCAAATTCAACCGATTTCTGGTGCAACTAGGGCCAAACGAAATATAACTCAAAGTGAAATGAAAGTCCTGACTAAAATTTTTACGTGAAGTGTCGAAACCGGAGGGTCCTATCAGATTCAAAATTCCTCAAACAAGAGTAGATTTAAGTAAATTACCAATTTTTTATCACAAAATACCATTATCAGAGGTTTGTGACGTCTTCTAGAGCTGAGGTTAGTCATTTCAGCAGGTGAACAAACTAGTATTGTAACAGTAAAAGACAAGACCTGGAAGCCAAGATATATTTTTTATCAATCAAACCGCTATATATATATATATATATATATATAGTTTATATTCGTTAACGATTCACTGTGCTTTGCGATTTTCATTTACATCAAACGACATGAAAACGAAATTGCTGCGCTTCACTCAGTAGTATTGAAGCAGATGAACAATTAATTCCCAGTGGCTTAATTGCCTGAGAATTCGCCTTGTAACCGGGAGGTCAGAGGCTCAAACGTCGAAGGACGCCTACCTTCGAAGATTCTCAAACTAGAGCAGAACTGCTGTTCCGTCCTCCAAGGTTTCCTAATGGTTCTCTAACTGATCTCACCTAATCATGGAATCCTCAAACCAATCAAATCCCTATGAACCGACACTTGAATATCAATTGATCCACAGTTTACACTGTTGAAGGCTATCGCAAGCTGTATTCGATGATGCTGTGTAATTCTGCAATTCTGTCGGCGCCTGATTCTGTTTTCTACCGAATCTATTCAAATCCGAGTGAATTTTAACATCAGTAACAACTCCTAATCCTCACAGGGTGATGTCATCTGTCATTTAAATTGTTGTGGACATCACTTTGTCACTTCAGCCACAGTCTGACAGGCTGAAATGTCTTTCCATCGACAGGTAACTTCACACACAGACACAATTTGTAAAAAAGTGAGGTCAGCATTTATGCAGAGGTCCACTATTCCAGTTCATTTTTTCGGATTGATTTTATCTGGTCTCCTTGGTACCCTTCGTTTCAGTAGCCTAGTGGCTTACGATACGCCGGCACTCATCAGAGTTTCAGTGTTCAGTGGTAGATTTGTCTGCTGGTGGTTCATTAGTAGTGCCACTAATCGCATTCTTCTGTACAAATGGTTTTTTCAAGACGGTAGCCAGATATGACAATTGAAATAAACAAACTTTTATTCCCTATAATCAACTATTGTCAATTCTTATTTTGGTTTTCTCGATTAGGCTACTGTTGATATCACTCACTTTTATAACAAGCGACGGAGTGCTAGAATGCTCGTCAACTAGGGTGTGTTCTGGAGTTCAATCCTCGGTTCATGCACTCTTTTACCTCTCTAAGCCAGTAATAAGACCGGTGAAAATGGAAGGTTGGAAATGAAGCTAGCAACTCCATCCCTTAAGGGTAAAACAACTGCTAACGACTAAAACCGCATCAGTTGAGGTGGTGGGAGGTAAAGATATGAAATAGAGCCAGACAACAACCTATGGTCCCACTAACGAATATTGAGTAGGTAATGAAGGTTGACTGGGTATACACAGTAGATATCATCGAGTGACACCACACACTATTCCACTCCTCGAATGCAACCTGAACGATCAGCGACAAACATGGGTTTGGAATGACGTCAAAATGGAAAATATAATGTGAAGATGAATCGAATGCTCGCGTGAAGCAGTGAAGCTGGATAGAATTTCAGGAAGTCAATCGTGTGGAAAGGATATGTTCCAACGTTGTTCAGTGTTCCACTCGAGGAGGCAAGCAATGAATGAATTCTATTATTGGTGATGATGACGAGAAACATTTCAAGTCAATGCATTGTGATTGGCTTGTACAAAGTGGGACTATCAATCTGATTGTAGGCAAGCAGAAATTCACCGAATCATCTATTTTGTTATTTGTTAGCCACCATGAACATAATTGCATGGCGGCTTGCAAAAAATGTACTATTGATGATACCACTTTGGGATTACCGAAGGAAGCAGTGATTACCTGTAATGAAACCAACTACCATACCACAAATATGCATTTTGCAAAAATGATACAAATTCACGAGAAAATGCGATTACCACTTGAGATTTGTCATTTTTAGAAGAGGGCTCTCACAAAATCTTGCATTTCACTTTCCTAACTACAATATATACCGATCTGACTGTTTCCCATACGCACACGCACTATACTACTTATATACGTGAATTAAGCGACCAGGAATATATTTCGAATATCATCATTCGTGAATCACGTTATGCACTGTAGTTTTGTTTACAGTGTCCTCACTCACCAATTACAACAGTTCATGCATTTCATGCTCATTGATTGGTGTGATATTGCAGAAGAAGGTAGGAAATGCAATTGCATATTAGTTTGTTTATTAGATGTATCACGCAGTGGAATTACTTGCTACCACAGTGCACAGGTTTTACATATATATTAATGTGAGTTATGGAAGAAAGCCACTTTCATTAGTTCTGAGGAGTGACTCACTTGGAAATCATATTCACTCCATTCTTAATGACATGACATGTATTGAGTTTGACTTCTCTGAGGATCATTTCGATTGATTGACTGATTTAAACATACCGCATTATTCATTCCACACTGAAACCCACATTCCTGTTTAAGTCTTTCACTGACTATGCATCCAAGGAAATAACAGAATTAACTTGCAGTTAATAAAAATATTAATATCAGTTGGCTGTTACTGGGATCTGAATTCATCAGAAGGATATTTCATCGATATTGAGTACCTATTGAGACGTATGCAAACTCCAACGTGATGCAGAATTCATTTCAACACCATGAACTCTTCCAGTGAGTTCGGTTCACACGAAAGGTTAAAAATGACTAGTTCTCTTCATATGATTCCTAGATAGAATTTATCGTGGAACAGCATCAGTAGGAGAATTCGTCGAAACCAGTGACCATCGAAGAATTATTTCATCCTTCTTCTTCTACTTCTTCAGAGATCTCTCCACAATACGCAACTGTAATACGAAAGGCATTCTAGGCTAGTTTCAAGTCACAAACTAGAATGAAACAGTTCTCCAGTGCTCATTTGTATTTGATGTCCCATTCACCAACCATGTTTCGTGATGAAATGAAATTTGGAAGTAAATCACGTGATTTGGAGTCAAAATTTGAGGGAGATAATCAATGTTATTAGTATTCATTCCTTTTGTTCCGAGTGGTGTATGCCCATTCCAGACGAAATGGAATGTGACAGGATAGATCACATCATGGTGACCTGTGTTCACGAGTACTGACAATCACGTTTTCTCTTCACACGTCCAGCCTCATTTCTCCATCAGACACATCTGACATGTGGATTCCCATTGATTGTTCGCTGGCGCTGTTTACGTCTTATTTGACTATACCACGTACCGTTTCTATCCCCCTATCTCTTTATCTATCCTAAGTCAATATTTATTTCCCTCCGCAGTTTTGTCGGATGGTGTGTTCTACGCCAGTCTTTTGTTCTGGAAGATCTCCTTGTTTCTTAAGTTTCATGACCTCATATCTGATTTTTAGTGTCGAGCCGTAGCATCTTGTTCTGAGGTTTTTATTGTTAGTGAATTCGACATGTCTCTGCATCGTATAGAGCGCCATTTTTGAGAATCTTTCCATATCATTTCAATGAGTTGACTGCTGAAGACTTTCATATATATTTCATAGTAATGATCTGTTTCCTGATTTCAGGATCCTCCGTGTGTAATCATCAACCTAGCCTACTGCGTTTGAAACGATGATTTCCTGTTTAGGTAGGTGAATTTAGGATGGTTGTTAGAAGTTAGTTCCCATTAATATGAACTTGTTTCTCTCATTGCCTCAACCGTTGGCATGAATATCATCATTGTATCAACTCCTGCCCTCACTTCAATTACGCCAGTGAGCAGGTGGTTAGGATTTGCTCGGTATTTGTCCTCATCACACCAGTAATGAATCAGACTTGTGAAAAGTTATGGCGACACCCTCCACATTGTTTTAATAGCTGTCAAAATCTTTCTCCATCAGCGCTGTAGAGAGTCTTTACGAAATCAAGGAAGCTCTCCAGCAATTCATCTCACAGTCATCGATTTCATAAAGACTTCCTAAAGCGTCGATGGAGAAAGAATTTTACAGCTTTTTCTTACCTTGTCACTCATTCTGCCTCAGTCTTAGTAACAGTGACGTATGCAAGCCCTAGTCGTCTACACTCTCGCTCCCCGGCGTGTGGGACCACAGCCTAAATCGGAACATTCATTCTCAATCACTGATTCCACAGATAATCCTTGTCTACGTGTGTATGTCATTTTCACCACTAGTCTCCCCGGCGTATACGACCCGTCTGCTGTCTTTAACATCAATCAATTCATTCACAGATGTAGAAGACTCGAAACAACTTCAGAAGTAAGCGCGACGAAAATTTCAACAAAATTATACAATGCAACAAAGTACGAAAACAACAGGTAAACACAGTGAATCCAAAAACTCCAATTGATATGACACACCACTTATATATATATATATATAAACTGTACACATAACCTCGAAAATCACGTCTCCATGTAATTCCTGTGAAGAATCTCAGGACTTACACCAGTACGCCTACAACCCCTCTCAGGTTGAAGATTCAAGTGGAAAAATGTCCGGACACGAACAAGATTAACCAACAAATAGATAAGAGATGATACCAAATCAATATATACAACATGAACATATCTACAAAATAACACACCAAGTACGGTGGACTGCTCTTCGACGTACTACCCTTGAAGAATTGTAGGACGTAGAGCAGTACGCCTACAACCCTTCTCAGGTTGACGCTCTTAGGTTGGAAAATCATCACAGAGTTCATTTCCTGGCCTCTTTTTAACATCTATATCCTCAACTCTGAATGGTGACACGCCCATGACATTGTATCGTGGAATATAGATGACTAACAAACAAAGGACGTATCTGACCAACCAAGCGTAGGCACAGAGTAATTTACACCAAAGATAATGACATTCAAATAGCAACTTGAAACTTGAAATGCCTATATTCGTGCTACTCATTTTGTGGTGAGATCAGGTTGCTCGCCAATTGTAGACATTAATTTACGTCAATGTCTAGGTCACTAATTTTGTCAGTCAGAAAATATGTTCAACGCTTATTCAGCAACTAATCACAGCAGGCTTATTATTATTATTATTGTATCCTTTAGTTCCTAGAGGAACATAGGGCTTCAGCTGCGCACCTCCATTGACTTCGGTTTTCTGACAACTTTTTCACCCTGCTCCAGGTCTGTCCACATGCTTTCATCTCCTCTTCGCATGACCTCCTCCAAGTCACCCTTGGACGACCAACTCGCCGCCTCCCTTTCGGGTTCCACTCGAGGGCTTGTCTAGTGATGTCACTTGATGGTTTCCTCAGCGTATGGCCAATCCATCTCCATTTCTTTCTGCCTATTTGTTTCACAATCGGTTCCTGATTGGTTCGCTCCCAGAGATCCCTGTTGCTGATCTTTTCTGGCCATCTGATCTTGAGTATTGAGCGGAGACAGTTGTTAATGAAGGTTTGAAGTTTGTTTGAGATGCTCTTTATGACTCGCCAAGTCTCTGATCCGTATAGTAGCACTGACTTCACATTGGAGTTGAAAATCCGGATCTTATTTTTGATGCTGAGTGCTGTTGACCTCCACACAGATTTGAGAGTAATGAAAGCTTGTCTTGCTTTTCCGATTCTGGCTTTGATGTCCTCGTCAGTTCCGCCTGTAGTTGAGACGATGCTTCCCAGGTAGGTGAAGGAGGTTGTTTCTTTCAGGTTCTTCCCATTTATGCTTATTGTGGTCTGTTGTTGTTGCTGTTGATGTTGGCTAGGAATCTTCATCATATCTGTTTTATCTATGTTCACGTGAAGTCCTATCTTTGATGCTTCTTCTGCCAACTTGTTACTTTTCACTTGCATATCTTCCAGTTTATGGGAAATCAGACATATATCATCGGCGAAATCCAGATCCTCCAAGTCTTTTGTGTCAGTCCATTTTATGCCTGTTCCCTCGTTGGTTGCCGTTGTCTGTCGCATTATCCAATCAATTGCAATCAGGAAGATCATTGGTGATAGTAGACAGCCTTGCCTCACTCCCGTCCTCACTTCGAAGGCTTCCGTAAGTTTCCCGTTGTGGATTACTTGGCATGCAGCATTGTCGTATAACTGTTGGATGAGGTGTATAATTGTCGATGGGACCCCGTAGTAGCGAAGTAGTTTCCAAATGACCTCTCGATCGACGCTGTCGAAGGCCTTTTCAAAGTCGATGAAGTTGAGATAGAGAGGTGACTGCCATTCCAAGCTTTGTTCAATGATGATCCGTAGAGTGGCGATTTGATCAATACATGATTTGTTTCTCCTGAATCCAGCCTGTTCCGGACGAAGTTTTTCATCTAGGGCTTGTTTGATTCTCTCCAGGATGATGCGACTTAGTATCTTGCTTGGAATGGACAGAAGCATAATTCCACGCCAGTTTTTACATTGACTTAAGTCTCCTTTCTTTGGAAGTTTGAATAAGTAACTGTTCTTCCAATCCTCGGGTACTTTGCCCTCTTTCCACACCTTCTCCAGCAGTGGTGTCATCAAGTCCGCTGTTGTCTCTGGGTCTATTTTCAAAGCCTCTGCTGGGATTCCATCTGGTCCCGGTGTTTTCCCAGCTTTAAGCATCTTGATTGCATTCAGGACTTCTGATTTCGTCGGGGGGTCAGTGTTCACTGGTAGTTCTGCTTCCGTTGTTGGTATTGCTGGACGTGTTGTAGGTGGCGGACGATTTAGAAGTCTTTTGAAGTGTTCAACCCAGTGCTTTCTCTGTTCCACCTCTTTGGTGATTGACTTTCCATTGTCGTCCTTTATTGGCTTAATCTGTGTCGAACGTTTGCCCGAAAGGTTCCTAGTTGTTTGGTAGAGTGTGGCGAGGTCTCCTTTGCCTGCAGCTTGTTCTGCTTCGTTTGCCATGGTTTCATAATATTTTCTTTTGTCTTCCCTGGCACTTTTCTTCACTCTTTTGTTCAGTGTATTGTAGCTTGCATTCAGCTCCTGTTTTTGTTGCTCGTCAGTGCACTGGATAATCTTTTGCTTCACTGTCCTTCTCTCTTCTATTAGTTTCCAAGTGTCCGTAGTGAGCCACTGTTTGTCCTGTCTCTTTTTTCTGCCTAGAATTTCTATGCAGGTTTGGCTCCACACCGTTTTCAAGTTGTTCCAGTGCTTTTCAACGCCGACCTATTCGCTGGTGTTGATTTGTGTCTCAGCTTTGTCCTTTATGCTTGCAATGAAGATGTCCTTTGTAGCCTGGTCCTTCAGCTTTTGAGTGTTGAACTTGGCTTGTGGTCTATCTGCAGCTCCTGATTCCCTGAAAGCTTTTAATTTGATTTGGATTGTCCCTTGTACGAGATAGTGGTCTGAGCCAACGTCTGCTCCTCTTCTTGCTTTTGTGTCCAGTAGGCTGCGCCTCCACTTCCTTGAGATTGAGATGAAGTCGATTTGGTTTTTGGTTTGCCCGTCTGGTGACACCCATGTAGCCTTGTGGATATCTTTGTGCTTGTATACACTGCCACCAATCACCAGTTAACATCAGGAATCCACTTCTAAACTGCCATAGATATTCGTGCAATATGTGTCAGTGTATTCATAGGTGACCAGAGAGAGCAAAGAATTATGGCAGATTTGAAATACAGGTGTTATGTATCTAAGTCAATGTGAAGTTTTTATATGGACTATGAATTTTTAGCAATTCTGTTCCACATTCTAGTTCATTTACCTCCGTTTAGGTATTTCATCATGATGATTCAGAAAGCCACGTCACATCAACAGTGATTGCAGCGTTGTGAGTATCAAAAAGGGTATGTCGTATACTTTCATATGGATGAAACATTGTTGTACAGACTTGAACATTTCCAGAACATAAAGATGTGAATAATATTTTACTTGAATAACACATGTAGTAGCCACAGTAATTTCAAATTCAACCGATTTCTGGTGCAACTAGGGCCAAACGAAATATAACTCAAAGTGAAATGAAAGTCCTGACTAAAATTTTTACGTGAAGTGTCGAAAACGGAGGGGCCTATCAGATTCAAAATTCCTCAAACAAGAGTAGATTTAAGTAAATTACCAATTTTTTATCACAAAATACCATTATCAGAGGTTTGTGACGTCTTCTAGAGCTGAGGTTAGTCATTTCAGCAGGTGAACAAACTAGTATTGTAACAGTAAAAGACAAGACCTGGAAGCCAAGATATATTTTTTATCAATCAAACCGCTATATATATATATATATATATATATATATATATATATACTGTGCTTTGCGATTTTCATTTACATCAAACGACATGAAAACGAAATTGCTGCGCTTCACTCAGTAGTATTGAAGCAGATGAACAATTAATTCCCAGTGGCTTAATTGCCTGAGAATTCGCCTTGTAATCGGGAGGTCAGAGGCTCAAACGTCAAAGGACGCCTACCTTCGAAGATTCTCAAACTAGAGCAGAACTGCTGTTCCGTCCTCCAAGGTTTCCTAATGGTTCTCTAACTGATCTCACCTAATCATGGAATCCTCAAACCAATCAAATCCCTATGAACCGACACTTGAATATCAATTGATCCACAGTTTACACTGTTGAAGGCTATTGCAAGCTGTATTCGATGATGCTGTGTAATTCTGCAATTCTGTCGGCGCCTGATTCTGTTTTCTACCGAATCTATTCAAATCCGAGTGAATTTTAACATCAGTAACAACTCCTAATCCTCACAGGGTGATGTCATCTGTCATTTAAATTGTTGTGGACATCACTTTGTCACTTCAGCCACAGTCTGACAGGCTGAAATGTCTTTCAATCGACAGGTAACTTCACACACAGACACAATTTGTAAAAAAGTGAGGTCAGCATTTATGCAGAGGTCCACTATTCCAGTTCATTTTTTTCGGATTGATTTTATCTGGTCTCCTTGGTACCCTTCGTTTCAGTAGCCTAGTGGCTTACGATACGCCGGCACTCATCAGAGTTTCAGTGTTCAGTGGTAGATTTGTCTGCCGGTGGTTCATTAGTAGTGCCACTAATCGCATTCTTCTGTACAAATGGTTTTTTCAAGACGGTAGCCAGATATGACAATTGAAATAAACAAACTTTTATTCCCTATAATCAACTATTGTCAATTCTTATTCTGGTTTTCTCGATTAGGCTACTGTTGATATCACTCACTTTTATAACAAGCGACGGAGTGCTAGAATGCTCGTCAACTACGGTGTGTTCTGGAGTTCAATCCTCGGTTCATGCACTCTTTTACCTCTCTAAGCCAGTAATAAGACCGGTGAAAATGGAAGGTTGGAAATGAAGCTAGCAACTCCATCCCTTAAGGGTAAAACAACTGCTAACGACTAAAACCGCATCAGTTGAGGTGGTGGGAGGTAAAGATATGAAATAGAGCCAGACAACAACCTATGGTCCCACTAACGAATATTCAGTAGGAAATGAATGTTGACGTGATATACACAGTGGATATCATCTAGTGACACCACACACTGTTCAACTCCTCGAATGCAGCCTGAGCGATCAGCGACAAACATGGGTTTGGTATGATGTCAAAATGGAAAATATAATGTGAAGATGAACCAAATGCTCACGTTGAGTAGTGGAGCCGGACGGAATTGCAGGAAGTCAATCGTGTGGAAAGGGTATGTTCCAACGTAGATCAGTGTTCCACTCGAGGAGGTAAGCAATGAATGAATTCTATTATTGGTGATGATGATGATAAACGTTTCAAGTCAATACATTGTGATTGGTTTGTACAAAGTGAGACTATCAATCTGATCGTAGGCAAGTAGAAATTCACCGAATCATCTATTTTGTTATTTGTTAGCCACCATGAACGTAATTGCATGGCGGCTTGCAAAAAGTGTTCTACTACTTATACTGCTATCTGGGATTAACGAAGAAAGCAGTGATTACCTGTAATAAAACCAACTACCATACCACAAATCATTTTGCAAAAATGATACCAAATCACGAGAAAATACAATTACAACATGATATTCGTCATTCTTAGAAGAAGGCTCTCACAAAATCTTGCATTTCACTTTCATAACTGCAATATATACCGATCTGACTGTTTCGCATGCGCACACGCACTATACTACTTATATAGGTGAATTAGGCGACCAAGCATATTATTCAAATATGATCATTCGTAAATCACGTTATGTACTATAGTTTTGTCTACAGTGTCCTCACTCACCAATTACAACTGTTCATGCATTTTATGCTCATTGATTGGTGTGATATTGCAGAAGAAGGTAGGAAATGCAATAGCATATCAGTTTGTTTATTAGATGTATCACGCAGTGGAATTACTTGCTACCACAGTGCACAGGTTTTACATATATATTAATGTGAGTTATGGAAGAAAGCCACTTTCATTAGTTCTGAGGAGTGACTCACTTGGAAATCATATTCACTCCATTCTTAATGACATGACATGTATTGAGTTTGACTTCTCTGAGGATCATTTCGATTGATTGACTGATTTAAACATACCGCATTATTCATTCCACACTGAAACCCACATTCCTGTTTAAGTCTTTCACTGACTATGCATCCAAGGAAATAACAGAATTAACACGCAGATAATAAAAATATTAATATCAGTTGGCTGTTACTGGGATCTGAATTCATCAGAAGGATATTTCATCGATATTGAGTACCTATTGAGACGTATGCAAACTCCAACGTGATGCATAATTCATTTCAACACCATGAACTCTTCCAGTGAGTTCGGTTCACACGAAAGGTTAAAAATGACTAGTTCTCTTCATATGATTCCTAGATAGAATTTATCGTGGAACAGCATCAGTAGGAGAATTCGTCGAAACCAGTGACCATCGAAGAATTATTTCATCCTTCTTCTTCTACTTCTTCAGAGATCTCTCCACAATACGCAACTGTAATACGAAAGGCATTCTAGGCTAGGTTTCAAGTCACAAACTAGAATGAAACAGTTCTCCAGTGCTCATTTGTATTTGATGTCCCATTCACCAACCATGTTTCCTGATGAAATGAAATTTGGAAGTAAATCACGTGATTTGGAGTCAAAATTTGAGGGAGATAATCAATGTTATTAGTATTCATTCCTTTTGTTCCGAGTGGTGTTTACCCATTCCAGACGAGATGGAATGTGACAGGATAGATCCTATCATGGTGACCTGTGTTCACGAGTACTGACAATCACGTTTTCTCTTCACACGTCCAGCCTCATTTCTCCATCAGACACATCTGACATGTGGATTCCCATTGATTGTTCGCTGGCGCTGTTTACGTCTTATTTGACTATACCACGTACCGTTTCTATCCCCCTATCTCTTTATCTATCCTAAGTCAATATTTATTTCCCTCCGCAGTTTTGTCGGATGGTGTGTTCTACGCCAGTCTTTTGTTCTGGAAGATCTCCTTGTTTCTTAAGTTTCATGACCTCATATCTGATTTTTAGTGTCGAGTCGTAGCATCTTGTTCTGAGGTTTTTATTGTTAGTGAATTCGACATGTCTCTGCATCGTATAGAGCGCCATTTTTGAGAATCTTTCCATATCATTTCAATGAGTTGACTGCTGAAGACTTTCATATATATTTCATAGTAATGATCTGTTTCCTGATTTCAGGATCCTCCGTGTGTAATCATCAACCTAGCCTACTGCGTTTGAAACGATGATTTCCTGTTTAGGTAGGTGAATTTAGGATGGTTGTTAGAAGTTAGTTCCCATTAATATGAACTTGTTTCTCTCATTGCCTCAACCGTTGGCATGAATATCATCATTGTATCAACTCCTGCCCTCACTTCAATTACGCCAGTGAGCAGGTGGTTAGGATTTGCTCGGTATTTGTCCTCATCACACCAGTAATGAATCAGACTTGTGAAAAGTTATGACGACACCCTCCACATTGTTTTAATAGCTGTCAAAATCTTTCTCCATCAGCGCTGTAGAGAGTCTTTACGAAATCAAGGAAGCTCTCCAGCAATTCATCTCACAGTCATCGATTTCATAAAGACTTCCTAAAGCGTCGATGGAGAAAGAATTTTACAGCTTTTTCTTACCTTGTCACTCATTGTGCCTCAGTCTTAGTAACAGTGACGTATGCAAGCCCTAGTCGTCTACACTCTCGCTCCCCGGCGTGTGGGACCACAGCCTAAATCGGAACATTCATTCTCAATCACTGATTCCACAGATAATCCTTGTCTACGTGTGTATGTCATTTTCACCACTAGTCTCCCCGGCGTATACGACCCATCTGCTGTCTTTAACATCAATCAATTCATTCACAGATGTAGAAGACTCGAAACAACTTCAGAAGTAAGCGCGACGAAAATTTCAACAAAATTATACAATGCAACAAAGTACGAAAACAACAGGTAAACACAGTGAATCCAAAAACACCAATTGATATGACACACCACATATATATATATATATATAAACTGTACACATAACCTCGAAAATCACCATGTAATTCCTGTGAAGAATCTCAGGACTTACACCAGTACGCCTACAACCCCTCTCAGGTTGAAGATTCAAGTGGAAAAATGTCCGAACACGAACAAGATTAACCAACAAATAGATAAGAGATGATACCAAATCAATATATACAACATGAACATATCTACAAAATAACACACCAAGTACGGTGGACTGCTCTTCGACGTACTACCCTTGAAGAATTGTAGGACGTAGAGCAGTACGCCTACAACCCTTCTCAGGTTGACGCTCTTAGGTTGGAAAATCATCACAGAGTTCATTTCCTGGCCTCTTTTTAACAGCTATATCCTCAACTCTGAATGGTGACACGCCCATGACATTGTATCGTGGAATATAGATGACTAACAAACAAAGGACGTATCTGACCAACCAAGCGTAGGCACAGAGTAATTTACACCAAAGATAATGACATTCAAATAGCAACTTGAAACTTGAAATGCCTATATTCGTGCTACTCATTTTGTGGTGAGATCAGGTTGCTCGCCAATTGTAGACATTAATTTACGTCAATGTCTAGGTCACTAATTTTGTCAGTCAGAAAATATGTTCAACGCTTATTCAGCAACTAATCACAGCAGGCTTATTATTATTATTATTGTATCCTTTAGTTCCTAGAGGAACATAGGGCTTCAGCTGAGCACCTCCATTGCCTTCGGTTTTCTGACAACTTTTTCACCCTGCTCCAGGTCTGTCCACATGCTTTCATCTCCTCTTCGCATGACCTCCTCCAAGTCACCCTTGGACGACCAACTCGCCACCCCCCTTTCGGGTTCCATTCGAGGGCTTGTCTAGTGATGTAACTTGATGGTTTCCTCAACGTATGGCCAATCCATCTCCATTTCTTTCTGCCTATTTGTTTCACAATCGGTTCCTGATTGGTTCGCTCCCAGAGATCCCTGTTGCTAATCTTTTCTGGCCATCTGATCTTGAGTATTGAGCGGAGACAGCTGTTAATGAAGGTTTGGAGTTTGTTTGAGATGCTCTTTATGACTCGCCAAGTCTCTGATCCGTATGGTGAGTAGCACTGACTTCACATTAGAGTTGAAAATCCGGATCTTATTTTTGATGCTGAGTGCTGTTGACCTCCACACAGATTTGAGAGTAATGAAAGCTTGTCTTGCTTTTCCGATTCTAGCTTTGATATTGTTGTATCTTGCTCTGTCTGCGCCTGAACTAATCTGTCTATCTGCTCGTCGTACCTTCCGACTTAGCAAAGCACGCAAATATCAAAAGACAAAGGCTGGACTGTGACTGTGTATTGAAGTGCAACAACGATAAAGAAAGCCATGGTATTTATACATTTTACAACAATATGGACAGCTAACAGCATTTGAAATAATTGACCTTAATAGCCAATAACAAAGTGTGTGAGAAATGATAATATGCCATATGTGCGACATTGACAGTCAGTAACAAAATGTGTGGGAATGATATTATACCATATATACAAAATTAGCAGTCACTACCAAAATGCGTGAGAATGATAATATACAAAATTAGCAGTCACTACCAAAATGCGTGAGAATGATAACATACCATATATGCAAGTTTAAACAGTCAATACCAAAATATGTGGGATCCTATCACCTCCCCCCGTAAAGAGTGTAGGACTTGCTTTTTGGATCTATTTGCAAAGGTTTCGGAGCTCTTCTTTGTCGAGTTGACCTTTGCGTGGTACTGGATAGAGCGTGATCTGTGTGTCTGCCACATAACTGTCCTTTTTCATTCATACGATAATGCAGCAAGAATTTATCCAAAATTTTTTCTGTTGTTCCCTCCCCCTTCGCTTTTGCATAAGCACGCTTAAAGGTGTCGACGAAACGTTCAGTAATAGTTGACGTAGGAGGGACACTGTTGCAATTGATGTGGCAGAATGCATAGGAAATATCTCTGGCCATTTGGAAAACGCGTCGACACATATTAAGAAATGCATACTATTGAACGGTCCAGCGAAGTCAACATGAACACGGGACCATGGTTTGTCCGGTCGTGGCCAGGAACATAGTTCTGTCTTGCGTGGACACTTTGATGCTTGAGCACATTTACTACACTTGCGAACGAGGTCTTCGATATGGTCATCGATGTTGGGCCAGTAAACATAACTGCGAGCGATCGCCTTCATTCTCCCAACACCAGGATGTGATATATGAAGCTGCCGAAGCACATGGTCACGAAGATTAGCTGGAACAACAACACGATCAGCAAACATTATGCATCCATTAACGATGGATAGGGATTGGCATCGCTGGTAAAACTGTTTTAAAACATTTGAATGAACATGTGGAGGCCAGCCAAATCGGATGAACTTTGATACTTGCTGTAAAACTGGATCACGCAGTGTGTGTCTGGCAACCTCAACTGCAGTCACCGGAAGATCGTCCAGAGAGATAGACATTATAATTGGGTTGTAATTTAGACAGTCAAAAATGTTATATAGTTGCGCTGAACAGAATAAAAACTGTCGTCGTTTGCTTGTTATAACTGCGATGAATTAAGTAAATCCCGTCGCCAATTGTTGTAGCTGCACTGAATTAAGTAAAACCCCGTCGCCAATTGTTATAACTGTACTGAATTAAGGTAAACCCCGTCGCCAATTGTTATATATTTAGGGGATTGAATGATGATGTTTTCACCTTATTCTGTCTGCGCCTGAACTAATCTGTCTATCTGCTCGTCGTACCTTCCGACTTAGCAAAGCACGCAAATATCAAAAGACAAAGGCTGGACTGTGACTGTGTATTGAAGTGCAACAACGATAAAGAAAGCCATGGTATTTATACATTTTACAACAATATGGACAGCTAACAGCATTTGAAATAATTGACCTTAATAGCCAATAACAAAGTGTGTGAGAAATGATAATATGCCATATGTGCGACATTGACAGTCAGTAACAAAATGTGTGGGAATGATATTATACCATATATACAAAATTAGCAGTCACTACCAAAATGCGTGAGAATGATAATATACAAAATTAGCAGTCACTACCAAAATGCGTGAGAATGATAACATACCATATATGCAAGTTTAAACAGTCAATACCAAAATATGTGGGATCCTATCAGATATCCTCGTCAGTTCCGCCTGTAGTTGAGACGATGCTTCCCAGGTCGGTGAAGGAGGTTGTTTCTTTCAGGTTCTTCCCACTTATGCTGATTGTTGTCTGTTGTTGTTGCTGTTGATGTTAGCTAGGAATCTTCATCATATCTGTTTTTTCTATGTTCACGTGAAGTCCTATCTTTGATGCTTCTTCTGCCAACTTGTTACTTTTCACTTGCATATCTTCCAGTTTATGGGAAATCAGACATATATCATCGGCGAAGTCCAGATCCTCCAAGTATTTTGTGTCAGTCCATTTTATGCCTGTTTCCTCGTTGGTTGCTGTTGTCTGTCGCATTATCCAATCGATTGCAATCAGGAAGATCATTGGTGATAGTAGACAGCCTTGCCTCACTCCCGTCCTCACTTCGAAGGCTTCCGTAAGTTTCCTGTTGTGGATTACTTGGCATGCAGCATTGTCGTATAACTGTTGGATGAGATGTATAATTGTCGATGGGACCCCGTAATAGCGAAGTAGTTGGCAAATGACCTCTCGATCGACGCTGTCGAAGGCCTTTTCAAAGTCGATGAAGTTGAGTTAGAGAGGTGACTGCCATTCCAAGCTTTGTTCAATGATGATCCGTAGAGTGGCGATTTGATCAATACATGATTTGTTTCTCCTGAATCCGGCCTGTTCCGGACGAAGTTTTTCATCTAGGGCTTGTTTGATTCTCTCCAGGATGATGCGACTTAGTATCTTGCTTGGAATGGACAGAAGCATAATTCCACGCCAGTTTTTACATTGACTTAAGTCTCCTTTCTTTGGAAGTTTGAATAAGTATCCGTTCTTCCAATCCTCGGGTACTTTGCCCTCTTTCCACACCTTCTCCAGCAGTGGTGTCATCAAGTCCGCTGTTGTCTCTGGGTCTATTTTCAAAGCTTCTGCTGGGATTCCATCTGGTCCCGGTGTTTTCCCAGCTTTAAGCATCTTGATTGCATTCAGGACTTCTGATTTCGTCGGGGGGTCAGTGTTCACTGGTAGTTCTGCTTCCGTTGTTGGTATTGTTGGGCGCGTTGTAGGTGGCGGACGATTTAGAAGTCTTTTGAAGTGTTCAACCCAGTGCTTTCTCTGTTCCACCTCTTTGGTGATTGACTTTCCATTGTCGTCCTTTATTGGCTTAATCTGTGTCGAACGTTTGCCCGAAAGGTTCCTAGTTGTTTGGTAGAGTGTGGCGAGGTCTCCTTTGCCTGCAGCTTGTTCTGCTTCGTTTGCCATGGTTTCATAATATTTTCTTTTGTCTTCCCTGGCACTCTTCTTCACTCTTTTGTTCAGTGTATTGTAGCTTGCATTCAGCTCCTGTTTTTGTTGCTCGTCAGTGCACTGGATAATCTTTTGTTTCACTGTCCTTCTCTCTTCTATTAGTTTCCAAGTGTCCGTAGTGAGCCACTGTTTGTCCTGTCTATTTTTTCTGCCTAGAATTTCTATGCAGGTTTGGCTCCACACCGTTTTCAAGTTGTTCCAGTGCTTTTCGACGCTGACCTATTCGCTGGTGTTGATTTGTATCTCAGCTTTGTCCTTTATGCTTGCAATGAAGATGTCCTTTGTAGCCTGGTCCTTCAGCTTTTGAGTGTTGAACTTGGCTTGTGGTCTATCTGCAGCTCCTGATTTCCTGAAAGCTTTTAATTTGATTTGGATTGTCCCTTGTACGAGATAGTGGTCTGAGCCAACGTCTGCTCCTCTTCTTGCTTTTGTGTCCAGTAGGCTGCGCCTCCACTTCCTTGAGATTGAGATGAAGTCGATTTGGTTTTTGGTTTGCCCGTCTGGTGACACCCATGTAGCCTTGTGGATATCTTTGTGCTTGTATACACTGCCACCAATCACCAGTTAACATCAGGAATCCACTTCTAAACTGCCATAGATATTCGTGCAATATGTGTCAGTGTATTCATAGGTGACCAGAGAGAGCAAAGAATTATGGCAGATTTGAAATACAGGTGTTATGTATCTAAGTCAATGTGAAGTTTTTATATGGACTATGAATTTTTAGCAATTCTGTTCCACATTCTAGTTCATTTACCTCCGTTTAGGTATTTCATCATGATGATTCAGAAAGCCACGTCACATCAACAGTGATTGCAGCGTTGTGAGTATCAAAAAGGGTATGTCGTATACTTTCATATGGATGAAACATTGTTGTACAGACTTGAACATTTCCAGAACATAAAGATGTGAATAATATTTTACTTGAATAACACATGTAGTAGCCACAGTAATTTCAAATTCAACCGATTTCTGGTGCAACTAGGGCCAAACGAAATATAACTCAAAGTGAAATGAAAGTCCTGACTAAAATTTTTACGTGAAGTTTCGAAAACGGAGGGGCCTATCAGATTCAAAATTCCTCAAACAAGAGTAGATTTAAGTAAATTACCAATTTTTTATCACAAAATACCATTATCAGAGGTTTGTGACGTCTTCCAGAGCTGAGGTTAGTCATTTCAGCAGGTGAACAAGCTAGTATTGTAACAGTAAAAGACAAGACCTGGAAGCCAAGATATATTTTTTATCAATCAAACCGCTATATATATATATATATATAGTTTATATTCGTTAACGATTCACTGTGCTTTGCGATTTTCATTTACATCAAACGACATGAAAACGAAATTGCTGCGCTTCACTCAGTAGTATTGAAGCAGATGAACAATTAATTCCCAGTGGCTTAATTGCCTGAGAATTCGCCTTGTAACCGGGAGGTCAGAGGCTCAAACATCGAAGGACGCCTACCTTCGAAGATTCTCAAACTAGAGCAGAACTGCTGTTCCGTCCTCCAAGGTTTCCTAATGGTTCTCTAACTGATCTCACCTAATCATGGAATCCTCAAACCAATCAAATCCCTATGAACCGACACTTGAATATCAATTGATCCACAGTTTACACTGTTGAAGGCTATTGCAAGCTGTATTCGATGATGCTGTGTAATTCTGCAATTCTGTCGGCGCCTGATTCTGTTTTCTACCGAATCTATTCAAATCCGAGTGAATTTTAACATCAGTAACAACTCCTAATCCTCACAGGGTGATGTCATCTGTCATTTAAATTGTTGTGGACATCACTTTGTCACTTCAGCCACAGTCTGACAGGCTGAAATGTCTTTCCATCGACAGGTAACTTCACACACAGACACAATTTGTAAAAAAGTGAGGTCAGCATTTATGCAGAGGTCCACTATTCCAGTTCATTTTTTTCGGATTGATTTTATCTGGTCTCCTTGGTACCCTTCGTTTCAGTAGCCTAGTGGCTTACGATACGCCGGCACTCATCAGAGTTTCAGTGTTCAGTGGTAGATTTGTCTGCTGGTGGTTCATTAGTAGTGCCACTAATCGCATTCTTCTGTACAAATGGTTTTTTCAAGACGGTAGCCAGATATGACAATTGAAATAAACAAACTTTTATTCCCTATAATCAACTATTGTCAATTCTTATTCTGGTTTTCTCGATTAGGCTACTGTTGATATCACTCACTTTTATAACAAGCGACGGAGTGCTAGAATGCTCGTCAACTACGGTGTGTTCTGGAGTTCAATCCTCGGTTCATGCACTCTTTTACCTCTCTAAGCCAGTAATAAGACCGGTGAAAATGGAAGGTTGGAAATGAAGCTAGCAACTCCATCCCTTAAGGGTAAAACAACTGCTAACGACTAAAACCGCATCAGTTGAGGTGGTGGGAGGTAAAGATATGAAATAGAGCCAGACAACAACCTATGGTCCCACTAACGAATATTCAGTAGGAAATGAATGTTGACGTGATATACACAGTGGATATCATCTAGTGACACCACACACTGTTCAACTCCTCGAATGCAGCCTGAGCGATCAGCGACAAACATGGGTTTGGTATGATGTCAAAATGGAAAATATAATGTGAAGATGAACCAAATGCTCACGTTGAGTAGTGGAGCCGGACGGAATTGCAGGAAGTCAATCGTGTGGAAAGGGTATGTTCCAACGTAGATCAGTGTTCCACTCGAGGAGGTAAGCAATGAATGAATTCTATTATTGGTGATGATGATGATAAACGTTTCAAGTCAATACATTGTGATTGGTTTGTACAAAGTGAGACTATCAATCTGATCGTAGGCAAGTAGAAATTCACCGAATCATCTATTTTGTTATTTGTTAGCCACCATGAACGTAATTGCATGGCGGCTTGCAAAAAGTGTTCTACTACTTATACTGCTATCTGGGATTAACGAAGAAAGCAGTGATTACCTGTAATAAAACCAACTACCATACCACAAATCTTCATTTTGCAAAAATGATACAAAATCACGAGAAAATACAATTACAACATGATATTCGTCATTCTTAGAAGAAGGCTCTCACAAAATCTTGCATTTCACTTTCATAACTGCAATATATACCGATCTGACTGTTTCGCATGCGCACACGCACTATACTACTTATATAGGTGAATTAGGCGACCAAGCATATTATTCAAATATCATCATTCGTAAATCACGTTATGCACTATAGTTTTGTCTACAGTGTCCTCACTCACCAATTACAACTGTTCATGCATTTTATGCTCATTGATTGGTGTGATATTGCAGAAGAAGGTAGGAAATGCAATAGCATATTAGTTTGTTTATTAGATGTATCACGCAGTGGAATTACTTGCTACCACAGTGCACAGGTTTTACATATATATTAATGTGAGTTATGGAAGAAAGCCACTTTCATTAGTTCTGAGGAGTGACTCACTTGGAAATCATATTCACTCCATTCTTAATGACATGACATGTATTGAGTTTGACTTCTCTGAGGATCATTTCGATTGATTGACTGATTTAAACATACCGCATTATTCATTCCACACTGAAACCCACATTCCTGTTTAAGTCTTTCACTGACTATGCATCCAAGGAAATAACAGAATTAACACGCAGTTAATAAAAATATTAATATCAGTTGGCTGTTACTGGGATCTGAATTCATCAGAAGGATATTTCATCGATATTGAGTACCTATTGAGACGTATGCAAACTCCAACGTGATGCATAATTCATTTCAACACCATGAACTCTTCCAGTGAGTTCGGTTCACACGAAAGGTTAAAAATGACTAGTTCTCTTCATATGATTCCTAGATAGAATTTATCGTGGAACAGCATCAGTAGGAGAATTCTTCGAAACCAGTGACCATCGAAGAATTATTTCATCCTTCTTCTTCTACTTCTTCAGAGATCTCTCCACAATACGCAACTGTAATACGAAAGGCATTCTAGGCTAGATTTCAAGTCACAAACTAGAATGAAACAGTTCTCCAGTGCTCATTTGTATTTGATGTCCCATTCACCAACCATGTTTCCTGATGAAATGAAATTTGGAAGTAAATCACGTGATTTGGAGTCAAAATTTGAGGGAGATAATCAATGTTATTAGTATTCATTCCTTTTGTTCCGAGTGGTGTATGCCCATTCCAGACGAAATGGAATATGATAGGACAGATCACATCATGGTGACCTGTGTTCACGAGTACTGACAATCACGTTTTCTCTTCACACGTCCAGCCTCATTTCTCCATCAGACACATCTGACATGTGGATTCCCATTGATTGTTCGCTGGCGCTGTTTACGTCTTATTTGACTATACCACGTACCGTTTCTATCCCCCTATCTCTTTATCTATCCTAAGTCAATATTTATTTCCCTCCGCAGTTTTGTCGGATGGTGTGTTCTACGCCAGTCTTTTGTTCTGGAAGATCTCCTTGTTTCTTAAGTTTCATGACCTCATATCTGATTTTTAGTGTCGAGCCGTAGCATCTTGTTCTGAGGTTTTTATTGTTAGTGAATTCGACATGTCTCTGCATCGTATAGAGCGCCATTTTTGAGAATCTTTCCATATCATTTCAATGAGTTGACTGCTGAAGACTTTCATATATATTTCATAGTAATGATCTGTTTCCTGATTTCAGGATCCTCCGTGTGTAATCATCAACCTAGCCTACTGCGTTTGAAACGATGATTTCCTGTTTAGGTAGGTGAATTTAGGATGGTTGTTAGAAGTTAGTTCCCATTAATATGAACTTGTTTCTCTCATTGCCTCAACCGTTGGCATGAATATCATCATTGTATCAACTCCTGCCCTCACTTCAATTACGCCAGTGAGCAGGTGGTTAGGATTTGCTCGGTATTTGTCCTCATCACACCAGTAATGAATCAGACTTGTGAAAAGTTATGGCGACACCCTCCACATTGTTTTAATAGCTGTCAAAATCTTTCTCCATCAGCGCTGTAGAGAGTCTTTACGAAATCAAGGAAGCTCTCCAGCAATTCATCTCACAGTCATCGATTTCATAAAGACTTCCTAAAGCGTCGATGGAGAAAGAATTTTACAGCTTTTTCTTACCTTGTCACTCATTCTGCCTCAGTCTTAGTAACAGTGACGTATGCAAGCCCTAGTCGTCTACACTCTCGCTCCCCGGCGTGTGGGACCACAGCCTAAATCGGAACATTCATTCTCAATCACTGATTCCACAGATAATCCTTGTCTACGTGTGTATGTCATTTTCACCACTAGTCTCCCCGGCGTATACGACCCATCTGCTGTCTTTAACATCAATCAATTCATTCACAGATGTAGAAGACTCGAAACAACTTCAGAAGTAAGCGCGACGAAAATTTCAACAAAATTATACAATGCAACAAAGTACGAAAACAACAGGTAAACACAGTGAATCCAAAAACACCAATTGATATGACACACCACATATATATATATATATAAACTGTACACATAACCTCGAAAATCACGTCTCCATGTAATTCCTGTGAAGAATCTCAGGACTTACACCAGTACGCCTACAACCCCTCTCAGGTTGAAGATTCAAGTGGAAAAATGTCCGAACACGAACAAGATTAACCAACAAATAGATAAGAGATGATACCAAATCAATATATACAACATGAACATATCTACAAAATAACACACCAAGTACGGTGGACTGCTCTTCGACGTACTACCCTTGAAGAATTGTAGGACGTAGAGCAGTACGCCTACAACCCTTCTCAGGTTGACGCTCTTAGGTTGGAAAATCATCACAGAGTTCATTTCCTGGCCTCTTTCTAACATCTATATCCTCAACTCTGAATGGTGACACGCCCATGACATTGTATCGTGGAATATAGATGACTAACAAACAAAGGACGTATCTGACCAACCAAGCGTAGGCACAGAGTAATTTACACCAAAGATAATGACATTCAAATAGCAACTTGAAACTTGAAATGCCTATATTCGTGCTACTCATTTTGTGGTGAGATCAGGTTGCTCGCCAATTGTAGACATTAATTTACGTCAATGTCTAGGTCACTAATTTTGTCAGTCAGAAAATATGTTCAACGCTTATTCAGCAACTAATCACAGCAGGCTTATTATTATTATTATTGTATCCTTCAGTTCCTAGAGGAACATAGGGCTTCAGCTGAGCACCTCCATTGCCTTCGGTTTTCTGACAACTTTTTCACCCTGCTCCAGGTCTGTCCACATGCTTTCATCTCCTCTTCGCATGACCTCCTCCAAGTCACCCTTGGACGACCAACTCGCCACCTCCCTTTCGGGTTCCACTCGAGGGCTTGTCTAGTGATGTAACTTGATGGTTTCCTCAACGTATGGCCAATCCATCTCCATTTCTTTCTGCCTATTTGTTTCACAATCGGTTCCTGATTGGTTCGCTCCCAGAGATCCCTGTTGCTAATCTTTTCTGGCCATCTGATCTTGAGTATTGAGCGGAGACAGCTGTTAATGAAGGTTTGGAGTTTGTTTGAGATGCTCTTTATGACTCGCCAAGTCTCTGATCCGTATGAGTAGCACTGACTTCACATTAGAGTTGAAAATCCGGATCTTATTTTTGATGCTGAGTGCTGTTGACCTCCACACAGATTTGAGAGTAATGAAAGCTTGTCTTGCTTTTCCGATTCTAGCTTTGATATCCTCGTCAGTTCCGCCTGTAGTTGAGACGATGCTTCCCAGGTAGGTGAAGGAGGTTGTTTCTTTCAGGTTCTTCCCATTTATGCTGATTGTTGTCTGTTGTTGTTGCTGTTGATGTTGGCTAGGAATCTTCATCACCTCTGTTTTATCTATGTTCACTTGAAGTCCTATCTTTGATGCTTCTTCTGCCAACTTGTTACTTTTCACTTGCATATCTTCCAGTTTATGGGAAATCAGACATATATCATCGGCGAAATCCAGATCCTCCAAGTCTTTTGTGTCAGTCCATTTTATGCCTGTTCCCTCGTTGGTTGCTGTTGTCTGTCGCATTATCCAATCGATTGCAATCAGGAAGATCATTGGTGATAGTAGACAGCCTTGCCTCACTCCCGTCCTCACTTCGAAGGCTTCCGTAAGTTTCCCGTTGTGGATTACTTGGCATGCAGCATTGTCGTATAACTGTTGGATGAGATGTATAATTGTCGATGGGACCCCGTAATAGCGAAGTAGTTGGCAAATGACCTCTCGATCGACGCTGTCGAAGGCCTTTTCAAAGTCGATGAAGTTGAGTGATGTAGAGAGGTGACTGCCATTCCAAGCTTTGTTCAATGATGATCCGTAGAGTGGCGATTTGTTCAATACATGATTTGTTTCTCCTGAATCCGGCCTGTTCCGGACGAAGTTTTTCATCTAGGGCTTGTTTGATTCTCTCCAGGATGATGCGACTTAGTATCTTGCTTGGAATGGACAGAAGCATAATTCCACGCCAGTTTTTACATTGACTTAAGTCTCCTTTCTTTGGAAGTTTGAATAAGTATCCGTTCTTCCAATCCTCGGGTACTTTGCCCTCTTTCCACACCTTCTTTAGCAGTGGCGTCATCAAGTCCGCTTAACGTGGGCAAATAAGATTCGCATATATATGGCTTCACTTTCCAAGGGACCAGTCACCTTGTGCAAGAAACAACCAATCAGAAGACTGTGTTTGCCTGCTTGATTAAAGCTATAATAATGTACATGATATATATATATATACGTGTTGATTTCCGTCATAAAACGATCGGTTGCCTGACTTTTTTCTTTTGTCGTTACAATTGGTGTCGATGCCCTCAAAAAATGAAGATCCCAAGGCTAACTGCGTTTGAATAAGGAGACATACGGAGCTTCTTACGTGATTCCGAGCCCGTTACTGAGCTGGTATGTGTGAAGAAGCAGGCGGCGAAGGCGGCATTTGACAACGTAGGCAGGTCAGGTGGCACAGCGTTTTGGAAGACATTTGTTGAACGATTGCTTTTGGAGTTTGACAGCGCAACAGACAGACAGCTGGCAATGCAGCAGTTCCCTTCCATAAATCATATTTTGCTTCGAATGTTGTATGAAGAAGATTTGGTTTTCTTCATTTCTGTAATCGTTCGTTTCTGAACGCTCTGAAAACATACTCTCCAAAATAAGAATATATGTTTAGCTTTATGTGAAATTTTAGAATTTCATAGATAGTAAACAACTGGCGGTTAGTTTCGAAGATTCTTTCAGTCTAGTAAGAATCCCCTGCACAATACTCCCTAGTTTTCCAAAGATTCCGTGACAGATACCACCTCGAGATCTAACTCGAAATCCCTTCCTAGTTGAATTGCATATAAAGGAATATTTTGAGGGATATTCGTCGACTAATTTTAGAGAAGAAAAATTGACAAGGAAAGAAGATAATATTCTTGCATGGAATACAAATCGTGATTGACTGACTGACTGCCTGAATGTTGGAAACCGGCGAGAGAGAAATTTGTTTGACCTCCACTAGCTTTTTTCCAGTCTGACCCTATATCCGCTAACATAGCTCGTCGAGGGAGGCGATGGATTGGCATACGTAACACATGTCCTAACCATCTCAGTCTTTGTAGCTTCACGACTTCGTCGATTGATTTCCCCTGTTTACCTAGAACTCTGCGCCTAACCTCCATGTTGCTCACCTTATTATGCCACTTTACACGGGAAATAGAACGCAGGCACCTATGATCAAAGACAGCTAGTCTTTTCATGTCTTCCACTCTCAGTGGTCAGGGCTCACAAACATACAGGAGGACGGAGCGGACTGATGAGCAGTACACCCGCCCTTTGGTCGATAGTCGAACATCTCGTCTACGCCAGAGTCGGCGTAAACTAACAAATACGAAACGAGCCCCTTGTATTCGTGCTGCGATTTCGTCATGTTCGGTGAAGGATAAAAACTTGATCTGAAAAGACTCCTTGTATTAAACAGTGATGACAAATTACATTTGCTCAGTTTATCGATTTCTATCTTATTTTCAGCTTGTCACTCTATCAAAATCCATGTCACCTCAGTGATATCCATGTGCCCGTACACACATCCTCCAGTCATCAAATTTTCAATTTCATTTGGTTCTACTGGAGGGATAACCAGTGCTCAATCTGCTCTCACCTATTTTAAATCTGCTCCGATTCTATCCACTCATGATAACAAAATGACTTTTTTTGATAAAATTAATACGACTGAGCATATTTGTGTATGAATAATTAAAGTTTTCGTGTTATCAGCTTCACATATGGTTATGAGATTGGTGTGGAAACATGAGAGAAACCATATTGCTCCGACCACTGACTGCGGCTACTATTATCTCAAGCAAAAAACGAAGTATACATGCAGTAACACCATGACCTCTTCGTCATCCCATCTAGCGGAGAACAAGTTCTGGGATAAGGTTAAGTGAATAGTACTGCCACAAGGAGTACACAGTAGGGTAAGGAGAGTTGTCTTTCCTGTGATCACGAATTAATTTTTTGGATCTGGATTTTGCAGATGATATCTGACTAATGTCACACGAACTCGAAGACTTGCAGGTAGATGGAAACCAAGAACTCGGCTGAAGCAGCAGCGAAGACAGGAATCCAAGTGAATATAGAGAAGGGATAGATTAAACATGGGTTGTCTCCTTCAGTTATCTTGGAAGCATCGTTTCAATCACAGACAGCGTGACACGACTTCCTCACTAATCCTAATGAAAAACACGATGGTACGATTCTGCAATGAAGAGAAGCGAGACAGAAACATGACACGCTATTGACAACGAAGCCTTTAATTTCTCGAATCTACAGCAAGAAGGCTTAACAGAAGTTCCACATACAAAGGTTATAAATTATACCTAGATACATTAGTTTGGTTTATATGATAGGAAAATTAACAGTGAATAGAGTTCAACTCTCTTATGAGGGTTAGTAGTATGGGGCTTTCAGAAAAATTAGGTGTGTAACAACAATATGAATTTGCAATTAATAGTGTTCTCTGAGCTGGTTGTTTTATTTGAGGAGCTTTCATCGTCTTTCTGGGCGACATCTTCAGCGGAGCATTAAGCATAAAGTGAAATGATTGAAATTTCTCCATGAGTTATGTGATTGTGTAGGTCAATACATATCTAAAGATGGTTACCAGGAGACACAATTACATCACTCATGAAGAAATTTAAATCATTTCAATTTATCCTAAATACTGCGCTGAAGATGTCGTGCAGAAAGACGATGAAACCTCCGCAACTAAACCAACCAGCTCAGAGAACACTATTAATTGCAAATCATCCACCTGAGTTACAAATATTTTCTATTATTTCAATAAGATGAATATCAGCATACTATTTCACTGTAATTCAGTAGTAGTTAAAGTTTGAATCCAACTTAACTCCAATAAAAATACCAATTATTTTGTATGTGATGGTTCGTATTTGGCTGTTAAACAAACCTTTAATCAGGGTGAGAACTCATCATTTATCTTTATCTTCATCTCAGTGAGTGACTGTGTTTCCTCTGTAACTTGAACTAAACGTCTGTCGATGTTAGCGCTAGTGAAATACAATGCCGTTGTGGAGTTGTATTCGACGGATAAGTCGCATATAGGTCAGGTGTTTAGAGCCACACTTCAGCTAACTAATGGCTGGTAGGTTTTCATCTGTGAAACTTGAATGGCTTCAAGTTTTCTATGTGATTTGTGTGGTGATGAAAATGTTTACGTGGTGGTTTTCATTTCATGACTACATCAATATTACAAAGTCACTGAAACCAGTTACCAGTAGTGTTGAAGTTGAGTTTATTCCCATTTTAACACTTCCCACAACAGTATATGAAGCGTCACTCTAGTGATTGAATAGAACGCATCTACAACTCATAGTCGACAGTTTTATCACTATTCCAGTGACAGTCATTCCATATTTTACAGTTCAGAGATTCGGTCCAATTGGAATAATTGCAATAATAACAATAGTAGTCCTTTCCATCACCTTTGGATATTAAAGAAATGGACATTCATATATTCATTTGAGAGATAAATTTGGACAGCCAAATTGAAAGTAAACTAAGGGACATACATTAAGTTCTAAGACACTTTCCTTTTGAAAACTGAGATGCAGAATATGGGAGAGATAGAATCTGGGAAAAAAACGCCAAAGGAGGTTATAACTTTTTTCAGTACAATTAATGAAAAATATTTCGGATGACTGAAACAATGATCCCATTCTAGGCATAGAAATTAAGGAAGGATTCAGAATAATCCAGACAAATATGTATTATTGAATTTTCTTATTCAGAAGTGAATGTCACTCACTGAACATTCAAAAAAAAGATGTAAGATGTGTGCTTAAGAGTGTTTGTGTGTGTGGCGAGGTGTTTATTGTAAAATAACAATCCACAGTAAGATTTTATTTTTATGTCTGTCTTACTCTATCTTACTCTATAAGGTGAATGTCGAGTTGTTTACCATTCATGAGTCAGGAGGACACCATCCGCACTGAATCAGACTTATTTATTGGTTTTATAAAGCTTGCAGAAATCATCTCGATCCCTCATCGTCACCTATGGAGAACTCAAAACTCAGTGAATTACAAACAATTGACTGATTGATAGAGCTGTTCTCACTGCACAAAGTGAAATAATGTCGTTGGATTGATCCCCAGGACATACACAAGTGCACATTTCATAACAACTCTGAGACTTAGATTTGAATGATAATTTGCTTACTCTGAAACCAACCGAAGCCACATAAACCTCAATTTCCGAATCTCAAATCTTGTCATATCACATGTTTTCTTGCAATGAAATATCTCATTCACTTACAAACGAAAAGAACAATAGTTTCCTGAGCTACTGTTCAGCGGATCTGATGGTGGACACATATAAAATCACTCGTATCTGTTCACCTCAGTCGAATTAATGATTGACAGTGTTCATTTCGATATGAATAATGTTGTTGAAGTGACATCATAATGAATCATTACTGATAAAGTGTATGTGCGTGTGTTTGACGCTATATGCCACCAATCATATCGACCAGTAGTACCTACCAACCAGCTTCGGTGAAGCGATATAAACACCGGGTGTCCATCCATCATCTTATTGTATTTAATCTCTTTTATTTCGTTGGATATAATCCACTGAAATCTGACCAGTCATGGTGTTTTCCAATCTCATGAGTGTTTAAAATGTGTACAACCTGTTGATTAGGAAGTGTCCAATATGAACGAAATATTCGCATAGTGAGTCATAAGCAAAAGGTTCAAACGGAGAAGAAAATGTTTTCCGACGATTGACTTTCATGAGTTGTTCAGTCGTAATAATATTAAACAAAGAAACCTTTTGACCAGTCAGATACTGGGAAACTTTGTCATCGAAAAATGCATCACGTAATGTCAGGTGTGAGATGGGATGACTAATTGTAGATTAGAAAAGAGGCAGAAGTTGGCGTGACGTAGTAGGTGTGAGATAATTACTAATCAAAAGTAACTATTACATGGATGCTTATTCTCTTTCATTATGACAGTGTAGTATGTCACAAACATGACTGAAAGGACCGAAATCCTCCATTTGACATAAAAGTTTATTACCCAAGTATTCGTATTTTTGTCTAAATTTACTATATATGTTGCGTACAACAGTGCGTACGTACAATATGGGTTACAAAATGTCTCTTGGTTGTCTTCATGCGACAGTCGCTTCGATTAAAGTGATCAATGACACCTCAACGTCTCGTGTCCATGGTAGACGTCTGCTTATACTACGTGTTGTACACTGAATGGTTATTATATGTATAAGACCGCAACAGAATTGTGTTAATTAACCTAACGATTTCACTTGTCTATAGAATGATTCAGTGATCAATCCTCCTGTAAACGACATCGCCCCTACAGATTCTATCACTGGACTGATATCATAAGAAAGAATAACTTCAGTTTGGGAATTAGTATCTAAGTAATAATAATAATAATAAGTGGAATGATTGACAGATGACATGTCATTTTTCAAAAAATCAAAGATACTCAAGTGAACATACAGGAGACAGAAACCATGGGGGTACTTAACAAACATCAACAAAAGCCAATGCATTAAGACAGAAAACTTTGATGAAATGCTCATCTTTCACCTATCTGGGCAGCATCATCTCGACGTCTTCTGCATTAAGCATAAGGAACAAGAATCAAATTTTCAACAGTCATCTCTATTAGTCAGTGGGACTTGATACATTCGTCACCACAACAATTTCGTACAGGCTTCAGACTTTCATCAACAGCTGTCTGCACCTGATCCAGACTGAAGATAAGACAAGCAGAACGAATGATCAGCATGGACGTCAAGCAAAAATCAACATTCTCAAACAGTTTCGGAGAAGAGAGTGAAGTGGAGATGTGCCAACAAAGTTCTAAATTCTATTTGGAATCCAATGGGAACAAAAGTGGGAAGTCACAAACCAAATGTAAAGGAATTGAAAGGTCATTGAGAAGATAACGAATGTCTACAAGAATATGTAAGGCTGTATGTCTCTTTCCTATGAGAGTTTCTCAGTGATCATTCGTCGAAGAGTTCGGTTCACAATGAAACATACTAGGAGAGTAGTGAAAGGCTTATGAAGCATATTGTCATGGGGGAAATAACCATGTGATGCTCATTGAATACAACTGACAGACCTATATGTAAATGTGAAGTGAAGTAAATGAGTACACATACACTGATGAGGAGGAAACAGCGATCCCGCTTTCATTGTTTTTTTCAATAACCTCTCCCTCAATAATGTGGAGTCATGAAGAATGTCTGACAACTGAAGTGCCGATCTATTATTTGTAGACAATCTAGTTAGTTTGATCCCAGTTCAAAATTTGCTGATGTGAACTCTCATCACATTGGGAAGGATGATAAACTTGTAAGACAAGACAGTTGAGATGAAGAAAATTTCTGCTTGGCTAAGCAAAAGTATCGGAATAACTTGATCATAGTTTTGTGATACGGTTTTACACAGAGAAGCATTTCTCCTTATTCCTTTTGTTTTTGTTGTCATTGTGAATGTGTGTTTTTCGTTTGTGTCTCACTTATATGTTGACTTGTGTTATATTTCTCTCTTTCCGGTTTCCAACAGTCAGGCAGTCAGTCAGTCAGTCACGATTTGTATTCCATGCGACAATACTATCTCCTTTCCTAGTCGGTTTTTCTTCTTTAGAAGTAGTCGATGAATATCTTTCAAGATATTCCTTTACACGCAATTCAACTAGGCAGAGATTTCAGGTTTGATCACGAGGTGATATCAGTCACGGGATCATTGGAAAACTGGAGAGTACTGGGTAGCTAGCTTGAGACTTAAACTCAGCGATCAGTTACTCACTAACAGTATTACATGGTGGTCTCGTTACAGAAATCTCGACTTTCCCTATTCATGTAGGTGGTTACCTGGAGTTTTAGTGAGATGTCATGACCAGTAGGGGGCAGCAGGTCGGGTGTGGGGACAAATACTCGCCGAACAAATTGGCTAGTTGTCTCGCCATGTCGTGAATTGGCGGAAGTTAGAATTCATGGGCCATTGGACTTGGTCCCAGTGGCTTAATCCTATACGAGCCCGCCTTGTAACCAGAAGCTTCTGAGTTCAAACCTCGGTGGGGTGCGTACTGCTGAAGAGTCCCGAACTAGGATGAATTCCAACTTCTAACGGTTAGAGATTTGTTACAGGATTTCATCATGAGCTGACATTAGTTAGAGAATCATTGGAAAACTTTGGAGTACTGAACAGCCAGCTAGAGACAATGTTATGGTACAAGACTGCAACTGCATCTAAAGTACTTCTGCTGTGTTGATAAGCGAATTGTTTGGAATCGTTAAAGGCTTTAAGTGAAGGTGGAAAATTAAGTAAGTGTAAGAGTAACTTTTCCATCGCTTTTCGAAAAGGAGACGTAATAGCAATAGGTCTAAATCTAAAACATGCTCCAGTAGACGACTTAGGGATAGGTACAATTTTGATGTCCTTCCAAACGGCCGGCACGACATTTCTGGAGAAAGATTCGTTGAATATGTCCATAAGAGGATAACACAGGATGTCTGCACATTTTTTAAGAATAACACTAGGCAGACCGTCTGGGCCCAGGCTACAAGAAGGTTTCAAAGACTGGAGACATTTTTGAACATCATTTGTATTGAAACCAGGGAAGCAGGTTTCATTAACACTTGTAACACTAGAAAGTTTGGCATTTGTGGGAGAATATATGAAAGACTTGTTTAGTGTGCAAACATCAAAGGAATAAGGAATACTATTCATCTGCTTACCATCAGTAATTTCTTTGAAAAGTTTCCATATATTAGATGCATTTTTACAGGATATAAACTTTTTGTTGTAAATTGAATTCAATCTGTGCATTTCGGATTTTATTAGATGTTAATTCTTTTCAAACCAGTATTGGCCTTCATTTTATATAGCCGTTCCTTTTGTCTGCGAAGCATTTTGAGTTGAGGGGCGGGTAGGAGGAACGGTCAAATCTGATGAAGAGCGTTTCTCTGAGACAACAGGTGTCAAGACAAAATTTGAGATAACTTGTCATATTAGAGATTGTGTCATCAAGAGAATCTTCATTAAACAGGTCCCAACTTGTGTCTTTGAGCATACCCCTAAGATTCTGAACATTCTCTTTAGAGTAACATACATGTACAGTTTTCTTGGAGAGAGGTGAAAAAGTTTTCTTGTGTAACTTTCCATAAATTTTAGGTAAAACCCGTACAATACAATGATCTGATTTAAAGAGTGGGGCTTTTTTATGAGCTTGGTATATTCCACGGTCATTTATAAATACAAGATCGAAGGAATTATCCAGTCTGGTGGAAAAGTTGACGGCATTTTCATGATCTAGCACTGTGAGAAAGCTGTAGTCACATGAATTAAAATCACCTGTGACTATGGACAACGAGTTTCCAAAAGAGGAGGCAGCGAAAACAGTGAATTCATCAGCAAACACAGACAGTTCTGAAGTGCCACAGCAAGGTGTGACATAAATGTTTGTGATATAAATGAATTTGTATTTAGATAGGTGTTTACGTTGACATTTGAAAGTTATACAGTCAATATAATCATTTGAGAATTTAAAACAGACGTTGTTGGCAACAGACCACTGAGAATTGATAAAAGTAGCAACACCACCACCTCGCTTCTTCCTTGAACTACTTCGGTCTTGTCTGTACATATTGAAACCATTCAGTAAGATTAAATTGTCTTCATATGAATCGTGCAGCCAAGTTTCTTGAAGCGTTATTACACTTGTATTACGATAAATGTTTGAACATATTAGAGCATCCAAGTAATTAATCTTGTCAACGAATTTATTATCAAGCTGTACAATCGTATCTATATGGTTTTATAAAGAAATTATATCCGGTGAGGGAATTAGGTCAAAGGTGTAAATACATGAAATAATAATAGTATGAAATAAATTTAAAATATTTGTGATTAGGTTCATAGTTTAAGTCAAGTGGAACAATAATTAATGTCATATATAAGATAATACATCAGGTGTATAGATTTTAGGGAGAGGCATATAATTGTAAGATTAATAGACGAATGTAAAATGTTACGTAACATGGTGTGAAATTTGATAACATAGAATTGAATATTGTAAAAATAAAGATAAAAGGTATACACATGAATAATTTTTGGTTTAAAATGTCAAGTAGATCATCGCTGGGTCCTTTGTTAGCTGATTGTTTTATGGCAAAGATGGAAAATTCTCAACTTAGTCAAACCATCGGGCATTTTGACATTTATAAAAGATACGTAGACGACACTTTCGTCATCTGCGATAAGAACGTAGTTCTTGATGATGTCTTGTTCGCCTTCAACAACTGCCATCCTTCTTTACAATTCACCATAGAAAAGGAATCGGAACTAAGTATTCCGTTTCTTGATGTGTGCCTTAGCAGACGGAATGACGGATCTCTCAAGAGATCGATCCACCGGAAACGTACATGGAACGGACAACTAACTAATTTTTACAGTTGGGTGCCTATTTCCAGGAAAAGGAATTTAATCCATTCGCTCTGCTTTAGGATAAGGAAAATTTGTAGTTCTGATTGCGTCGACTCAGAACTGGACTTCCTGAAAGCCACACTCACAGAAAACGGTTACCCTAACCGATTTATTGACAGCAACATGAAAGATAAGCAGTCTAAACTGGTCACTGACTCAGTTCCAAAGAAAACCCTATTCGTGAACTTGGAATTCAAAGGAGATCAAGCTTCTGATATGCTCAAAAATCGTCTTTCTAAATCAGTTAGTAAAACGTTCCCTGCAGCTAGATTACATATGACGTTCACGAGCCGCAAACTGTTCTCTACCTCTGTAAAAGATAAGCTCCCCCGTCTGACCGCCTCCATGTGCATCTACCAGTTCACCTGCTCTTGTGGAGCAAGGTACATTGGCCGTAGTCAGAGAATGCTCTCCACACGGATACGAGAACATATTCCAGCTTGGTTTTACAAGGGAGAAAGGAAATGTGTGCGAAGCTCTATCTTAGAACACCTCATCGACTCCTGTCACGCGGTCAACCCTGACCATGATTTCAAGGTCTTATATAGAATTCATGCCAACTTCCCGCGTTTTCTTCGTTACAGACTTCTAAAGACAGCTGAGGCCTTGGCAATTCATGACTTTAAGCCAGACCTTTGTGTACAAAAGAAGTATGTACAATCCCTACTGCTGCCTTGGCCGTAGAGGGATAGACATTTATTTATTTTATTATTCTGTGTACTTTTCCCTTATTACTTCGATTATTATTATTATTATTACCATTATTATTATTATTACGACACTCATTCTGAATCTTTTCCACTTGATCTCCTTGAAATTTTAAACCAAAAATTATTCATGTGTATACCTTTTATCTTTATTTTTACAATATTCAATTCTATGTTATCAAATTTCACACCATGTTACGTAACATTTTACATTCGTCTATTAATCTTACAATTATATGCCTCTCCCTAAAATCTATACACCTGATGTATTATCTTATATATGACATTAATTATTGTTCCACTTGACTTAAACTATGAACCTAATCACAAATATTTTAAATTTATTTCATACTATTATTATTTCATGTATTTACACCTTTGACCTAATTCCCTCACTGGATATAATTTCTTTATAAAACAATATAGATACGATTGTACAGCTTGATAATAAATTCGTTGAAAAGAGTCTCTTCGCTGAAAATTGTGTTCTTAATTAATCTTGATCGATGATGACCTGCAATTTGTGCTCATAATCACAGGAACAGTCATCTGATGCATTGGAGTACACTTTAAGGATCTTTGCCACCCACCATAATGAGAAATTTCAATCTGATATCATTTTGACTAATAAACATCCTTCTTGTTAGCACTTTATCCCCTAACCACCGAAACACACAGATTGACCAGACAGAAATAGTAACAGTCGACGTCGACACATAGGCTATCGAAACGGGCAGCTCAACGACACCTGGGGAATCAAATGACGTGATTTGATTAGTAATGACTTCTCGTGGAATTCATAATGTGAGTCTCAATCGCTTTTGAGCTCTAAAACAGAATGTACCTGTTAGTGCGCTGGCGGCACAGCGTCTATGATTCTCGCCGATCATGAATACGGTCTGGGGTTCGACGCAACGCACACTTTATATCTATGGTCGTTCTGCGAAATTCGGTCTACCGATATGATATTCTGCAAATTCCACACTTGTACCAAATATACGGTGTGGCGTCAAGCTGTAATCAAACAGATAAAAGTCACAATTCACTTGTTCTTAACTTCAAATTAGATTTCAGCTATAAACACCATTATTCACAGAACCATTGAGAACCAAGGATTATTAGAGGCTATTTCGTCCCGCTTCAAGGTTTTACAGCAGCACACCCTTCGAATTCACGAGAAATCGTAGGCGGTTATTGTGGTTGTGACTTCGCTGAAGAATTATGATAGGAAGCCGGGCTCGTTGTATTTGATCATGTACTGAGGAGGCTGCCTACTATCACGACCGATATTCCTGATTGTAGTGGACTGGATTATGTGAGAAATTGTGAATGAGACCAATAAGACAGGCATACATTGGACCAATGAGAATACGCGAGATGATTTGAACTTCAGCTACATCAGCCATCGTGGATCATCATCAGCTTTGAACCCTGTGTTTATTAAGTTGGCCGAAATGACGATACTTGAATAATATGCTTGGTCGCTTAATTCATTTATATAAGTAGGATAGTGCGTGTGCGTATGCGATACAGTCTCATCGGCATATATTGCAGCGAAAAAGGTGAAATACAAGATTTTGTGATAGTATTCTTCTCAAAATGACGAAGTTCATGTTGTAATCCTATCAATCAATCAATCAATCAATCATCATTTGACCTATTTTTGCAGGATGCCATGCAATTATGTGTATGGTGGCTCAATAATGACAAGATAGATTATTTGTTGATTTTCTACTTGCCTACAATGAGATAGATTATCTCACTTTGTACAAACCAATCACCATGTTTAGGCGAATTGCTGTAAACAAGGCGTTAACTAGCTACATTATTCTGGCATTAAACAAACTTGGTCCTCTGGTATCTGCTCCCGTGAAGAGATGAAGGGACACGGAGTAACCACTCCAAATATATAAATAAGTTCTATCAAGGTAAAGTGAAGCCTAACTATCCAGACTTCAGTGTGCCTCATCTCAATCATCACTTTCATTTGTTTGTATCACTGACTGAATGTCTCTCAATTTTTTCACGTCGTGATTCTGCTGATTGATAAGCAGAAAAAAATTGTGCAGTGTAAGACTGTCTACAACTAACTCGTCAGCTCTCACTCCCTCTCTGTCTGTCTCCTCTATCCAATAGATTTCTAGTCCATAACAATTAGACTTGAAATGTTTATCATCATCACCAATAATAAAATTCATTCATCGCTTGCCTCATAGAGTGGAACACTGATCAACGTTGGAACATATCCTTTCCACACGATTGACAGCCTGCAATTCTATCCGGCTCCACTACTTCACGCGAGCATTCGATTCATCTTCACATTATATTTTCCATTTTGACATCATACCAAGACAATGCTTGTCGCTGATCGTTCAGGTTGCATTCGAGGAGTGGAACAGTGTGCGGTGTCACTCGATGATCTTCACTGTGTATATCCAGTCAACCTTCATTTCCTACTCAATATTCGTTTGTAGGACCATAGGTTGTTCCCTGGCTGTATTTCACGTCTCTCCATCTCTCTACCTCAACTGATGCCGTTTTAGTCGTCTGGAGTAACATTTTATCAGATCATCAGGTGCTAAAAACTGTACTAAACATTCCGCCTGAAATCAATTGCTTCTCACATACTTTATCTGTCAATAAGTAAGTGACTAGTAACAAGCTCCGATAAGCAGCAATTGAGAATAGAGAAGGAATAACATCAGAGATCATTACGCGACACCAAGTACGTGTTGGTCGAAGTGAATTACAAAGTCTATTCATACTATTCCACTGGGTATAATTGCTTTCAGCTGTACATCATATTTGCTCACAAGAATTTCGCGTCACGGTTGAAACACTGGTGACTGATTTTAGTCAAAGTGATCACCATTACCACTGGCTAAGCGTTACCAAGCCTAGTGATCAGTTGAATGAACAATCCACCATCATGAGATTAGATCTACGAACAACATTGATGAATGCACAGAGACGACGCAGTCTTTTCACAAAATATATTTTATAAGTGTCACTGATGACCCGATTAGCTTGGTGACAAAGTGGACCACCGTCCATATTCGATCACCTGAGAAGTTAAACATTCTGCATTATTGATTCCACACTGAAACCCACATTCCTGTTTAAGTCTTTCACTGACTATGCATCCAAGGAAATAACAGAATTAACACGCAGCTTAATAAAAATATTAATATCAGTTGGCTGTTACTGGGATCTGAATTCACCAGAAAGATATTTCATCATGAGAAGAATGCAAACTCCAACGTGATGCAGAATTCATTTCGAGACCATGTGCTCTTGCAGTGAGTTCAGTTCACACGACAAGCTGAAGGTGACTAGTTCTCCTCATGTGATTTCTAGATAGAATTTATCGTGGAATATCATCAGTAGGAGAATTCTTCGAAACCAGTGACCATCGAAAAGTTATTTAATCCTTCTTTTTAGATATCTCTCCACAGTACGGTTCCTTCATACAAAAAGCTTTCGAGGCTAGATTTCAAGTCACAAACTAGAATGAAACAGCTCTACAGTGATTACTTGTATTCGATGATCCATTCACCAGCCACGATTCGTGTTGAACTCGAAGTTGAAAGTCAATCACTTACGTTGGAGTGAACATATCAAAGAGATAACTAATATTATTAGCATTCATTCATTTTGTTCCAAGTGGTTACTGTCCGTTCCAGACGAAATGGAATGTGATAGGATAGATCCCATCATGGTAGCCTGTGTGAACGAGTACTGATAAGCACGTTTTCTCTTCACATGACCTGCTTCATTTCTCCATCAGACACACCTGACACGTAGTTTCCCGTTGATTCTTCGCGCTGCTGCTTACTTCTTATTTGATTATGACACGTACCGTTTCTACCCACCTATGTCTTTATCTATCCTAGATCAAATTTCATTTCCTTCCACAGTTTCGTTGGATGGTAGGTTCTACGCCTGTTCTTTCTTCTCGAAGACCTCCTTGTTTCTTAAGTTTCATGACCTCATATTTGATTTATCAAACCGTAGCACCTTGTTCTGGAGGTCTCGTTTTTAGGGAATTCGACATGTTTCTGCATCGTATAGAACGCCATTGATGGGCACCTCTCCATATCTTTTCAATGAGTTGACTGCTGAAGACTTCCACATATATTTCATAGTAATGATCTGTGTCCTAATTTCAGGATCCTCTCTTTGTTATCATCACCCTAGCCTACTGTGTTTGAAACGATGATTTCCTGTTTAGGTAGGTGAATTTTAGAGGGTTCTGAGAAGTTAGTTCCCATCAATATGAACTTGTTTGTCTCTTTGCCTCGACCGCTGCTATGAATATCTTCATCCTATCAACTCCTGACCCCACTTCAAATACACCAGTGAGCAGTAGGTTACGATGTGCTCGGTATTTGTCGTCATCACACCACTAATGAATCAGACTTGTGAATATATATGGCGACGCACTCTACATTGTTGAAATAGGTATCAAATTCTTTCTCCATCGACGCTGCAGTAAGTCTTTACGAAATCGATGACGCTGAGATGCACTGTTGGAGATTTCGATGATGCAATTAATGATATGTTGCCTGGCTCTTGTGTTCTGTCATTACACAAGTACTTTCAAGATAGGTAAATACCAGTTGGTTCAGTAGTTCGACAAAAACTATCAAGTTTGTGCATGCAGTTCACCTCAAAGTGAACCGATGATCCATTCAGACCAGGAGATTTTCGTGTGCGTGTACACAATCTCGGTCAAATGACAGGTAGTACATTCACACTTCCATCAAAGTCCTCATCATCAATAAATAAACCTTTTGATGTGGTTGTGTTCTCTGAGCTGGATGGTTAATTTGCGAAGCTTTCATCGCCCTACTGGGTGACATCTTCAGCGCATACTTCAATTTGAAGTGAGCTTTTAGATTTCTCCACTAGTTTATTAATCATCTCCCCTGGTGACCTTGGACGTGATTGGTTGTTTATGTGTGTTTTCACACCTTCTAGGTTACTTGTATTGGAACCGGTTGTTTCTTTGACTTGAACTTTGACCCTTTGTGTGTGAAGTTTCTTTCTTATCGGTTGGTAAATTTTGTCTATTTCTATGTGTCTATTGATTGATGATTCACTGGAATGCCAAGCTTCTAAAAATTCTCTAGCATTCTTGTTATTTCCTATGTCTAATATTTGAACGTTGTCCCAGTCGAATTGATGTCCGTGGTTTTCTGTGTGTAGTGATATGAGGGAGTGGATATCCTGTCTTTTGACAGCTAGCTTATTTTCGTGGATACGAAGACGGAGGGGACGTCCACTCTGGCCAATGTAGTGTTTTTCGCAGTTGTTACAATTTATTTCGTAGATGATGTTGGTTTTGTCTTCTTTCGCTGTTGAGTCTTTTGGTTGACATAGAATTGAGTGCAGCGACTTTGTTGGTTTGTGTACGACGTCGATTCCTAAAGGTTTGAAGAGTCTTGTAGTGATTTCTGAGATATCCTTTATATATGGTAAGGCGACTTTCTTTGTGCTTTCCTTGGTGGCTTTTGCTTTGGTAGGTTGGTTTGGGGGTATATGTCTCTTGATGAAATCCCGTGGGTATCCATTCTTTTTTTGGAAGACGTCCATGAGATACTTTTCTTCAATTTTCCTTAAGGTGGGAGTGCTGCAGTGAGTCCTTGCTCTCTCGAATAGTGTTTGTATGCAATTCCTTTTGTGTGTTATTGGGTTGTTGCTGTTGTAATTCAGTATTTGGTCTGTGTGAGTTGATTTCCTATAAACTTGAGTTTCTAATTCCCCTGTGGTTGTTTGCTTAACTAAGACGTCCAAAAATGGTATTTTGTTCTCGGATTCCTCTTCTCTTATGAATTTGATGTCGTTGAAGACGTTGTTTATTAAGTTGTGAGTTTTATCTAACTCGTTTCTTTTGATTATTACAAATGTGTCGTCGACGTAGCGTATCAAATCTTGGGTTTGATCTTTGGTAGAATTATGTTTTCGAGTCTTTGCATCACTGCTTCTGCAATCAAACCTGATATTGGCGATCCCATAGGTGTTCCTTTGACTTGTTCATATATTTGGCCGTTGAGTTGGAAGTATGTTGTTAGCATAGGTTTATGCATTCCATCCAGCTTGTGTGTTGCATTTTTGATTGTTATGGAGAGTTAGGCTTCACTTTACCTTGATAGAACTTATTTATATATTTGGAGTGGTTACTCCGTGTCCCGTTATCTCTCTCCACGAGGGCATATACCAGAGGACCAAGTTTGTTTAATGTCACAATAATGTAGCTAGTTGACGCCATGTTTTCAGCAAGTTGTACAAAATGAGATTGTCTATCTCACTGTAGGGAAGTAGAAAATCATGGAAAAATCGTTTTTGTTTTAATTTTGAGCCACCATGAACATAATTGCATGACGGCTTGCAAAAAATGGAAGAAAGAAAACTATCGAAGTATGTGCAGCGGAGGAAGCAGTCATTATCTGTAGTAAAACCAACTACCACACCACAAATAACCAATTTGCAAAAATGATACAAAATTGCGAGAATGTAGGATTACAACATGAACTTCGTCATTTTGAGAAGAATACTATCACAAAATCTTGTATTTCACCTTTTTCGCTGCAATATATGCCGATGAGACTGTATCGCATACGCACACGCACTATCCTACTTATATAAATGAATTAAGCGACCAAGCATATTATTCAAGTATCGTCATTTCGGCCAACTTAATAAACACAGGGTTCAAAGCTGATGATGATCCACGATGGCTGATGTAGCTGAAGTTCAAATCATCTCGCGTATTCTCATTGGTCCAATGTATGCCTGTCTTCTTGGTCTCATTCACAATTTCTCACATAATCCAGTCCACTACAATCAGGAATATCGGTCGTGATAGTAGGCAGCCTCCTCAGTACATGATCAAATACAACGAGCCCGGCTTCCTATCATAATTCTTCAGCGAAGTCACAACCACAATAACCGCCTACGATTTCTCGTGAATTCGAAGGGTGTGCTGCTGTAAAACCTTGAAGCGGGACGAAATAGCCTCTAATAATCCTTGGTTCTCAATGGTTCTGTGAATAATGGTGTTTATAGCTGAAATCTAATTTGAAGTTAAGAACAAGTGAATTGTGACTTTTATCTGTTTGATTACAGCTTGACGCCACACCGTATATTTGGTACAAGTGTGGAATTTGCAGAATATCATATCGGTAGACCGAATTTCGCAGAACGACCATAGATATAAAGTGTGCGTTGCGTCGAACCCCAGACCGTATTCATGATCGGCGAGAATCATAGACGCTGTGCCGCCAGCGCACTAACAGGTACATTCTGTTTTAGAGCTCAAAAGCGATTGAGACTCACATTATGAATTCCACGAGAAGTCATTACTAATCAAATCACGTCATTTGATTCCCCAGGTGTCGTTGAGCTGCCCGTTTCGATAGCCTATGTGTCGACGTCGACTGTTTACTATTTCTGTCTGGTCAATCTGTGTGTTTCGGTGGTTAGGGGATAAAGTGCTAACAAGAAGGATGTTTATTAGTCAAAATGATATCAGATTGAAATTTCTCATTATGGTGGGTGGCAAAGATCCTTAAAGTGTACTCCAATGCATCAGATGACTGTTCCTGTGATTATGAGCACAAATTGCAGGTCATCATCGATCAAGATTAATTACTTGGATGCTCTAATGTGTTCAAACATTTATCGTAATACAAGTGTAATAACGCTTCAAGAAACTTGGCTGCACGATTCATATGAAGACAATTTAATCTTACTGAATGGTTTCAATATGTACAGACAAGACCGAAGTAGTTCAAGGAAGAAGCGAGGTGGTGGTGTTGCTACTTTTATCAATTCTCAGTGGTCTGTTGTCAACAACGTCTGTTTTAAATTCTCAAATGATTATATTGACTGTATAACTTTCAAATGTCAACGTAAACACCTATCTAAATACAAATTCATTTATATCACAAACATTTATGTCACACCTTGCTGTTGCACTTCAGAATTGTCTATGTTTGCTGATGAATTCACTGTTTTCGCTGCCTCCTCTTTTGGAAACTCGTTGTCCATAGTCACAGGTGATTTTAATTCATGTGACTACAGCTTTCTCACAGTGCTAGATCATGAAAATGCCGTCAACTTTTCCACCAGACTGGATAATTCCTTCGATCTTGTATTTATAAATGACCATGGAATATAAGAATCTCGTAGAAAAATCTTGTATTTCACCTTTTTCGCTGCAATATATGCCGCTGAGACTGTATCGCATACGCACACGCACTATCCTACTTATGTAAATGAATTAAGCGGCCAAGCATATTATTCAAATGTCATCATTCGTTAATCACATTATGCACTCAAGATTTGTTACAATGTCCTCTTTCACCAGTTACAACAGTTTAATGCATTTTATGCTCATTGATTGGTGTGATCATGCACCAGAATGTAGTTTGTTTATTAGACGTATCACTGTGTAATACATCTAATAAACAAACTAATATGGAATTACTTGCTACCACAGTGCTCAAGTTTCACACGTATATTAATGTGAGTTGTGGAAGAAAGGCACTTTCATTAGTTCTCAGGAGTGACTCCCTTGTGAATCACACTCCCTCCATTGTCAATGTCATGATATGTATTGAGTTTGATTTCTCTGAATATCATTTCGATTGACTGACTGATTTCAGCCAACTTAATAAACAAACGGCTCAAACTTGATGATGATCAACGACGGATGATGTGACTGGGTCTAAAGTCCCCTCACTGCGGAGTGAGATTGAGTAAGACAGACATGAAAATAAAATTTTACAATGGATTGTTATTTTACAATAAATAACAGTAGGCGTTTGCATTCCGACTCTGGTAGTCGGAAAAGGTAACTTCACACACAGACACAATTTGTAAAAAAGTGAGGTCAGCATTCATGCAGAGGTCCACTATTCCAGTTCATTTTTTTCGGATTGATTTTATCTGGTCTCCTTGGTACCCTTCGTTTCAGTAGCCTAGTGGCTTACGATACGCCGGCACTCATCAGAGTTTCAGTGTTCAGTGGTAGATTTGTCTGCCGGTGGTTCATTAGTAGTGCCACTAATCGCATTCTTCTGTACAAATGGTTTTTTCAAGACGGTAGCCAGATATGACAATTGAAATAAACAAACTTTTATTCCCTATAATCAACTATTGTCAATTCTTATTCTGGTTTTCTCGATTAGGCTACTGTTGATATCACTCACTTTTATAACAAGCGACGGAGTGCTAGAATGCTCGTCAACTACGGGTGTGTTCTGGAGTTCAATCCTCGGTTCATGCACTCTTTTACCTCTCTAAGCCAGTAATAAGACCGGTGAAAATGGAAGGTTGGAAATGAAGCTAGCAACTCCATCCCTTAAGGGTAAAACAACTGCTAACGACTAAAACCGCATCAGTTGAGGTGGTGGGAGGTAAAGATATGAAATAGAGCCAGACAACAACCTATGGTCCCACTAACGAATATTCAGTAGGAAATGAATGTTGACGTGATATACACAGTGGATATCATCTAGTGACACCACACACTGTTCAACCCCTCGAATGCAGCCTGAGCGATCAGCGACAAACATGGGTTTGGTATGATGTCAAAATGGAAAATATAATGTGAAGATGAACCAAATGCTCACGTTGAGTAGTGGAGCCGGACGGAATTGCAGGAAGTCAATCGTGTGGAAAGGGTATGTTCCAACGTAGATCAGTGTTCCACTCGAGGAGGTAAGCAATGAATGAATTCTATTATTGGTGATGATGATGATAAACGTTTCAAGTCAATACATTGTTATTGGTTTGTACAAAGTGAGACTATCAATCTGATCGTAGGCAAGTAGAAATTCACCGAATCATCTATTTTGTTATTTGTTAGCCACCATGAACGTAATTGCATGGCGGCTTGCAAAAAGTGTACTACTTATATGCTATCTGATTAACGAAGAAAGCAGTGATTACCTGTAATAAAACCAACTACCATACCACAAATCTTCATTTTGCAAAAATGATACCAAATCACGAGAAAATACAATTACAACATGATATTCGTCATTCTTAGAAGAAGGCTCTCACAAAATCTTGCATTTCACTTTCATAACTGCAATATATACCGATCTGACTGTTTCGCATGCGCACACGCACTATACTACTTATATAGGTGAATTAGGCGACCAAGCATATTATTCAAATATGATCATTCGTAAATCACGTTATGTACTATAGTTTTGTCTACAGTGTCCTCACTCACCAATTACAACTGTTCATGCATTTTATGCTCATTGATTGGTGTGATATTGCAGAAGAAGGTAGGAAATGCAATAGCATATCAGTTTGTTTATTAGATGTATCACGCAGTGGAATTACTTGCTACCACAGTGCACAGGTTTTACATATATATTAATGTGAGTTATGGAAGAAAGCCACTTTCATTAGTTCTGAGGAGTGACTCACTTGGAAATCATATTCACTCCATTCTTAATGACATGACATGTATTGAGTTTGACTTCTCTGAGGATCATTTCGATTGATTGACTGATTTAAACATACCGCATTATTCATTCCACACTGAAACCCACATTCCTGTTTAAGTCTTTCACTGACTATGCATCCAAGGAAATAACAGAATTAACACGCAGAATAATAAAAATATTAATATCAGTTGGCTGTTACTGGGATCTGAATTCATCAGAAGGATATTTCATCGATATTGAGTACCTATTGAGACGTATGCAAAATCCAACGTGATGCATAATTCATTTCAACACCATGAACTCTTCCAGTGAGTTCGGTTCACACGAAAGGTTAAAAATGACTAGTTCTCTTCATATGATTCCTAGATAGAATTTATCGTGGAACAGCATCAGTAGGAGAATTGTCGAAACCAGTGACCATCGAAGAATTATTTCATCCTTCTTCTTCTACTTCTTCAGAGATCTCTCCACAATACGCAACTGTAATACGAAAGGCATTCTAGGCTAGGTTTCAAGTCACAAACTAGAATGAAACAGTTCTCCAGTGCTCATTTGTATTTGATGTCCCATTCACCAACCATGTTTCCTGATGAAATGAAATTTGGAAGTAAATCACGTGATTTGGAGTCAAAATTTGAGGGAGATAATCAATGTTATTAGTATTCATTCCTTTTGTTCCGAGTGGTGTTTACCCATTACAGAAGAGATGGAATGTGACAGGATAGATCCTATCATGGTGACCTGTGTTCACGAGTACTGACAATCACATTTTCTCTTCACACGTCCAGCCTCATTTCTCCATCAGACACATCTGACATGTGGATTCCCATTGATTGTTCGCTGGCGCTGTTTACGTCTTATTTGACTATACCACGTACCGTTTCTATCCCCCTATCTCTTTATCTATCCTAAGTGAATATTTATTTCCCTCCGCAGTTTTGTCGGATGGTGTGTTCTACGCCAGTCTTTTGTTCTGGAAGATCTCCTTGTTTCTTAAGTTTCATGACCTCATATCTGATTTTTAGTGTCGAGTCGTAGCATCTTGTTCTGAGGTTTTTATTGTTAGTGAATTCGACATGTCTCTGCATCGTATAGAGCGCCATTTTTGAGAATCTTTCCATATCATTTCAATGAGTTGACTGCTGAAGACTTTCATATATATTTCATAGTAATGATCTGTTTCCTGATTTCAGGATCCTCCGTGTGTAATCATCAACCTAGCCTACTGCGTTTGAAACGATGATTTCCTGTTTAGGTAGGTGAATTTAGGATGGTTGTTAGAAGTTAGTTCCCATTAATATGAACTTGTTTCTCTCATTGCCTCAACCGTTGGCATGAATATCATCATTGTATCAACTCCTGCCCTCACTTCAATTACTCCAGTGAGCAGGTGGTTAGGATTTGCTCGGTATTTGTCCTCATCACACCAGTAATGAATCAGACTTGTGAAAAGTTATGACGACACCCTCCACATTGTTTTAATAGCTGTCAAAATCTTTCTCCATCAGCGCTGTAGAGAGTCTTTACGAAATCAAGGAAGCTCTCCAGCAATTCATCTCACAGTCATCGATTTCATAAAGACTTCCTAAAGCGTCGATGGAGAAAGAATTTTACAGCTTTTTCTTACCTTGTCACTCATTGTGCCTCAGTCTTAGTAACAGTGACGTATGCAAGCCCTAGTCGTCTACACTCTCGCTACCCGGCGTGTGGGACCACAGCCTAAATCGGAACATTCATTCTCAATCACTGATTCCACAGATAATCCTTGTCTACGTGTGTATGTCATTTTCACCACTAGTCTCCCCGGCGTATACGACCCATCTGCTGTCTTTAACATCAATCAATTCATTCACAGATGTAGAAGACTCGAAACAACTTCAGAAGTAAGCGCGACGAAAATTTCAACAAAATTATACAATGCAACAAAGTACGAAAACAACAGGTAAACACAGTGAATCCAAAAACACCAATTGATATGACACACCACATATATATATATATAAACTGTACACATAACCTCGAAAATCACGTCTCCATGTAATTCCTGTGAAGAATCTCAGGACTTACACCAGTACGCCTACAACCCCTCTCAGGTTGAAGATTCAAGTGGAAAAATGTCCGAACACGAACAAGATTAACCAACAAATAGATAAGAGATGATACCAAATCAATATATACAACATGAACATATCTACAAAATAACACACCAAGTACGGTGGACTGCTCTTCGACGTACTACCCTTGAAGAATTGTAGGACGTAGAGCAGTACGCCTACAACCCTTCTCAGGTTGACGCTCTTAGGTTGGAAAATCATCACAGAGTTCATTTCCTGGCCTCTTTTTAACAGCTATATCCTCAACTCTGAATGGTGACACGCCCATGACATTGTATCGTGGAATATAGATGACTAACAAACAAAGGACGTATCTGACCAACCAAGCGTAGGCACAGAGTAATTTACACCAAAGATAATGACATTCAAATAGCAACTTGAAACTTGAAATGCCTATATTCGTGCTACTCATTTTGTGGTGAGATCAGGTTGCTCGCCAATTGTAGACATTAATTTACGTCAATGTCTAGGTCACTAATTTTGTCAGTCAGAAAATATGTTCAACGCTTATTCAGCAACTAATCACAGCAGGCTTATTATTATTATTATTGTATCCTTTAGTTCCTAGAGGAACATAGGGCTTCAGCTGAGCACCTCCATTGCCTTCGGTTTTCTGACAACTTTTTCACCCTGCTCCAGGTCTGTCCACATGCTTTCATCTCCTCTTCGCATGACCTCCTCCAAGTCACCCTTGGACGACCAACTCGCCACACCCCTTTCGGGTTCCATTCGAGGGCTTGTCTAGTGATGTAACTTGATGGTTTCCTCAACGTATGGCCAATCCATCTCCATTTCTTTCTGCCTATTTGTTTCACAATCGGTTCCTGATTGGTTCGCTCCCAGAGATCCCTGTTGCTAATCTTTTCTGGCCATCTGATCTTGAGTATTGAGCGGAGACAGCTGTTAATGAAGGTTTGGAGTTTGTTTGAGATGCTCTTTATGACTCGCCAAGTCTCTGATCCGTATGGTGAGTAGCACTGACTTCACATTAGAGTTGAAAATCCGGATCTTATTTTTGATGCTGAGTGCTGTTGACCTCCACACAGATTTGAGAGTAATGAAAGCTTGTCTTGCTTTTCCGATTCTAGCTTTGATATTGTTGTATCTTGCTCTGTCTGCGCCTGAACTAATCTGTCTATCTGCTCGTCGTACCTTCCGACTTAGCAAAGCACGCAAATATCAAAAGACAAAGGCTGGACTGTGACTGTGTATTGAAGTGCAACAACGATAAAGAAAGCCATGGTATTTATACATTTTACAACAATATGGACAGCTAACAGCATTTGAAATAATTGACCTTAATAGCCAATAACAAAGTGTGTGAGAAATGATAATATGCCATATGTGCGACATTGACAGTCAGTAACAAAATGTGTGGGAATGATATTATACCATATATACAAAATTAGCAGTCACTACCAAAATGCGTGAGAATGATAATATACAAAATTAGCAGTCACTACCAAAATGCGTGAGAATGATAACATACCATATATGCAAGTTTAAACAGTCAATACCAAAATATGTGGGATCCTATCACCTCCCCCCGTAAAGAGTGTAGGACTTGCTTTTTGGATCTATTTGCAAAGGTTTCGGAGCTCTTCTTTGTCGAGTTGACCTTTGCGTGGTACTGGATAGAGCGTGATCTGTGTGTCTGCCACATAACTGTCCTTTTTCATTCATACGATAATGCAGCAAGAATTTATCCAAAATTTTTTCTGTTGTTCCCTCCCCCTTCGCTTTTGCATAAGCACGCTTAAGGGTGTCGACGAAACGTTCAGTAATAGTTGACGTAGGAGGGACACTGTTGCAATTGATGTGGCAGAATGCATAGGAAATATCTCTGGCCATTTGGAAAACGCGTCGACACATATTAAGAAATGCATACTATTGAACGGTCCAGCGAAGTCAACATGAACACGGGACCATGGTTTGTCCGGTCGTGGCCAGGAACATAGTTCTGTCTTGCGTGGACACTTTGATGCTTGAGCACATTTACTACACTTGCGAACGAGGTCTTCGATATGGTCATCGATGTTGGGCCAGTAAACATAACTGCGAGCGATCGCCTTCATTCTCCCAACACCAGGATGTGATATATGAAGCTGCCGAAGCACATGGTCACGAAGATTAGCTGGAACAACAACACGATCAGCAAACATTATGCATCCATTAACGATGGATAGGGATTGGCATCGCTGGTAAAACTGTTTTAAAACATTTGAATGAACATGTGGAGGCCAGCCAAATCGGATGAACTTTGATACTTGCTGTAAAACTGGATCACGCAGTGTGTGTCTGGCAACCTCAACTGCAGTCACCGGAAGATCGTCCAGAGAGATAGACATTATAATTGGGTTGTAATTTAGACAGTCAAAAATGTTATATAGTTGCGCTGAACAGAATAAAAACTGTCGTCGTTTGCTTGTTATAACTGCGATGAATTAAGTAAATCCACGTCGCCAATTGTTGTAGCTGCACTGAATTAACGTAAAACCCCGTCGCCAATTGTTATAACTGTACTGAATTAAGGTAAACCCCGTCGCCAATTTGTTATATATTTAGGGGATTGAATGATGATGTTTTCACCTTATTCTGTCTGCGCCTGAACTAATCTGTCTATCTGCTCGTCGTACCTTCCGACTTAGCAAAGCACGCAAATATCAAAAGACAAAGGCTGGACTGTGACTGTGTATTGAAGTGCAACAACGATAAAGAAAGCCATGGTATTTATACATTTTACAACAATATGGACAGCTAACAGCATTTGAAATAATTGACCTTAATAGCCAATAACAAAGTGTGTGAGAAATGATAATATGCCATATGTGCGACATTGACAGTCAGTAACAAAATGTGTGGGAATGATATTATACCATATATACAAAATTAGCAGTCACTACCAAAATGCGTGAGAATGATAATATACAAAATTAGCAGTCACTACCAAAATGCGTGAGAATGATAACATACCATATATGCAAGTTTAAACAGTCAATACCAAAATATGTGGGATCCTATCAGATATCCTCGTCAGTTCCGCCTGTAGTTGAGACGATGCTTCCCAGGTCGGTGAAGGAGGTTGTTTCTTTCAGGTTCTTCCCACTTATGCTGATTGTTGTCTGTTGTTGTTGCTGTTGATGTTGGCTAGGAATCTTCATCATATCTGTTTTTTCTATGTTCACGTGAAGTCCTATCTTTGATGCTTCTTCTGCCAACTTGTTACTTTTCACTTGCATATCTTCCAGTTTATGGGAAATCAGACATATATCATCGGCGAAATCCAGATCCTCCAAGTCTTTTGTGTCAGTCCATTTTATGCCTGTTCCCTCGTTGGTTGCCGTTGTCTGTCGCATTATCCAATCGATTGCAATCAGGAAGATCATTGGTGATAGTAGACAGCCTTGCCTCACTCCCGTCCTCACTTCGAAGGCTTCCGTAAGTTTCCCGTTGTGGATTACTTGGCATGCAGCATTGTCGTATAACTGTTGGATGAGATGTATAATTGTCGATGGGACCCCGTAGTAGCGAAGTAGTTTCCAAATGACCTCTCGATCGACGCTGTCGAAGGCCTTTTCAAAGTCGATGAAGTTGAGATAGAGAGGTGACTGCCATTCCAAGCTTTGTTCAATGATGATCCGTAGAGTGGCGATTTGTTCAATACATGATTTGTTTCTCCTGAATCCGGCCTGTTCCGGACGAAGTTTTTCATCTAGGGCTTGTTTGATTCTCTCCAGGATGATGCGACTTAGTATCTTGCTTGGAATGGACAGAAGCATAATTCTACGCCAGTTTTTACATTGACTTAAGTCTCCTTTCTTTGGAAGTTTGAATAAGTATCCGTTCTTCCAATCCTCGGGTACTTTGCCCTCTTTCCACACCTTCTCCAGCAGTGGCGTCATCAAGTCCGCTTTTGTCTCTGGGTCTATTTTCAAAGCTTCTTCTGGGATTCCATCTGGTCCCGGTGTTTTCCCAGCTTTAAGCATCTTGATTGCATTCAGGACTTCTGATTTCGTCGGGGGGTCAGTGTTCACTGGTAGTTCTGCTTCCGTTGTTGGTATTGTTGGGCGCGTTGTAGGTGGCGGACGATTTAGAAGTCTTTTGAAGTGTTCAGCCCAGTGCTTTCTCTGTTCCACCTCTTTGGTGATTGACTTTCCATTGTCGTCCTTTATTGGCTTAATCTGTGTCGAACGTTTGCCCGAAAGGTTCCTAGTTGTTTGGTAGAGTGTGGCGAGGTCTCCTTTGCCTGCAGCTTGTTCTGCTTCGTTTGCCATGGTTTCATAATATTTTCTTTTGTCTTCCCTGGCACTCCTCTTCACTCTTTTGTTCAGTGTATTGTAGCTTGCATTCAGCTCCTGTTTTTGCTGCTCGTCAGTGCACTGGATAATCTTTTGTTTCACTATCCTTCTCTCTTCTATTAGTTTCCAAGTGTCCGTAGTGAGCCACTGTTTGTCCTGTCTCTTTTTTCTGCCTAGAATTTCTATGCAGGTTTGGCTCCACACCGTTTTCAAGTGGTTCCAGTGCTTTTCGACGCTGACCTATTCGCTGGTGTTGATTTGTATCTCAGCTTTGTCCTTTATGCTTGCAATGAAGATGTCCTTTGTAGCCTGGTCCTTCAGCTTTTGAGTGTTGAACTTGGCTTGTGGTCTATCTGCAGCTCCTGATTTCCTGAAAGCTTTTAATTTGATTTGGATTGTCCCTTGTACGAGATAGTAGTCTGAGCCAACATCTGCTCCTCTTCTTGCTTTTGTGTCCAGTAGGCTGCGCCTCCACTTCCTTGAGATTGAGATGAAGTCGATTTGGTTTTTGGTTTGCCCGTCTGGTGACACCCATGTAGCCTTGTGGATATCTTTGTGCTTGTATACACTGCCACCAATCACCAGTTAACATCAGGAATCCACTTCTAAACTGCCATAGATATTCGTGCAATATGTGTCAGTGTATTCATAGGTGACCAGAGAGAGCAAAGAATTATGGCAGATTTGAAATACAGGTGTTATGTATCTAAGTCAACGTGAAGTTTTTATATGGACTATGAATTTTTAGCAATTCTGTTCCACATTCTAGTTCATTTACCTCCGTTTAGGTATTTCATCATGATGATTCAGAAAGCCACGTCACATCAACAGTGATTGCAGCGTTGTGAGTATCAAAAAGGGTATGTCGTATACTTTCATATGGATGAAACATTGTTGTACAGACTTGAACATTTCCAGAACATAAAGATGTGAATAATATTTTACTTGAATAACACATGTAGTAGCCACAGTAATTTCAAATTCAACCGATTTCTGGTGCAACTAGGGCCAAACGAAATATAACTCAAAGTGAAATGAAAGTCCTGACTAAAATTTTTACGTGAAGTGTCGAAAACGGAGGGGCCTATCAGATTCAAAATTCCTCAAACAAGAGTAGATTTAAGTAAATTACCAATTTTTTATCACAAAATACCATTATCAGAGGTTTGTGACGTCTTCTAGAGCTGAGGTTAGTCATTTCAGCAGGTGAACAAACTAGTATTGTAACAGTAAAAGACAAGACCTGGAAGCCAAGATATATTTTTTATCAATCAAACCGCTATATATATATATATATATATATATATGTTTATATTCGTTAACGATTCACTGTGCTTTGCGATTTTCATTTACATCAAACGACATGAAAACGAAATTGCTGCGCTTCACTCAGTAGTATTGAAGCAGATGAACAATTAATTCCCAGTGGCTTAATTGCCTGAGAATTCGCCTTGTAATCGGGAGGTCAGAGGCTCAAACGTCAAAGGACGCCTACCTTCGAAGATTCTCAAACTAGAGCAGAACTGCTGTTCCGTCCTCCAAGGTTTCCTAATGGTTCTCTAACTGATCTCACCTAATCATGGAATCCTCAAACCAATCAAATCCCTATGAACCGACACTTGAATATCAATTGATCCACAGTTTACACTGTTGAAGGCTATTGCAAGCTGTATTCGATGATGCTGTGTAATTCTGCAATTCTGTCGGCGCCTGATTCTGTTTTCTACCGAATCTATTCAAATCCGAGTGAATTTTAACATCAGTAACAACTCCTAATCCTCACAGGGTGATGTCATCTGTCATTTAAATTGTTGTGGACATCACTTTGTCACTTCAGCCACAGTCTGACAGGCTGAAATGTCTTTCAATCGACAGGTAACTTCACACACAGACACAATTTGTAAAAAAGTGAGGTCAGCATTTATGCAGAGGTCCACTATTCCAGTTCATTTTTTTCGGATTGATTTTATCTGGTCTCCTTGGTACCCTTCGTTTCAGTAGCCTAGTGGCTTACGATACGCCGGCACTCATCAGAGTTTCAGTGTTCAGTGGTAGATTTGTCTGCCGGTGGTTCATTAGTAGTGCCACTAATCGCATTCTTCTGTACAAATGGTTTTTTCAAGACGGTAGCCAGATATGACAATTGAAATAAACAAACTTTTATTCCCTATAATCAACTATTGTCAATTCTTATTCTGGTTTTCTCGATTAGGCTACTGTTGATATCACTCACTTTTATAACAAGCGACGGAGTGCTAGAATGCTCGTCAACTACGGTGTGTTCTGGAGTTCAATCCTCGGTTCATGCACTCTTTTACCTCTCTAAGCCAGTAATAAGACCGGTGAAAATGGAAGGTTGGAAATGAAGCTAGCAACTCCATCCCTTAAGGGTAAAACAACTGCTAACGACTAAAACCGCATCAGTTGAGGTGGTGGGAGGTAAAGATATGAAATAGAGCCAGACAACAACCTATGGTCCCACTAACGAATATTCAGTAGGAAATGAATGTTGACGTGATATACACAGTGGATATCATCTAGTGACACCACACACTGTTCAACTCCTCGAATGCAGCCTGAGCGATCAGCGACAAACATGGGTTTGGTATGATGTCAAAATGGAAAATATAATGTGAAGATGAACCAAATGCTCACGTTGAGTAGTGGAGCCGGACGGAATTGCAGGAAGTCAATCGTGTGGAAAGGGTATGTTCCAACGTAGATCAGTGTTCCACTCGAGGAGGTAAGCAATGAATGAATTCTATTATTGGTGATGATGATGATAAACGTTTCAAGTCAATACATTGTTATTGGTTTGTACAAAGTGAGACTATCAATCTGATCGTAGGCAAGTAGAAATTCACCGAATCATCTATTTTGTTATTTGTTAGCCACCATGAACGTAATTGCATGGCGGCTTGCAAAAAGTGTTCTACTACTTATACTGCTATCTGGGATTAACGAAGAAAGCAGTGATTACCTGTAATAAAACCAACTACCATACCACAAATCTTCATTTTGCAAAAATGATACCAAATCACGAGAAAATACAATTACAACATGATATTCGTCATTCTTAGAAGAAGGCTCTCACAAAATCTTGCATTTCACTTTCATAACTGCAATATATACCGATCTGACTGTTTCGCATGCGCACACGCACTATACTACTTATATAGGTGAATTAGGCGACCAAGCATATTATTCAAATATGATCATTCGTAAATCACGTTATGTACTATAGTTTTGTCTACAGTGTCCTCACTCACCAATTACAACTGTTCATGCATTTTATGCTCATTGATTGGTGTGATATTGCAGAAGAAGGTAGGAAATGCAATAGCATATTAGTTTGTTTATTAGATGTATCACGCAGTGGAATTACTTGCTACCACAGTGCACAGGTTTTACATATATATTAATGTGAGTTATGGAAGAAAGCCACTTTCATTAGTTCTGAGGAGTGACTCACTTGGAAATCATATTCACTCCATTCTTAATGACATGACATGTATTGAGTTTGACTTCTCTGAGGATCATTTCGATTGATTGACTGATTTAAACATACCGCATTATTCATTCCACACTGAAACCCACATTCCTGTTTAAGTCTTTCACTGACTATGCATCCAAGGAAATAACAGAATTAACACGCAGATAATAAAAATATTAATATCAGTTGGCTGTTACTGGGATCTGAATTCATCAGAAGGATATTTCATCGATATTGAGTACCTATTGAGACGTATGCAAACTCCAACGTGATGCATAATTCATTTCAACACCATGAACTCTTCCAGTGAGTTCGGTTCACACGAAAGGTTAAAAATGACTAGTTCTCTTCATATGATTCCTAGATAGAATTTATCGTGGAACAGCATCAGTAGGAGAATTCGTCGAAACCAGTGACCATCGAAGAATTATTCATCCTTCTTCTTCTACTTCTTCAGAGATCTCTCCACAATACGCAACTGTAATACGAAAGGCATTCTAGGCTAGGTTTCAAGTCACAAACTAGAATGAAACAGTTCTCCAGTGCTCATTTGTATTTGATGTCCCATTCACCAACCATGTTTCCTGATGAAATGAAATTTGGAAGTAAATCACGTGATTTGGAGTCAAAATTTGAGGGAGATAATCAATGTTATTAGTATTCATTCCTTTTGTTCCGAGTGGTGTTTACCCATTCCAGACGAGATGGAATGTGACAGGATAGATCCCATCATGGTGACCTGTGTTCACGAGTACTGACAATCACGTTTTCTCTTCACACGTCCAGCCTCATTTCTCCATCAGACACATCTGACATGTGGATTCCCATTGATTGTTCGCTGGCGCTGTTTACGTCTTATTTGACTATACCACGTACCGTTTCTATCCCCCTATCTCTTTATCTATCCTAAGTCAATATTTATTTCCCTCCGCAGTTTTGTCGGATGGTGTGTTCTACGCCAGTCTTTTGTTCTGGAAGATCTCCTTGTTTCTTAAGTTTCATGACCTCATATCTGATTTTTAGTGTCGAGCCGTAGCATCTTGTTCTGAGGTTTTTATTGTTAGTGAATTCGACATGTCTCTGCATCGTATAGAGCGCCATTTTTGAGAATCTTTCCATATCATTTCAATGAGTTGACTGCTGAAGACTTTCATATATATTTCATAGTAATGATCTGTTTCCTGATTTCAGGATCCTCCGTGTGTAATCATCAACCTAGCCTACTGCGTTTGAAACGATGATTTCCTGTTTAGGTAGGTGAATTTAGGATGGTTGTTAGAAGTTAGTTCCCATTAATATGAACTTGTTTCTCTCATTGCCTCAACCGTTGGCATGAATATCATCATTGTATCAACTCCTGCCCTCACTTCAATTACGCCAGTGAGCAGGTGGTTAGGATTTGCTCGGTATTTGTCCTCATCACACCAGTAATGAATCAGACTTGTGAAAAGTTATGGCGACACCCTCCACATTGTTTTAATAGCTGTCAAAATCTTTCTCCATCAGCGCTGTAGAGAGTCTTTACGAAATCAAGGAAGCTCTCCAGCAATTCATCTCACAGTCATCGATTTCATAAAGACTTCCTAAAGCGTCGATGGAGAAAGAATTTTACAGCTTTTTCTTACCTTGTCACTCATTCTGCCTCAGTCTTAGTAACGGTGAGGTATGCAAGCCTCTGTCGTCTTCACTCTCGCTCCCTGGCGTGTGGGACCACAGCCTAAACCGGAACATTCATTCACAATCATTGATTCCACAGATAATCCTTGTCTACGTGTGTATGTCATTTTCACCACTAGCCTCCCTGGCGTATACGACCCATCTGCTGTCTTTAACACTAATCAATGCATTCACAGATGTAGAAGACTCGAAACAACTTCAGAAGTAAGCACGACGAAAATTTCAACAAAATTATACAATACAACAAAGTACGAAAACAACAGGTAAACACAGTGAATCCAAATACACCAATTGATACGACATACCACACATATATATGTAAAAACTGTACACATAACCTCGAATATCATGTCTCGATGTAATTTCCTTGTAGAATAGCAGGACTTACACCAGTACGCCTGCAACCCCTCTCAGGTTGACGATTCAAGTGGAAAAATGTCCGGACACGAACAAGATTAACCAACAAACAGATAAGAGATGATACCAAATCAATATATACAACATGAACATATCTACAAAATAACACACCAAGTACGGTGGACTGCTCTTCGACGTACTACCCTTGAAGAATTGTAGGACTTACACCAGTACGCCTACAACCCTTCTCAGGTTGACGCTCTTAGGTTGGAAAATCATCACAGAGTTCATTTCCTGACCTCATTCTACCATCTATATCCTCAACTCTGAATGGTGATACACCCATAACATTGTATCGTGGAATATAGATGACTAACAAACAAAGGATGTATCTGACCAACCAAGAGTAGGCACAGAGTAATTTACACCAAAGATGATGACATTCAAATAGCAATTTGAAACTTGAAATGCCTATATTCGTGCTACTCATTTTGTGGTGAGATCAGGTTGCTCGCCAATTGTAGACATTAATTTACGTCAATGTCTAGGTCACTAATTTTGTCAGTCAGAAAATATGTTCAACGCTTATTCAGCAACTAATCACAGCAGGCTATTATTATTATTATTGTATCCTTTAGTTCCTAGAGGAACATAGGGCTTCAGCTGCGCACCTCCATTGACTTCGGTTTTCTGACAACTTTTTCACCCTGCTCCAGGTCTGTCCACATGCTTTCATCTCCTCTTCGCATGACCTCCTCCAAGTCACCCTTGGACGACCAACTCGCCGCCTCCCTTTCGGGTTCCACTCGAGGGCTTGTCTAGTGATGTCACTTGATGGTTTCCTCAGCGTATGGCCAATCCATCTCCATTTCTTTCTGCCTATTTGTTTCACAATCGGTTCCTGATTGGTTCGCTCCCAGAGATCCCTGTTGCTGATCTTTTCTGGCCATCTGATCTTGAGTATTGAGCGGAGACAGTTAATGAAGGTTTGAAGTTTGTTTGAGATGCTCTTTATGACTCGCCAAGTCTCTGATCCGTATAGTAGCACTGACTTCACATTGGAGTTGAAAATCCGGATCTTATTTTTGATGCTGATGCTGTTGACCTCCACACAGATTTGAGAGTAATGAAAGCTTGTCTTGCTTTTCCGATTCTGGCTTTGATGTCCTCGTCAGTTCCGCCTGTAGTTGAGACGATGCTTCCCAGGTAGGTGAAGGAGGTTGTTTCTTTCAGGTTCTTCCCATTTATGCTTATTGTGGTCTGTTGTTGTTGCTGTTGATGTTGGCTAGGAATCTTCATCATATCTGTTTTATCTATGTTCACGTGAAGTCCTATCTTTGATGCTTCTTCTGCCAACTTGTTACTTTTCACTTGCATATCTTCCAGTTTATGGGAAATCAGACATATATCATCGGCGAAATCCAGATCCTCCAAGTCTTTTGTGTCAGTCCATTTTATGCCTGTTCCCTCGTTGGTTGCCGTTGTCTGTCGCATTATCCAATCAATTGCAATCAGGAAGATCATTGGTGATAGTAGACAGCCTTGCCTCACTCCCGTCCTCACTTCGAAGGCTTCCGTAAGTTTCCCGTTGTGGATTACTTGGCATGCAGCATTGTCGTATAACTGTTGGATGAGGTGTATAATTGTCGATGGGACCCCGTAGTAGCGAAGTAGTTTCCAAATGACCTCTCGATCGACGCTGTCGAAGGCCTTTTCAAAGTCGATGAAGTTGAGATAGAGAGGTGACTGCCATTCCAAGCTTTGTTCAATGATGATCCGTAGAGTGGCGATTTGATCAATACATGATTTGTTTCTCCTGAATCCAGCCTGTTCCGGACGAAGTTTTTCATCTAGGGCTTGTTTGATTCTCTCCAGGATGATGCGACTTAGTATCTTGCTTGGAATGGACAGAAGCATAATTCCACGCCAGTTTTTACATTGACTTAAGTCTCCTTTCTTTGGAAGTTTGAATAAGTATCCGTTCTTCCAATCCTCGGGTACTTTGCCCTCTTTCCACACCTTCTCCAGCAGTGGCGTCATCAAGTCCGCTGTTGTCTCTGGGTCTATTTTCAAAGCCTCTGCTGGGATTCCATCTGGTCCCGGTGTTTTCCCAGCTTTAAGCATCTTGATTGCATTCAGGACTTCTGATTTCGTCGGGGGGTCAGTGTTCACTGGTAGTTCTGCTTCCGTTGTTGGTATTGCTGGACGTGTTGTAGGTGGCGGACGATTTAGAAGTCTTTTGAAGTGTTCAACCCAGTGCTTTCTCTGTTCCACCTCTTTGGTGATTGACTTTCCATTGTCGTCCTTTATTGGCTTAATCTGTGTCGAACGTTTGCCCGAAAGGTTCCTAGTTGTTTGGTAGAGTGTGGCGAGGTCTCCTTTGTTTGCAGCTTGTTCTGCTTCGTTTGCCATGGTTTCATAATATTTTCTTTTGTCTTCCCTGGCACTTTTCTTCACTCTTTTGTTCAGTGTATTGTAGCTTGCATTCAGCTCCTGTTTTTGTTGCTCGTCAGTGCACTGGATAATCTTTTGCTTCACTGTCCTTCTCTCTTCTATTAGTTTCCAAGTGTCCGTAGTGAGCCACTGTTTGTCCTGTCTCTTTTTTCTGCCTAGAATTTCTATGCAGGTTTGGCTCCACACCGTTTTCAAGTGGTTCCAGTGCTTTTCGACGCTGACTTATTCGTTGGTGTTGATTTGTATCTCAGCTTTGTCCTTTATGCTTGCAATGAAGATGTCCTTTGTAGCCTGGTCCTTCAGCTTTTGAGTGTTGAACTTGGCTTGTGGTCTATCTGCAGCTCCTGATTTCCTGAAAGCTTTTAATTTGAATTGGATTGTCCCTTGTACGAGATAGTAGTCTGAGCCAACATCTGCTCCTCTTCTTGCTTTTGTGTCCAGTAGGCTGCGCCTCCACTTCCTTGAGATTGAGATGAAGTCGATTTGGTTTTTGGTTTGCCCGTCTGGTGACACCCATGTAGCCTTGTGGATATCTTTGTGCTTGTATACACTGCCACCAATCACCAGTTAACATCAGGAATCCACTTCTAAACTGCCATAGATATTCGTGCAATATGTGTCAGTGTATTCATAGGTGACCAGAGAGAGCAAAGAATTATGGCAGATTTGAAATACAGGTGTTATGTATCTAAGTCAAAGTGAAGTTTTTATATGGACTATGAATTTTTAGCAATTCTGTTCCACATTCTAGTTCATTTACCTCCGTTTAGGTATTTCATCATGATGATTCAGAAAGCCACGTCACATCAACAGTGATTGCAGCGTTGTGAGTATCAAAAAGGGTATGTCGTATACTTCATATGGATGAAACATTGTTGTACAGACTTGAACATTTCCAGAACATAAAGATGTGAATAATATTTTACTTGAATAACACATGTAGTAGCCACAGTAATTTCAAATTCAACCGATTTCTGGTGCAACTAGGGCCAAACGAAATATAACTCAAAGTGAAATGAAAGTCCTGACTAAAATTTTTACGTGAAGTGTCGAAAACGGAGGGGCCTATCAGATTCAAAATTCCTCAAACAAGAGTAGATTTAAGTAAATTACCAATTTTTTATCACAAAATACCATTATCAGAGGTTTGTGACGTCTTCTAGAGCTGAGGTTAGTCATTTCAGCAGGTGAACAAACTAGTATTGTAACAGTAAAAGACAAGACCTGGAAGCCAAGATATATTTTTTATCAATCAAACCGCTACATATATATATATATATATATATATAGTTTATATTCGTTAACGATTCACTGTGCTTTGCGATTTTCATTTACATCAAACGACATGAAAACGAAATTGCTGCGCTTCACTCAGTAGTATTGAAGCAGATGAACAATTAATTCCCAGTGGCTTAATTGCCTGAGAATTCGCCTTGTAACCGGGAGGTCAGAGGCTCAAACGTCGAAGGACGCCTACCTTCGAAGATTCTCAAACTAGAGCAGAACTGCTGTTCCGTCCTCCAAGGTTTCCTAATGGTTCTCTAACTGATCTCACCTAATCATGGAATCCTCAAACCAATCAAATCCCTATGAACCGACACTTGAATATCAATTGATCCACAGTTTACACTGTTGAAGGCTATTGCAAGCTGTATTCGATGATGCTGTGTAATTCTGCAATTCTGTCGGCGCCTGATTCTGTTTTCTACCGAATCTATTCAAATCCGAGTGAATTTTAACATCAGTAACAACTCCTAATCCTCACAGGGTGATGTCATCTGTCATTTAAATTGTTGTGGACATCACTTTGTCACTTCAGCCACAGTCTGACAGGCTGAAATGTCTTTCAATCGACAGGTAACTTCACACACAGACACAATTTGTAAAAAAGTGAGGTCAGCATTTATGCAGAGGTCCACTATTCCAGTTCATTTTTTTCGGATTGATTTTATCTGGTCTCCTTGGTACCCTTCGTTTCAGTAGCCTAGTGGCTTACGATACGCCGGCACTCATCAGAGTTTCAGTGTTCAGTGGTAGATTTGTCTGCCGGTGGTTCATTAGTAGTGCCACTAATCGCATTCTTCTGTACAAATGGTTTTTTCAAGACGGTAGCCAGATATGACAATTGAAATAAACAAACTTTTATTCCCTATAATCAACTATTGTCAATTCTTATTCTGGTTTTCTCGATTAGGCTACTGTTGATATCACTCACTTTTATAACAAGCGACGGAGTGCTAGAATGCTCGTCAACTACGGTGTGTTCTGGAGTTCAATCCTCGGTTCATGCACTCTTTTACCTCTCTAAGCCAGTAATAAGACCGGTGAAAATGGAAGGTTGGAAATGAAGCTAGCAACTCCATCCCTTAAGGGTAAAACAACTGCTAACGACTAAAACCGCATCAGTTGAGGTGGTGGGAGGTAAAGATATGAAATAGAGCCAGACAACAACCTATGGTCCCACTAACGAATATTCAGTAGGAAATGAATGTTGACGTGATATACACAGTGGATATCATCTAGTGACACCACACACTGTTCAACTCCTCGAATGCAGCCTGAGCGATCAGCGACAAACATGGGTTTGGTATGATGTCAAAATGGAAAATATAATGTGAAGATGAACCGAATGCTCACGTGGAGTAGTGGAGCCGGACGGAATTGCAGGAAGTCAATCGTGTGGAAAGGGTATGTTCCAACGTAGATCAGTGTTCCACTCGAGGAGGTAAGCAATGAATGAATTCTATTATTGGTGATGATGATGATAAACGTTTCAAGTCAATACATTGTGATTGGTTTGTACAAAGTGAGACTATCAATCTGATCGTAGGCAAGTAGAAATTCACCGAATCATCTATTTTGTTATTTGTTAGCCACCATGAACGTAATTGCATGGCGGCTTGCAAAAAGTGTCACTACTACTTATACTGCTATTGGGATTAACGAAGAAAGCAGTGATTACCTGTAATAAAACCAACTACCATACCACAAATCTCCATTTTGCAAAAATGATACCAAATCACGAGAAAATACAATTACAACATGATATTCGTCATTCTTAGAAGAAGGCTCTCACAAAATCTTGCATTTCACTTTCATAACTGCAATATATACCGATCTGACTGTTTCGCATGCGCACACGCACTATACTACTTATATAGGTGAATTAAGCGACCAAGCATATTATTCAAATATCATCATTCGTAAATCACGTTATGCACTATAGTTTTGTCTACAGTGTCCTCACTCACCAATTACAACTGTTCATGCATTTTATGCTCATTGATTGGTGTGATATTGCAGAAGAAGGTAGGAAATGCAATAGCATATCAGTTTGTTTATTAGATGTATCACGCAGTGGAATTACTTGCTACCACAGTGCACAGGTTTTACATATATATTAATGTGAGTTATGGAAGAAAGCCACTTTCATTAGTTCTGAGGAGTGACTCACTTGGAAATCATATTCACTCCATTCTTAATGACATGACATGTATTGAGTTTGACTTCTCTGAGGATCATTTCGATTGATTGACTGATTTAAACATACCGCATTATTCATTCCACACTGAAACCCACATTCCTGTTTAAGTCTTTCACTGACTATGCATCCAAGGAAATAACAGAATTAACACGCAGTTAATAAAAATATTAATATCAGTTGGCTGTTACTGGGATCTGAATTCATCAGAAGGATATTTCATCGATATTGAGTACCTATTGAGACGTATGCAAAATCCAACGTGATGCATAATTCATTTCAACACCATGAACTCTTCCAGTGAGTTCGGTTCACACGAAAGGTTAAAAATGACTAGTTCTCTTCATATGATTCCTAGATAGAATTTATCGTGGAACAGCATCAGTAGGAGAATTCGTCGAAACCAGTGACCATCGAAGAATTATTCATCCTTCTTCTTCTACTTCTTCAGAGATCTCTCCACAATACGCAACTGTAATACGAAAGGCATTCTAGGCTAGGTTTCAAGTCACAAACTAGAATGAAACAGTTCTCCAGTGCTCATTTGTATTTGATGTCCCATTCACCAACCATGTTTCGTGATGAAATGAAATTTGGAAGTAAATCACGTGATTTGGAGTCAAAATTTGAGGGAGATAATCAATGTTATTAGTATTCATTCCTTTTGTTCCGAGTGGTGTTTACCCATTACAGAAGAGATGGAATGTGACAGGATAGATCCTATCATGGTGACCTGTGTTCACGAGTACTGACAATCACGTTTTCTCTTCACACGTCCAGCCTCATTTCTCCATCAGACACATCTGACATGTGGATTCCCATTGATTGTTCGCTGGCGCTGTTTACGTCTTATTTGACTATACCACGTACCGTTTCTATCCCCCTATCTCTTTATCTATCCTAAGTGAATATTTATTTCCCTCCGCAGTTTTGTCGGATGGTGTGTTCTACGCCAGTCTTTTGTTCTGGAAGATCTCCTTGTTTCTTAAGTTTCATGACCTCATATCTGATTTTTAGTGTCGAGTCGTAGCATCTTGTTCTGAGGTTTTTATTGTTAGTGAATTCGACATGTCTCTGCATCGTATAGAGCGCCATTTTTGAGAATCTTTCCATATCATTTCAATGAGTTGACTGCTGAAGACTTTCATATATATTTCATAGTAATGATCTGTTTCCTGATTTCAGGATCCTCCGTGTGTAATCATCAACCTAGCCTACTGCGTTTGAAACGATGATTTCCTGTTTAGGTAGGTGAATTTAGGATGGTTGTTAGAAGTTAGTTCCCATTAATATGAACTTGTTTCTCTCATTGCCTCAACCGTTGGCATGAATATCATCATTGTATCAACTCCTGCCCTCACTTCAATTACTCCAGTGAGCAGGTGGTTAGGATTTGCTCGGTATTTGTCCTCATCACACCAGTAATGAATCAGACTTGTGAAAAGTTATGGCGACACCCTCCACATTGTTTTAATAGCTGTCAAAATCTTTCTCCATCAGCGCTGTAGAGAGTCTTTACGAAATCAAGGAAGCTCTCCAGCAATTCATCTCACAGTCATCGATTTCATAAAGACTTCCTAAAGCGTCGATGGAGAAAGAATTTTACAGCTTTTTCTTACCTTGTCACTCATTCTGCCTCAGTCTTAGTAACAGTGACGTATGCAAGCCCTAGTCGTCTACACTCTCGCTACCCGGCGTGTGGGACCACAGCCTAAATCGGAACATTCATTCTCAATCACTGATTCCACAGATAATCCTTGTCTACGTGTGTATGTCATTTTCACCACTAGTCTCCCCGGCGTATACGACCCATCTGCTGTCTTTAACATCAATCAATTCATTCACAGATGTAGAAGACTCGAAACAACTTCAGAAGTAAGCGCGACGAAAATTTCAACAAAATTATACAATGCAACAAAGTACGAAAACAACAGGTAAACACAGTGAATCCAAAAACACCAATTGATATGACACACCACATATATATATATATATAAACTGTACACATAACCTCGAAAATCACGTCTCCATGTAATTCCTGTGAAGAATCTCAGGACTTACACCAGTACGCCTACAACCCCTCTCAGGTTGAAGATTCAAGTGGAAAAATGTCCGAACACGAACAAGATTAACCAACAAATAGATAAGAGATGATACCAAATCAATATATACAACATGAACATATCTACAAAATAACACACCAAGTACGGTGGACTGCTCTTCGACGTACTACCCTTGAAGAATTGTAGGACGTAGAGCAGTACGCCTACAACCCTTCTCAGGTTGACGCTCTTAGGTTGGAAAATCATCACAGAGTTCATTTCCTGGCCTCTTTTTAACAGCTATATCCTCAACTCTGAATGGTGACACGCCCATGACATTGTATCGTGGAATATAGATGACTAACAAACAAAGGACGTATCTGACCAACCAAGCGTAGGCACAGAGTAATTTACACCAAAGATAATGACATTCAAATAGCAACTTGAAACTTGAAATGCCTATATTCGTGCTACTCATTTTGTGGTGAGATCAGGTTGCTCGCCAATTGTAGACATTAATTTACGTCAATGTCTAGGTCACTAATTTTGTCAGTCAGAAAATATGTTCAACGCTTATTCAGCAACTAATCACAGCAGGCTTATTATTATTATTATTGTATCCTTTAGTTCCTAGAGGAACATAGGGCTTCAGCTGAGCACCTCCATTGCCTTCGGTTTTCTGACAACTTTTTCACCCTGCTCCAGGTCTGTCCACATGCTTTCATCTCCTCTTCGCATGACCTCCTCCAAGTCACCCTTGGACGACCAACTCGCCACCCCCCTTTCGGGTTCCATTCGAGGGCTTGTCTAGTGATGTAACTTGATGGTTTCCTCAACGTATGGCCAATCCATCTCCATTTCTTTCTGCCTATTTGTTTCACAATCGGTTCCTGATTGGTTCGCTCCCAGAGATCCCTGTTGCTAATCTTTTCTGGCCATCTGATCTTGAGTATTGAGCGGAGACAGCTGTTAATGAAGGTTTGGAGTTTGTTTGAGATGCTCTTTATGACTCGCCAAGTCTCTGATCCGTATGAGTAGCACTGACTTCACATTAGAGTTGAAAATCCGGATCTTATTTTTGATGCTGAGTGCTGTTGACCTCCACACAGATTTGAGAGTAATGAAAGCTTGTCTTGCTTTTCCGATTCTAGCTTTGATATCCTCGTCAGTTCCGCCTGTAGTTGAGACGATGCTTCCCAGGTAGGTGAAGGAGGTTGTTTCTTTCAGGTTCTTCCCATTTATGCTGATTGTTGTCTGTTGTTGTTGCTGTTGATGTTGGCTAGGAATCTTCATCACCTCTGTTTTATCTATGTTCACTTGAAGTCCTATCTTTGATGCTTCTTCTGCCAACTTGTTACTTTTCACTTGCATATCTCCAGTTTATGGGAAATCAGACATATATCATCGGCGAAATCCAGATCCTCCAAGTCTTTTGTGTCAGTCCATTTTATGCCTGTTCCCTCGTTGGTTGCCGTTGTCTGTCGCATTATCCAATCGATTGCAATCAGGAAGATCATTGGTGATAGTAGACAGCCTTGCCTCACTCCCGTCCTCACTTCGAAGGCTTCCGTAAGTTTCCCGTTGTGGATTACTTGGCATGCAGCATTGTCGTATAACTGTTGGATGAGATGTATAATTGTCGATGGGACCCCGTAATAGCGAAGTAGTTGGCAAATGACCTCTCGATCGACGCTGTCGAAGGCCTTTTCAAAGTCGATGAAGTTGAGTGATGTAGAGAGGTGACTGCCATTCCAAGCTTTGTTCAATGATGATCCGTAGAGTGGCGATTTGTTCAATACATGATTTGTTTCTCCTGAATCCGGCCTGTTCCGGACGAAGTTTTTCATCTAGGGCTTGTTTGATTCCCTCCAGGATGATGCGACTTAGTATCTTGCTTGGAATGGACAGAAGCATAATTCCACGCCAGTTTTTACATTGACTTAAGTCTCCTTTCTTTGGAAGTTTGAATAAGTATCCGTTCTTCCAATCCTCGGGTACTTTGCCCTCTTTCCACACCTTCTTTAGCAGTGGCGTCATCAAGTCCGCTTAACGTGGGCAAATAAGATTCGCATATATATGGCTTCACTTTCCAAGGGACCAGTCACCTTGTGCAAGAAACAACCAATCAGAAGACTGTGTTTGCCTGCTTGATTAAAGCTATAATAATGTACATGATATATATATATATATATACGTGTTGATTTCCGTCATAAAACGATCGGTTGCCTGACTTTTTTCTTTTGTCGTTACAATTGGTGTCGATGCCCTCAAAAAATGAAGATCCCAAGGCTAACTGCGTTTGAATAAGGAGACATACGGAGCTTCTTACGTGATTCCGAGCCCGTTACTGAGCTGGTATGTGTGAAGAAGCAGGCGGCGAAGGCGGCATTTGACAACGTAGGCAGGTCAGGTGGCACAGCGTCTTGGAAGACATTGGTTGAACGATTGCTTTTGGAGTTTGACAGCGCAACAGACAGACAGCTGGCAATGCAGCAGTTCCCTTCCATAAATCATATTTTGCTTCGAATGTTGTATGAAGAAGATTTGGTTTTCTTCATTTCTGTAATCGTTCGTTTCTGAACGCTCTGAAAACATACTCTCCAAAATAAGAATATATGTTTAGCTTTATGTGAAATTTTAGAATTTCATAGATAGTAAACAACTGGCGGTTAGTTTCGAAGATTCTTTCAGTCTAGTAAGAATCCCCTGCACAATACTCCCTAGTTTTCCAAAGATTCCGTGACAGATACCACCTCGAGATCTAACTCGAAATCCCTTCCTAGTTGAATTGCATATAAAGGAATATTTTGAGGGATATTCGTCGACTAATTTTAGAGAAGAAAAATTGACAAGGAAAGAAGATAATATTCTTGCATGGAATACAAATCGTGATTGACTGACTGACTGCCTGAATGTTGGAAACCGGCGAGAGAGAAATTTGTTTGACCTCCACTAGCTTTTTTCCAGTCTGACCCTATATCCGCTAACATAGCTCGTCGAGGGAGGCGATGGATTGGCATACGTAACACATGTCCTAACCATCTCAGTCTTTGTAGCTTCACGACTTCGTCGATTGATTTCCCCTGTTTACCTAGAACTCTGCGCCTAACCTCCATGTTGCTCACCTTATTATGCCACTTTACACGGGAAATAGAACGCAGGCACCTATGATCAAAGACAGCTAGTCTTTTCATGTCTTCCACTCTCAGTGGTCAGGGCTCACAAACATACAGGAGGACGGAGCGGACTGATGAGCAGTACACCCGCCCTTTGGTCGATAGTCGAACATCTCGTCTACGCCAGAGTCGGCGTAAACTAACAAATACGAAACGAGCCCCTTGTATTCGTGCTGCGATTTCGTCATGTTCGGTGAAGGATAAAAACTTGATCTGAAAAGACTCCTTGTATTAAACAGTGATGACAAATTACATTTGCTCAGTTTATCGATTTCTATCTTATTTTCAGCTTGTCACTCTATCAAAATCCATGTCACCTCAGTGATATCCATGTGCCCGTACACACATCCTCCAGTCATCAAATTTTCAATTTCATTTGGTTCTACTGGAGGGATAACCAGTGCTCAATCTGCTCTCACCTATTTTAAATCTGCTCCGATTCTATCCACTCATGATAACAAAATGACTTTTTTTGATAAAATTAATACGACTGAGCATATTTGTGTATGAATAATTAAAGTTTTCGTGTTATCAGCTTCACATATGGTTATGAAATTGGTGTGGAAACATGGGAGAAACCATATTGCTCCGACCACTGACTGCGGCTACTATTATCTCAAGCAAAAAACGAAGTATACATGCAGTAACACCATGACCTCTTCGTCATCCCATCTAGCGGAGAACAAGTTCTGGGATAAGGTTAAGTGAATAGTACTGCCACAAGGAGTACACAGTAGGGTAAGGAGAGTTGTCTTTCCTGTGATCACGAATTAATTTTTTGGATCTGGATTTTGCAGATGATATCTGACTAATGTCACACGAACTCGAAGACTTGCAGGTAGATGGAAACCAAGAACTCGGCTGAAGAAGCAGCGAAGACAGGAATCCAAGTGAATATAGAGAAGGGATAGATTAAACATGGGTTGTCTCCTTCAGTTATCTTGGAAGCATCGTTTCAATCACAGACAGCGTGACACGACTTCCTCACTAATCCTAATGAAAAACACGATGGTACGATTCTGCAATGAAGAGAAGCGAGACAGAAACATGACACGCTATTGACAACGAAGCCTTTAATTTCTCGAATCTACAGCAAGAAGGCTTAACAGAAGTTCCACATACAAAGGTTATAAATTATACCTAGATACATTAGTTTGGTTTATATGATAGGAAAATTAACAGTGAATAGAGTTCAACTCTCTTATGAGGGTTAGTAGTATGGGGCTTTCAGAAAAATTAGGTGTGTAACAACAATATGAATTTGCAATTAATAGTGTTCTCTGAGCTGGTTGTTTTATTTGAGGAGCTTTCATCGTCTTTCTGGGCGACATCTTCAGCGGAGCATTAAGCATAAAGTGAAATGATTGAAATTTCTCCATGAGTTATGTGATTGTGTAGGTCAATACATATCTAAAGATGGTTACCAGGAGACACAATTACATCACTCATGAAGAAATTTAAATCATTTCAATTTATCCTAAATACTGCGCTGAAGATGTCGTCCAGAAAGACGATGAAACCTCCGCAACTAAACCAACCAGCTCAGAGAACACTATTAATTGCAAATCATCCACCTGAGTTACAAATATTTTCTATTATTTCAATAAGATGAATATCAGCATACTATTTCACTGTAATTCAGTAGTAGTTAAAGTTTGAATCCAAGTTAACTCCAATAAAAATACCAATTATTTTGTATGTGATGGTTCGTATTTGGCTGTTAAACAAACCTTTAATCAGGGTGAGAACTCATCATTTATCTTTATCTTCATCTCAGTGAGTGACTGTGTTTCCTCTGTAACTTGAACTAAACGTCTGTCGATGTTAGCGCTAGTGAAATACAATGCAGTTGTGGAGTTGTATTCAACGGATAAGTCGCATATAGGTCAGGTGTTTAGAGCCACACTTCAGCTAACTAATGGCTGGTAGGTTTTCATCAGTGAAACTTAAATGGCTTCAAGTTTCTATGTGATTTGTGTGGTGATGAAAATGTTTACGTGGTGGTTTTCATTTCAAGACGACATCAATATTACAAAGTCACTGAAACCAGTTACCAGTAGTGTTGAAGTTGAGTTTATTCCCATTTTAACACTTCCCACAACAGTATATGAAGCGTCACTCTAGTGATTGAATAGAACGCATCTACAACTCATAGTCGACAGTTTTATCACTATTCCAGTGACAGTCATTCCATATTTTACAGTTCAGAGATTCTGTCCAATTGGAATAATTGCAATAATAACAATAGTAGTCCTTTCCATCACCTTTGGATATTAAAGAAATGGACATTCATATATTCATTTGAGAGATAAATTTGGACAGCCAAATTGAAAGTAAACTAAGGGACATACATTAAGTTCTAAGACACTTTCCTTTTGAAAACTGAGATGCAGAATATGGGAGAGATAGAATTTGGGAAAAAAACGCCAAAGGAGGTTATAACTTTTTTCAGTACAATTAATGAAAAATATTTCGGATGACTGAAACAATGATCCCATTCTAGGCATAGAAATTAAGGAAGGATTCAGAATAATCCAGACAAATATGTATTATTGAATTTTCTTATTCAGAAGTGAATGTCACTCACTGAACATTCAAAAAAAAGATGTAAGATGTGTGCTTAAGAGTGTTTGTGTGTGTGGCGAGGTGTTTATTGTAAAATAACAATCCACAGTAAGATTTTATTTTTATGTCTGTCTTACTCTATCTTACTCTATAAGGTGAATGTCGAGTTGTTTACCATTCATGAGTCAGGAGGACACCATCCGCACTGAATCAGACTTATTTATTGGTTTTATAAAGCTTGCAGAAATCATCTCGATCCCTCATCGTCACCTATGGAGAACTCAAAACTCAGTGAATTACAAACAATTGACTGATTGATAGAGCTGTTCTCACTGCACAAAGTGAAATAATGTCGTTGGATTGATCCCCAGGACATACACAAGTGCACATTTCATAACAACTCTGAGACTTAGATTTGAATGATAATTTGCTTACTCTGAAACCAACCGAAGCCACATAAACCTCAATTTCCGAATCTCAAATCTTGTCATATCACATGTTTTCTTGCAATGAAATATCTCATTCACTTACAAACGAAAAGAACAATAGTTTCCTGAGCTACTGTTCAGCGGATCTGATGGTGGACACATATAAAATCACTCGTATCTGTTCACCTCAGTCGAATTAATGATTGACAGTGTTCATTTCGATATGAATAATGTTGTTGAAGTGACATCATAATGAATCATTACTGATAAAGTGTATGTGCGTGTGTTTGACGCTATATGCCACCAATCATATCGACCAGTAGTACCTACCAACCAGCTTCGGTGAAGCGATATAAACACCGGGTGTCCATCCATCATCTTATTGTATTTAATCTCTTTTATTTCGTTGGATATAATCCACTGAAATCTGACCAGTCATGGTGTTTTCCAATCTCATGAGTGTTTAAAATGTGTACAACCTGTTGATTAGGAAGTGTCCAATATGAACGAAATATTCGCATAGTGAGTCATAAGCAAAAGGTTCAAACGGAGAAGAAAATGTTTTCCGACGATTGACTTTCATGAGTTGTTCAGTCGTAATAATATTAAACAAAGAAACCTTTTGACCAGTCAGATACTGGGAAACTTTGTCATCGAAAAATGCATCACGTAATGTCAGGAGTAAGATGGGATGACTAATTGTAGATTAGAAAAGAGGCAGAAGTTGGCGTGACGTAGTAGGTGTGAGATAATTACTAATCAAAAGTAACTATTACATGGATGCTTATTCTCTTTCATTATGACAGTGTAGTATGTCACAAACATGACTGAAAGGACCGAAATCCTCCATTTGACATGAAAGTTTATTAACTAAGTATTCGTATTTTTGTCTAAATTTACTATATATGTTGCGTACAACAGTGCGTACGTACAATATGGGTTACAAAATGTCTCTTGGTTGTCTTCATGCGACAGTCGCTTCGATTAAAGTGATCAATGACACCTCAACGTCTCGTGTCCATGGTAGACGTCTGCTTATACTACGTGTTGTACACTGAATGGTTATTATATGTATAAGACCGCAACAGAATTGTGTTAATTAACCTAACGATTTCACTTGTCTATAGAATGATTCAGTGATCAATCCTCCTGTAAACGACATCGCCCCTACAGATTCTATCACTGGACTGATATCATAAGAAAGAATAACTTCAGTTTGGGAATTAGTATCTAAGTAATAATAATAATAATAATAATGTGGAATGATTGACAGATGACATGTCATTTTTCAAAAAATCAAAGATACTCAAGTGAACATACAGGAGACAGAAACCATGGGGGTACTTAACAAACATCAACAAAAGCCAATGCATTAAGACAGAAAACTTTGATGAAATGCTCATCTTTCACCTATCTGGGCAGCATCATCTCGACGTCTTCTGCATTAAGCATAAGGAACAAGAATCAAATTTTCAACAGTCATCTCTATTAGTCAGTGGGACTTGATACATTCGTCACCACAACAATTTCGTACAGGCTTCAGACTTTCATCAACAGCTGTCTTCACCTGATCCAGATTGAAGATAAGACAAGCAGAACGAATGATCAGCATGGACGTCAAGCAAAAATCAACATTCTCAAACAGTTTCGGAGAAGAGAGTGAAGTGGAGATGTGCCAACGAAGCTCTAAATTCTATTTGGAATCCAATGGGAACAAAAGTGGGAAGTCACAAACCAAATGTAAAGGAATTGAAAGGTCATTGAGAAGATAACGAATGTCTACAAGAATATGTAAGGCTGTATGTCTCTTTCCTATGAGAGTTTCTCAGTGATCATTCGTCGAAGAGTTCGGTTCACAATGAAACATACTAGGAGAGTAGTGAAAGGCTTATGAAGCATATTGTCATGGGGGAAATAACCATGTGATGCTCATTGAATACAACTGACAGACCTATATGTAAATGTGAAGTGAAGTAAATGAGTACACATACACTGATGAGGAGGAAACAGCGATCCCGCTTTCATTGTTTTTTTCAATAACCTCTCCCTCAATAATGTGGAGTCATGAAGAATGTCTGACAACTGAAGTGCCGATCTATTATTTGTAGACAATCTAGTTAGTTTGATCCCAGTTCAAAATTTGCTGATGTGAACTCTCATCACATTGGGAAGGATGATAAACTTGTAAGACAAGACAGTTGAGATGAAGAAAATTTCTGCTTGGCTAAGCAAAAGTATCGGAATAACTTGATCATAGTTTTGTGATACGGTTTTACACAGAGAAGCATTTCTCCTTATTCCTTTTGTTTTTGTTGTCATTGTGAATGTGTGTTTTTCGTTTGTGTCTCACTTATATGTTGACTTGTGTTATATTTCTCTCTTTCCGGTTTCCAACAGTCAGGCAGTCAGTCAGTCAGTCACGATTTGTATTCCATGCGACAATACTATCTCCTTTCCTAGTCGGTTTTTCTTCTTTAGAAGTAGTCGATGAATATCTTTCAAGATATTCCTTTACACGCAATTCAACTAGGCAGAGATTTCAGGTTTGATCACGAGGTGATATCAGTCACGGGATCATTGGAAAACTGGAGAGTACTGGGTAGCTAGCTTTTAGTCTGAGACTTAAACTCAGCGATCAGTTACCCACTAACAGTATTACATGGTGGTCTCGTTACAGAAATCTCGACTTCCCTATTCATGTAGGTGGTTACCTGGAGTTTTAGTGAGATGTCATGACCAGTAGGGGGCAGCAGGTCGGGTGTGGGGACAAATACTCGCCGAACAAATTGGCTAGTTGTCTCGCCATGTCGTGAATTGGCGGAAGTTAGAATTCATGGGCCATTGGACTTGGTCCCAGTGGCTTAATCCTATACGAGCCCGCCTTGTAACCAGAAGCTTCTGAGTTCAAACCTCGGTGGGGTGCGTACTGCTGAAGAGTCCCGAACTAGGATGAATTCCAACTTCTAACGGTTAGAGATTTGTTACAGGATTTCATCATGAGCTGACATTAGTTAGAGAATCATTGGAAAACTTTGGAGTACTGAACAGCCAGCTAGAGACAATGTTATGGTACAAGACTGCAACTGCATCTAAAGTACTTCTGCTGTGTTGATAAGCGAATTGTTTGGAATCGTTAAAGGCTTTAAGTGAAGGTGGAAAATTAAGTAAGTGTAAGAGTAACTTTTCCATCGCTTTTCGAAAAGGAGACGTAATAGCAATAGGTCTAAATCTAAAACATGCTCCAGTAGACGACTTAGGGATAGGTACAATTTTGATGTCCTTCCAAACGGCCGGCACGACATTTCTGGAGAAAGATTCGTTGAATATGTCCATAAGAGGATAACACAGGATGTCTGCACATTTTTTAAGAATAACACTAGGCAGACCGTCTGGGCCCAGGCTACAAGAAGGTTTCAAAGACTGGAGACATTTTTGAACATCATTTGTATTGAAACCAGGGAAGCAGGTTTCATTAACACTTGTAACACTAGAAAGTTTGGCATTTGTGGGAGAATATATGAAAGACTTGTTTAGTGTGCAAACATCAAAGGAATAAGGAATACTATTCATCTGCTTACCATCAGTAATTTCTTTGAAAAGTTTCCATATATTAGATGCATTTTTACAGGATATAAACTTTTTGTTGTAAATTGAATTCAATCTGTGCATTTCGGATTTTATTAGATGTTAATTCTTTTCAAACCAGTATTGGCCTTCATTTTATATAGCCGTTCCTTTTGTCTGCGAAGCATTTTGAGTTGAGGGGCGGGTAGGAGGAACGGTCAAATCTGATGAAGAGCGTTTCTCTGAGACAACAGGTGTCAAGACAAAATTTGAGATAACTTGTCATATTAGAGATTGTGTCATCAAGAGAATCTTCATTAAACAGGTCCCAACTTGTGTCTTTGAGCATACCCCTAAGATTCTGAACATTCTCTTTAGAGTAACATACATGTACAGTTTTCTTGGAGAGAGGTGAAAAAGTTTTCTTGTGTAACTTTCCATAAATTTTAGGTAAAACCCGTACAATACAATGATCTGATTTAAAGAGTGGGGCTTTTTTATGAGCTTGGTATATTCCACGGTCATTTATAAATACAAGATCGAAGGAATTATCCAGTCTGGTGGAAAAGTTGACGGCATTTTCATGATCTAGCACTGTGAGAAAGCTGTAGTCACATGAATTAAAATCACCTGTGACTATGGACAACGAGTTTCCAAAAGAGGAGGCAGCGAAAACAGTGAATTCATCAGCAAACACAGACAGTTCTGAAGTGCCACAGCAAGGTGTGACATAAATGTTTGTGATATAAATGAATTTGTATTTAGATAGGTGTTTACGTTGACATTTGAAAGTTATACAGTCAATATAATCATTTGAGAATTTAAAACAGACGTTGTTGGCAACAGACCACTGAGAATTGATAAAAGTAGCAACACCACCACCTCGCTTCTTCCTTGAACTACTTCGGTCTTGTCTGTACATATTGAAACCATTCAGTAAGATTAAATTGTCATCATATGAATCGTGCAGCCAAGTTTCTTGAAGCGTTATTACACTTGTATTACGATAAATGTTTGAACATATTAGAGCATCCAAGTAATTAATCTTGTCAACGAATTTATTATCAAGCTGTACAATCGTATCTATATGGTTTTATAAAGAAATTATATCCGGTGAGGGAATTAGGTCAAAGGTGTAAATACATGAAATAATAATAGTATGAAATAAATTTAAAATATTTGTGATTAGGTTCATAGTTTAAGTCAAGTGGAACAATAATTAATGTCATATATAAGATAATACATCAGGTGTATAGATTTTAGGGAGAGGCATATAATTGTAAGATTAATAGACGAATGTAAAATGTTACGTAACATGGTGTGAAATTTGATAACATAGAATTGAATATTGTAAAAATAAAGATAAAAGGTATACACATGAATAATTTTTGGTTTAAAATGTCAAGTAGATCATCGCTGGGTCCTTTGTTAGCTGATTGTTTTATGGCAAAGATGGAAAATTCTCAACTTAGTCAAACCATCGGGCATTTTGACATTTATAAAAGATACGTAGACGACACTTTCGTCATCTGCGATAAGAACGTAGTTCTTGATGATGTCTTGTTCGCCTTCAACAACTGCCATCCTTCTTTACAATTCACCATAGAAAAGGAATCGGAACTAAGTATTCCGTTTCTTGATGTGTGCCTTAGCAGACGGAATGACGGATCTCTCAAGAGATCGATCCACCGGAAACGTACATGGAACGGACAACTAACTAATTTTTACAGTTGGGTGCCTATTTCCAGGAAAAGGAATTTAATCCATTCGCTCTGCTTTAGGATAAGGAAAATTTGTAGTTCTGATTGCGTCGACTCAGAACTGGACTTCCTGAAAGCCACACTCACAGAAAACGGTTACCCTAACCGATTTATTGACAGCAACATGAAAGATAAGCAGTCTAAACTGGTCACTGACTCAGTTCCAAAGAAAACCCTATTCGTGAACTTGGAATTCAAAGGAGATCAAGCTTCTGATATGCTCAAAAATCGTCTTTCTAAATCAGTTAGTAAAACGTTCCCTGCAGCTAGATTACATATGACGTTCACGAGCCGCAAACTGTTCTCTACCTCTGTAAAAGATAAGCTCCCCCGTCTGACCGCCTCCATGTGCATCTACCAGTTCACCTGCTCTTGTGGAGCAAGGTACATTGGCCGTAGTCAGAGAATGCTCTCCACACGGATACGAGAACATATTCCAGCTTGGTTTTACAAGGGAGAAAGGAAATGTGTGCGAAGCTCTATCTTAGAACACCTCATCGACTCCTGTCACGCGGTCAACCCTGACCATGATTTCAAGGTCTTATATAGAATTCATGCCAACTTCCCGCGTTTTCTTCGTTACAGACTTCTAAAGACAGCTGAGGCCTTGGCAATTCATGACTTTAAGCCAGACCTTTGTGTACAAAAGAAGTATGTACAATCCCTACTGCTGCCTTGGCCGTAGAGGGATAGACATTTATTTATTTTATTATTCTGTGTACTTTTCCCTTATTACTTCGATTATTATTATTATTATTATTACCATTATTATTATTATTACGACACTCATTCTGAATCTTTTCCACTTGATCTCCTTGAAATTTTAAACCAAAAATTATTCATGTGTATACCTTTTATCTTTATTTTTACAATATTCAATTCTATGTTATCAAATTTCACACCATGTTACGTAACATTTTACATTCGTCTATTAATCTTACAATTATATGCCTCTCCCTAAAATCTATACACCTGATGTATTATCTTATATATGACATTAATTATTGTTCCACTTGACTTAAACTATGAACCTAATCACAAATATTTTAAATTTATTTCATACTATTATTATTTCATGTATTTACACCTTTGACCTAATTCCCTCACTGGATATAATTTCTTTATAAAACAATATAGATACGATTGTACAGCTTGATAATAAATTCGTTGAAAAGAGTCTCTTCGCTGAAAATTGTGTTCTTAATTAATCTTGATCGATGATGACCTGCAATTTGTGCTCATAATCACAGGAACAGTCATCTGATGCATTGGAGTACACTTTAAGGATCTTTGCCACCCACCATAATGAGAAATTTCAATCTGATATCATTTTGACTAATAAACATCCTTCTTGTTAGCACTTTATCCCCTAACCACTGAAACACACAGATTGACCAGACAGAAATAGTCAACAGTCGACGTCGACACATAGGCTATCGAAACGGGCAGCTCAACGACACCTGGGGAATCAAATGACGTGATTTGATTAGTAATGACTTCTCGTGGAATTCATAATGTGAGTCTCAATCACTTTTGAGCTCTAAAACAGAATGTACCTGTTAGTGCGCTGGTGGCACAGCGTCTATGATTCTCGCCGATCATGAACATGGTCTGGGGTTCGACGCAACGCACACTTTATATCTATGGTCGTTCTGCGAAATTCGGTCTACCGATATGATATTCTGCAAATTCCACACTTGTACCAAATATACGGTGTGGCGTCAAGCTGTAATCAAACAGATAAAAGTCACAATTCACTTGTTCTTAACTTCAAATTAGATTTCAGCTATAAACACCATTATTCACAGAACCATTGAGAACCAAGGATTATTAGAGGCTATTTCGTCCCGCTTCAAGGTTTTACAGCAGTACACCCTTCGAATCCACGAGAAATCGTAGGCGGTTATTGTGGTTGTGACTTCGCTGAAGAATTATGATAGGAAGCCGGGCTCGTTGTATTTGATCATGTACTGAGGAGGCTGCCTACTATCACGACCGATATTCCTGATTGTAGTGGACTGGATTATGTGAGAAATTGTGAATGAGACCAATAAGACAGGCATACATTGGACCAATGAGAATACGCGAGATGATTTGAACTTCAGCTACATCAGCCATCGTGGATCATCATCAGCTTTGAACCCTGTGTTTATTAAGTTGGCCGAAATGACGATACTTGAATAATATGCTTGGTCGCTTAATTCATTTATATAAGTAGGATAGTGCGTGTGCGTATGCGATACAGTCTCATCGGCATATATTGCAGCGAAAAAGGTGAAATACAAGATTTTGTGACAGTATTCTTCTCAAAATGACGAAGTTCATGTTGTAATCCTATCAATCAATCAATCAATCAATCATCATTTGACCTATTTTTGCAGGACGCCATGCAATTATGTGTATGGTGGCTCAATAATGACAAGATAGATTATTCGTTGATTTTCTACTTGCCTACAATGAGATAGATTATCTCACTTTGTACAAACCAATCACCATGTTTAGGCGAATTGCTGTAAACAAGGCGTTAACTAGCTACATTATTCTGGCATTAAACAAACTTGGTCCTCTGGTATCTGCTCCCGTGAAGAGATGACGGGACACGGAGTAACCACTCCAAATATATAAATAAGTTCTATCAAGGTAAAGTGAAGCCTAACTATCCAGACTTCAGTGTGCCTCATCTCAATCATCACTTTCATTTGTTTGTATCACTGAGTGAATGTCTCTCAATTTTTTCACGTCGTGATTCTGCTGATTGATAAGCAGAAAAAAATTGTGCAGTGTAAGACTGTCTACAACTAACTCGTCAGCTCTCACTCCCTCTCTGTCTGTCTCCTCTATCCAATAGATTTGTAGTCCATAACAATTAGACTTCAAATGTTTATCATCATCACCAATAATAAAATTCATTCATTGCTTGCCTCCTCGAGTGGAACACTGATCAACGTTGGAACATATCCTTTCCACACGATTGACAGCCTGCAATTCTATCCGGCTTCACTACTTCACGCGAGCATTCGATTCATCTTCACATTATATTTTCCATTTTGACATCATACCAAAACAATGTTTGTCGCTGATCGTTCAGGTTGCATTCGAGGAGTGGAACAGTGTGTGGTGTCACTCGATGATCTTCACTGTGTATATCCAGTCAACCTTCATTTCCTACTCAATATTCGTTAGTGGGACCATAGGTTGTTGTCTGGCTCTATTTCACGTCTCTCCATCTCTCTACCTCAACTGATGCCGTTTTAGTCGTCTGGAGTAACATTTTATCAGATCATCAGGTGCTAAAATTTCTACTAAACATTCCGCCTGAAATCAATTGCTTCTCACATACTTTATCTGTCAATAAGTAAGTGACTAGTAACAAGCTCCGATAAGCAGAAATTGAGAAAAGAGAAGGAATAACATCAGAGATCATTACGCGACACCAAGTACGTGTTGGTCGAAGTGAATTACAAAGTCTATTCATACTATTCCACTGGGTATAATTGCTTTCAGCTGTACATCATATTTGCTCACAAGAATTTCGCGTCACGGTTGAAACACTGGTGACTGATTTTAGTCAAAGTGATCATCATTACCACTGGCTAAGCGTTACCAAGCCTAGTGATCAGTTGAATGAACAATCCACCATCATGAGATTAGATCTACGAACAACATTGATGAATGCACAGAGACGACACAGTCTTTTCACAAAATATATTTTATAAGTGTCACTGATGACCCGATTAGCTTGGTGGCAAAGTGGACCACCGTCCTTATTCGATCACCTGAGAAGTTAAACATTCTGCATTATTGATTCTGCACTGAAACCCACATTCCTGTTTAAGACTTTCACTGACTATGCATCCAAGGAAATAACAGAATTAACATGCAGGTTAATAAAAATATTAATATCAGTTGGCTGTTACTGGGAACTGAATTCACCAGAAAGATATTTCATCATGAGAAGAATGCAAACTCCAACGTGATGCAGAATTCATTTCGAGACCATGTGCTCTTGCAGTGAGTTCAGTTCACACGACAAGCTGAAGGTGACTAGTTCTCCTCATGTGATTTCTAGATAGAATTTATCGTGGAATATCATCAGTAGGAGAATTCTTCGAAACCAGTGACCATCGAAAAGTTATTTAATCCTTCTTTTTAGATATCTCTCCACAGTACGGTTCCTTCATACAAAAAGCTTTCGAGGCTAGATTTCAAGTCACAAACTAGAATGAAACAGCTCTACAGTGATCACTTGTATTCGATGATCCATTCACCAGCCACGATTCGTGTTGAACTCGAAGTTGAAAGTCAATCACGTACGTTGGAGTGAACATATCAAAGAGATAACCAATATTATTAGCATTCATTCATTTTGTTCCAAGTGGTTACTGTCCGTTCCAGACGAAATGGAATGTGATAGGATAGATCCCATCATGGTAGCCTGTGTGAACGAGTACTGATAAGCACGTTTTCTCTTCACATGACCTGCTTCATTTCTCCATCAGACACACCTGACACGTAGTTTCCCGTTGATTCTTCGCGCTGCTGCTTACTTCTTATTTGATTATGACACGTACCGTTTCTACCCACCTATCTCTTTATCTATCCTAGATCAAACTTCATTTCCTTCCACAGTTTCGTTGGATGGTAGGTTCTACGCCTGTTCTTTCTTCTCGAAGACCTCCTTGTTTCTTACGTTTCATGACCTCATATTTGATTTATCAAACCGTAGCACCTTGTTCTGGAGGTCTCGTTTTTAGGGAATTCGACATGTTTCTGCATCGTATAGAACGCCATTGTTGGGCACCTCTCCATATCTTTTCAATGAGTTGACTGCTGAAGACTTCCACATATATTTCATAGTAATGATCTGTGTCCTAATTTCAGGATCCTCTCTTTGTTATCATCACCCTAGCCTACTGTGTTTGAAACGATGATTTCCTGTTTAGGTAGGTGAATTTTAGAGGGTTCTGAGAAGTTAGTTCCCATCAATATGAACTTGTTTGTCTCTTTGCCTCGACCGCTGCTATGAATATCTTCATCCTATCAACTCCTGACCCCACTTCAAATACACCAGTGAGCAGTAGGTTACGATGTGCTCGGTATTTGTCGTCATCACACCACTAATGAATCAGACTTGTGAATATTTATGGCGACGCACTCTACATTGTTGAAATAGGTATCAAATTCTTTCTCCATCGACGCTGCAGTAAGTCTTTACGAAATCGATGACGCTGAGATGCACTGTTGGAGATTTCGATGATGCAATTAATGATATGTTGCCTGGCTCTTGTGTTCTGTCATTACACAAGTACTTTCAAGATAGGTAAATACCAGTTGGTTCAGTAGTTCGACAAAAACTATCAAGTTTGTACATGCAGTTCACCTCAAAGTGAACCGATGATCCATTCAGACCAGGAGATTTTCGTGTGCGTGTACACAATCTCGGTCAAATGACAGGTAGTACATTCACACTTCCATCAAAGTCCTCATCATCAATAAATAAACCTTTTGATGTGGTTGTGTTCTCTGAGCTGGATGGTTAATTTGCGAAGCTTTCATCGCCCTACTGGGTGACATCTTCAGCGCATACTTCAATTTGAAGTGAGCTTTTAGATTTCTCCACTAGTTTATTAATCATCTCCCCTGGTGACCTTGGACGTGATTGGTTGTTTATGTGTGTTTTCACACCTTCTAGGTTACTTGTATTGGAACCGGTTGTTTCTTTGACTTGAACTTTGACCCTTTGTGTGTGAAGTTTCTTTCTTATCGGTTGGTAAATTTTGTCTATTTCTATGTGTCTATTGATTGATGATTCACTGGAATGCCAAGCTTCTAAAAATTCTCTAGCATTCTTGTTATTTCCTTTGTCTAATATTTGAACGTTGTCCCAGTCGAATTGATGTCCGTGGTTTTCTGTGTGTAGTGATATGAGGGAGTGGATATCCTGTCTTTTGACAGCTAGCTTATTTTCGTGGATACGAAGACGGAGGGGACGTCCACTCTGGCCAATGTAGTGTTTTTCGCAGTTGTTACAATTTATTTCGTAGATGATGTTGGTTTTATCTTCTTTCGCTGTTGAGTCTTTTGGTTGACATAGAATTGAGTGCAGCGACTTTGTTGGTTTGTGTACGACGTCGATTCCTAAAGGTTTGAAGAGTCTTGTAGTGATTTCTGAGATATCCTTTATATATGGTAAGGCGACTTTCTTTGTGCTTTCCTTGGTGGCTTTTGCTTTGGTAGGTTGGTTTGGGGGTATATGTCTCTTGATGAAATCCCGTGGGTATCCATTCTTTTTTGGAAGACGTCCATGAGATACTTTTCTTCAATTTTCCTTAAGGTGGGAGTGCTGCAGTGAGTCCTTGCTCTCTTGAATAGTGTTTGTATGCAATTCCTTTTGTGTGTTATTGGGTTGTTGCTGTTGTAATTCAGTATTTGGTCTGTGTGAGTTGATTTCCTATAAACTTGAGTTTCTAATTCCCCTGTGGTTGTTTGCTTAACTAAGACGTCCAAAAATGGTATTTTGTTCTCGGATTCCTCTTCTCTTATGAATTTGATGTCGTTGAAGACGTTGTTTATTAAGTTGTGAGTTTTATCTAACTCGTTTCTTTTGATTATTACAAATGTGTCGTCGACGTAGCGTATCAAATCTTGGGTTTGATCTTTGGTAGAATTATGTTTTCGAGTCTTTGCATCACTGCTTCTGCAATCAAACCTGATATTGGCGATCCCATAGGTGTTCCTTTGACTTGTTCATATATTTGGCCGTTGAGTTGGAAGTATGTTGTTAGCATAGGTTTATGCATTCCATCCAGCTTGTGTGTTGCATTTTTGATTGTTATGGAGAGTTAGGCTTCACTTTACCTTGATAGAACTTATTTATATATTTGGAGTGGTTACTCCGTGTCCCGTCATCTCTCTCCACGAGGGCAGATACCAGAGGACCAAGTTTGTTTAATGTCACAATAATGTAGCTAGTTGACGCCATGTTTTCAGCAAGTTGTACAAAATGAGATTGTCTATCTCACTGTAGGGAAGTAGAAAATCATGGAAAAATCTTTTTTGTTTTAATTTTGAGCCACCATGAACATAATTGCATGGCGGCTTGCAAAAAATGGAAGAAAGAAAACTATCGAAGTATGTGCAGCGGAGGAAGCAGTCATTATCTGTAGTAAAACCAACTACCACACCACAAATAACCAATTTGCAAAAATGATACAAAATTGCGAGAATGTAGGATTACAACATGAACTTCGTCATTTTGAGAAGAATACTGTCACAAAATCTTGTATTTCACCTTTTTCGCTGCAATATATGCCGATGAGACTGTATCGCATACGCACACGCACTATCCTACTTATATAAATGAATTAAGCGACCAAGCATATTATTCAAGTATCGTCATTTCGGCCAACTTAATAAACACAGGGTTCAAAGCTGATGATGATCAACGATGGCTGATGTGGCTGAAGTTCAAATCATCTCGCGTATTCTCATTGGTCCAATGTATGCCTGTCTTATTGGTCTCATTCACAATTTCTCACATAATCCAGTCCACTACAATCAGGAATATCGGTCGTGATAGTAGGCAGCCTCCTCAGTACATGATCAAATACAACGAGCCCGGCTTCCTATCATAATTCTTCAGCGAAGTCACAACCACAATAACCGCCTACGATTTCTCGTGGATTCGAAGGGTGTACTGCTGTAAAACCTTGAAGCGGGACGAAATAGCCTCTAATAATCCTTGGTTCTCAATGGTTCTGTGAATAATGGTGTTTATAGCTGAAATCTAATTTGAAGTTAAGAACAAGTGAATTGTGACTTTTATCTGTTTGATTACAGCTTGACGCCACACCGTATATTTGGTACAAGTGTGTAATTTGCAGAATATCATATCGGTAGACCGAATTTCGCAGAACGACCATAGATATAAAGTGTGCGTTGCGTCGAACCCCAGACCATATTCATGATCGGCGAGAATCATAGACGCTGTGCCACCAGCGCACTAACAGGTACATTCTGTTTTAGAGCTCAAAAGTGATTGAGACTCACATTATGAATTCCACGAGAAGTCATTACTAATCAAATCACGTCATTTGATTCCCCAGGTGTCGTTGAGCTGCCCGTTTCGATAGCCTATGTGTCGACGTCGACTGTTTACTATTTCTGTCTGGTCAATCTGTGTGTTTCAGTGGTTAGGGGATAAAGTGCTAACAAGAAGGATGTTTATTAGTCAAAATGATATCAGATTGAAATTTCTCATTATGGTGGGTGGCAAAGATCCTTAAAGTGTACTCCAATGCATCAGATGACTGTTCCTGTGATTATGAGCACAAATTGCAGGTCATCATCGATCAAGATTAATTACTTGGATGCTCTATTATGTTCAAATATTTATCGTAATACAAGTGTAATAACGCTTCAAGAAACTTGGCTGCACGATTCATATGATGACAATTTAATCTTACTGAATGGTTTCAATATGTACAGACAAGACCGAAGTAGTTCAAGGAAGAAGCGAGGTGGTGGTGTGTTGCTACTTTTATCAATTCTCAGTGGTCTGTTGCCAACAACGTCTGTTTTAAATTTTCAAATGATTATATTGACTGTATAACTGTCAAATGTCGACCTAAACACCTATCTAAATACAAATTCATTTATATCACAAACATTTATGTCACACCTTGCTGTTGCACTTCAGAACTGTCTATGTTTGCTGATGAATTCACTGTTTTCGCTGCCTCCTCTTTTGGAAACTCGTTGTCCATAGTCACAGGTGATTTTAATTCATGTGACTACAGCTTTCTCACAGTGCTAGATCATGAAAATGCCGTCAACTTTTCCACCAGACTGGATAATTCCTTCGATCTTGTATTTATAAATGACCATGGAATATAAGAATCTCGTAGAAAAATCTTGTATTTCACCTTTTTCGCTGCAATATATGCCGCTGAGACTGTATCGCATACGCACACGCACTATCCTACTTATGTAAATGAATTAAGCGACCAAGCATATTATTCAAATGTCATCATTCGTTAATCACGTTATGCACTCAAGATTTGTTACAATGTCCTCTTTCACCAGTTACAACAGTTTAATGCATTTTATGCTCATTGATTGGTGTGATCATGCACCAGAATGTAGTTTGTTTATTAGACGTATCACTGTGTGATACATCTAATAAACAAACTAATATGGAATTACTTGCTACCACAGTGCTCAAGTTTCACACGTATATTAATGTGAGTTGTGGAAGAAAGGCACTTTCATTAGTTCTCAGGAGTGACTCCCTTGTGAATCACACTCCCTCCATTGTCAATGTCATGACATGTATTGAGTTTGATTTCTCTGAATATCATTTCGATTGACTGACTGATTTCAGCCAACTTAATAAACAAACGGCTCAAACTTGATGATGATCAACGACGGATGATGTGACTGGGTCTAAAGTCCCCTCACTGCGGAGTGAGATTGAGTAAGACAGACATGAAAATAAAATTTTACAATGGATTGTTATTTTACAATAAATAACAGTAGGCGTTTGCATTCCGACTCTGGTAGTCGGACAAGATCAGACCAAACCAACGCCTGAATACCAATGAGATGCTCACTGGCGACTGGCCCTATTCAGGTAAGTAGTTACCTGGGTTCCAGTGGGAAGTCGTGACCAGTAGGATGCAGCGGTCGGGTGTGAGGACAAATACTCTCCATGGGCACTGTTCACTAATTGTAGAACCTTCTGTCAACTGACACCATGAGAAATTTGCAGGTATGTTAAAACTTTTCTGCACACAAACCTCATAATTTATTTAGGCTGTAAGCAGATGATAAGAAGCCAATGAAATAAATGATGGTGCCATATTATTCCGCATAAACCACTGTTTTTCTTGCTTTATTCAAAAGTTAGATAACCACTGGAAAAGCTGAGAGCAACGGACGTGTGTTTCATCCCGATATGGGACTCTTATATGAACAAATGTTGGTAATATATAGTACGTATCCTTTTGCTCTCAGAAAATTTCCATTTTCAACCAGTCTGCTCGGTTTTCTCAGTGTGAAAATAATAGCCGGATAACCAGTCATATATTTTGTTTTATGGAGGATTGTATTGGCGTAGCGTGCGTCGGTGGGTCAGCAGTAGGACACTCACGCAACCACCCATCTGACCAGAGTTTCAATACTCGTCCGATGCAGTCATTAATCCTCGTCAAGTCGGTAATGAGGCTGACTGGGAGAGAAGGTTGTGTGAGCGGCCTCATCCCGTCAGAATAATTCCAATGCTACTGCAACGCCATAGTTCCCAGGTTAAGGTCATATATGCCAATTGGAGCGTAAAGGAATACAAAGATAAGAATAACATTAAAGTCAAAACGAACGTGAGTCCACTGTTATCATTTTTATGACAATAATAATAAATAATATTGGTAAACATTTGATAAACATAACTATATGTTAGAACTCTCCTCATACCAGTGTGTGGAAGTGAGTCAGACATACAGTATTAATTAGGAAACTTCATCGTATATTGATTTTTCCATTGTCGATCATGTCATAAATTGATAATCGTGAATATTCCCCAGCAATTTATTAATAAAAACAAAACATGCAATTCGATAAATTCATTTTCTCTAGCTGTATAACTGCATTTAAATACAATATTTTCATGAAAGAGAGTAGCAACAAAGGTGATGGGTTGTAATAAATATGGTTCTTATTGTTAGTCATTGCATCAGAGAAGTCGATTAAGTGTATTACAGTTACGTTGTCAGATGAAAACTGATTGAGTGAGCTGTAGTCAGTATGCACATGAGAAAGAAGGAAAATATGGAGTTATGCTAGAATTACAAAGAAATGCCAACATCAACCAGTAGTGCTTGCCAGATAGACAGAAGTGATCTAAATACCGGAGGGCGCTTTGACTTGTTTGAGTTCGAACTCACCAGCTGTGTACGCATTTGACACGAAACTTTGTGATTCACGATAGATGTTTTCGATTACATTTTGTACCAACTCTTTCAAAGGGAAATAATTCATATATAATTTCATTTTCTTCTACAGAAAAAAGCCGAAAAAGCTAGAAGATAAAAATGTTGGTGTTTTGCACTTTTGTGTATTTTCTCCTGGTACTTATTCGCTCCGTCTCCCTTCCACTCCTTCAATAGAATGAAAACATACTAGTTTAAGTAGATTAGACATGATACAACTGTTTATCTCAGACTACCTACTGGTGAGGACATAGAAAGATGGACATGGGTGAAATAAAAGGTAACATTAAACATACCTCTCCCAGACAATTTTGTTTCCGGACTGTATAACTTTCGAATGTATGCAACCGTTAGGTCTGTTATTATAATTATTATTGTCACTATTTGTATCACCAAACTTGTCCCTTTTGTCGAACCATACCTTACGATATATCTCTGTAAATAAAAGTAAGTGTGAGCTGCCAAATAGACAGAAACAATAGAAATAACAATAATAATTATTATTATGAAGACGTTGATCTACTTTTAACCCCTTTTTTTACAATCGTCCAATCAGTGTTGAAAGTCACTTGACCAACCACTACAGATTAGTTCATGCATTCCAGGTGCCAATACAGTCAGTTGCCGAAGATCATGTGTACCCACAGAGAGTTATGTTTCATTTCAAAGCAAATAAATTAGAAATTTGGATTTTGGTTAGTGTACATAGAATCGTGGAAATATTGGCTCTAGTTTTTTGAAATTCTCACTGTCATAATAACAACAGACTTATGATTTATATTTCATGCCTCGGAAACCAGAAAAGTCACCAGCGAAAGCCAAAAGGTTGGCAGAAGAGGCAGGCAGTGAAGACAGGATCTCATGTGAAAATGGAGCAGACAGAGAAGATGAAGATACCCGATGACCATCCGCAACAACAAGTACTAATCAGCGTTAATGCAAGAAAATTACGGACTCTGTTTTCTCCACTTACTTCATCTGAGCAGCATCTTCTTATCTACACGCTGCACTAATGAGAATGTCAGGGCCAACAGGACCTGATTAGGGAAGTGATACAGGTGACGATTACTCTGAAATTATTATATGGCGTCGGTGGCCCAGTGGTTAGGACTCTCGCCGACCATGCACATGGTCTGGGGTTCGAGCCCACGCCGGCGCACACCTGATATCTTTGATCGGCCTGCAAATTTTGGGCTACCGATATCCATGCTGAAAATTCCATACTTGTACCATATATACGATGTGGAATCAAGATCTAATCAAAAAAGCTCTGAACTTTCGACGTTGAAGTAAAGACATTCAGAGTGTTCATGCGTGTCACAAAAAGCATTGCGACTGTTCACTATAGACTTGTAGACTGTCAACACATGCATTTATTGGCTCGACAGTGGAGATCAGGTGGTAATCCAGGGGGAATAAGTAATATGAAAGTCTGGCAGTGAGGATAATCAGCCGACAACCTATTGCCTAACTGACAAATATTCAGGAGGAATGGAAGATGAATTGAATATTTATGCTAGGCAGAGTAACAACACCGGCCTAAATTCCACTTGGTACTCAAGTGGTTGGCAATTATGATACGGATGTCTATTTACATGTTACTTTGTTTAACGTTTCAAACACTGATAGAGAAATATCTACAACACAACTTCTACTTTTGAATTTATAACACATATTCCTGTTATGACAGTTACTTGCATATACAAGGTCTTGATTTCAGGCGGAGTCATGAGTATACATACACTGATGATGAGGAAACAGCTATCCAGTTTTCACAGTTTTTTCAATAACCTCTCCCTCAATAATGTGAAGAAATGACGAAAGTCTGACAACTGAAGTGTCGCTTTATTATTTGTAGACAATCTAGTTAGTTTGATCTCAATTAACAATTTGCTGATGTGAAAACTGATCACATCGGGAAGGATGATAAACTTGTAAGACAAGACAGTTGAGATGACGAAAATTTCTACTTGGCTAAGAAAAGTATCGGAATAGCTAGATCATAGTTTTGTGATACGGTTTTACACAGAGAAGCATTTCTACTCATCTTCCTTGTTATTGTTGCCGTCATGGTTGTATGATATATATAGTTCGAACATAAATATGATCTAATCCCCCACTATATTCATCTCTCCAGAGTTTCTCCAATAATTGCAGAAAAATTATTTGAAATACGAATTCATATGCGCGAGAATTTATGTTTTATCAAAGAACATGATTGACTGAAAACAAAATAAGTGACGGATTAAAGTGCATGCAACACACTAGAAATTTTGTGGCAGTACATTGCAATTAGAACGGATATACACTAGACTAAAGAGAATATAAAATAGCGAATATAGAAACAGATTTCCAATAACCAAATGCAGATATTCATCAACATGTGAGTGATTGAGACTGGTTACGGATTTTATCACGAGCAGACATATAATGCACAACCACTAAAATCCAGGGAGTATTTTTACAGCTGTTTCTTCTTTGTGTGGCTCTGTCCGAAAATACACACAAATCAGGGTTCGAACCCAGGATCTTCTGATTACAAAGAGATCTCCCATCTGTCGTAAGGGCCTTTCACTTGAATTACTAATTTCATCATATCCTCAATCCAATTTTCAGTTCAAATATTATTATTATTAAGATGATAATTTATTCAGGATGGAATTTGAATTATGCTTTGAAATGATAAATCATGACTAGTGAGGTCCCATTAGATATCTCGTGCGTGGATGGATGTCCCACCAACAATAATGGTTGGGGTCGCGCTTAATCATTATTCATAATATTGAGTGAACACGATTCACTCTGTTTCAAAAGATAGGGGCGTTCGCGAAAATGTATTCACTTTATCGATTCATAAGTAGCATGATCATTGAATGGTGCAATTATAAATAATTATGATAATAATAATAATGTCAACCTGTATGACTGATATTGATTCTCGTCAAAACCAATATTTGTCCAATTGAATGGGGTACTAAAATTTTTGAATGATTCTCGGAATCATAATATTAACAAAAGCAGGAGATATAAGGCCATACAATAGTTATGAAATCAAGCAGTGCTTTGTCGTGATAATGCTTTCATCTTCATACGGACTTTGTCACACTAAGTGACATTAATTAGAAAATCATTGAAAACGGGCTGGGAGTACTGGACAACTGTGTGGTCGTAGCTGGAGACTCATGAGCAGAGTACACTCAACAACCATCTTGTTCGCCTCACCCAACACTTGCATCACCACCTCCACAAAATAGTAGCGATGGAATTCTTGACTTCCTCAACTTTCTCACTGAATCGCCATTCACTGACATGTGAGTCCTAACTAGAATCTGTTCACTATATAGCACCATCGCTAACCAATAAATAAGATGTGCACATAAAAGTCACTGAGTTGAGCGATAATTGACTGTCTACCTAATACGTAGAGTTCATGAGAGTAAATTAACAACCTTCCCATGTGTTTTGTGTTTTCCATATGTGGAGTATTCTGCGTTGAGTCCTTCCGTCTCTCAGTTTCGTTTTCTTTGGTTGGACAAAGAGAGACTGAGGCTCTCTCTTTTTGTTCGCAGACATGTAATTCAGTCATTCAAAAGACATTGGATTATGAGTGAAGTAATATTTGAGCACACTCATTCTCATCAAATTGGCTTGACCATCACTCTCTCCATCTCTTTCTCTTCCATCAGTTTAGTTTCAGTAGTGTCACTGAATTGCGCCGGTTTATTTCAGAGTGAAGATATCGATGCTCGTTTCATTCTCTACTTCCAAACAACTCCTATAGTTGCTCCAAAGTAAAATGAATATAACAGATTGAAGCATATAAGTCAATTCCTTACCATTTTTAAGATTCTACTGTGTGATTCGGCTAGATACGAATCACATCAATGTATACTTCGAACCACATGGAATCAAACTCCTTCACAGTTACATTCTTATAATTTCAGATAATGTCTATCGCTTCATCGGAGAAAACTGCCTAAAACAGGCAGGCATTAGTCAACACAGTTTGTGGACACAGAAGTGTATTTTGTGGTAAAGAATGTGTGTCAGATATATGTGAGAGGATTTTATATAAGAATAGTATTCGATGGAGTTTGCACTTATTAGTGTGATCACACCTTCTAGACTGTGTGACGCTTGCATTCGATCATGATCATTTGAGATTAGTGATCCAAAGACGAAATATTATGTGTCTGACAAAAGTGAAGGTTGGCATCAGGTATTCAGACTATAGCGACTAGTGTGTATTCATGCTTACTGAAGGACGTCATACTTACTCAGTACTATATATTGCAGCGAAGTATGTAGTCTTGAAGCTGATTCAAGATCTGTGAGCTACTTGTGTTGGTGTGAAGCGAGATATTCAAGTTGTTCCACGTGTTTATCCTCTTATGGCATCCAGGAATACAATCCAAATTGACTACACAAAAGTAACAAGGGATCAATGTTGAGTGCTTTGATGGGTTAAATATTCAATACTGACTACTCAATATGTAAAGACAAAATTCATTCAGAAGTATCTATCGACAAAAGATGAAAACGAGTTTTCGGGAAACGTATAACCTCAGCATACTTGGCATTATTATTTTATTCATTCCTATACTTCCCAGTGGAGCTAAAGGTTTGGAGTTTCGTTACCAGTTTTATTAACTTTTACGAAATTGCGTACATCTGGTCTGATAAGCGACTGTGATTACTTGTCAAGATATCGAAACGTAGACTTCTTGAATCTGGTCAAATGGATGGTATCGAATGGACCATGAGAATGTGACTGTACACACATCCATGTTTCTTCCTGAAATAATCTTTGCTGATTCGATGAGTATTTATGGTGATGTGATTTATTTCTCTAGCCAAATTCCTTTGACAGTAAAGTAGAAATATTCAGATCTCTGCATTACTGTCACAGTCAAGAAAAGCCGTCCACCTTCTCACTCATTCACAAAATTCAGCCATTTCCTACTGAGCTTTCGTATTATCCACGGTCAATGTGTTGTTGGTGGTTAACAAAATTATATCTAAATAATCTCGGTAATTTTCTAAGTATTGTCGACAGCTGAACTTCCACAAGATTGTGATACTTCACTCTAGTTTTTACAGATACGCCTCGCTGACGATTTCAAATGAAGTTAATGCTAATTTCCATGCAACAGATTTCTATCCTCACCCTTATGTTAGGTATTCATTATTAATAATAATAATAATAATCTAGTATGATAGTTAGATGGACTACTCAAATGATATGAGTGATGTTCTATCTCACGGATGAAACAGATAGCCAGTGCATCATACCAATACAATATTTCGGAAATCATAGAAATAATGCGTTGAATAGTAATATCAATGGAAAATGTGAGTATGAAACTTGGAATAATTAGAAGTGGAGATTGTTGAAAACTAGGATGAGTTATGGAAATGCGAACTGCAGACGGCAGATGAAGAATTTCTGTGAAGCATGTGGTAACAGTGGAAAGGGATAATGTGTCGCCAACGTAAAGAAAGATTCAAATGAGATGAACTGAACGATTGAATTTAGGAAACAGTGAAACGGGTTGAAGATTCCTCTTAAAATAACTGCTGATTACATGCATTATGAGACATCTGACGGTTTGCTCAACTACAGCTGTATAGTCAAACGTTGAGCCCCACACAATATTAGGTCTTACAATCTGTGGTGTATCTCCAATGCTCAACTAGAAGCATTATCACCAAAGTCATGGGAACTGATCAGATATATGTGAATGCATCTGATTTACAGTCCGTATTAAAGCAGGTAAGGTCGGAAGATTGAACGTGAGGTTGAAAATCATACTGTAAAATACATCACTGCTGGTGAAACCCAAGGAGCAAAGGTGCATGCATATATTTCCCTAAAAACACACAAGAGAAATGAATGTAATCAAAGAAAGGACGAAGTATGACGAAGAGACGATTGACAGCGAAAGTGTAAATGACTAACTCAGCTCACTAAGTCACAACCACATGCAAGTGCATACACAGGTATGCTCACCTCAACACACAAAACATTCTAATGTTACATCAAATGCAACACCTGTGTTTGACAAATCTAAATCGTTCTATACGCCACAATGTCAGTCATAATAATCAAAATAGAAACAATGAATAGTTGAATGCATTTCATGTTCTAATTATTAGATAATGGAATACTCTGAAGTGGAGAAGGAGAAAACAAAGAAATCAGAAGTTCGTTAGGATGTAAAAGCACGCACGTGAACACACGCACACACACGAATAGGGTGACAAACACAAAGGGACGAACGACAAATTACAAGTGATGATGGATGAAATGCGGCCAGTGGAATAAAGAAAAAGATAGAGACAACATTAGTTCGAAGAAGCTGATGTCTGACAGATTAGCTCAGTGACTCACTGACTTAATAAAAACAGATACATGAATGCATAAGCTTGTAATTAAAATCAATATCCATGTTTAACTGCATGAACACTGTTCATAATCAGATAAATAATTATTTCAATATACTGCAGCGAAAATTATTCTACGTTTAATTGGACTGCAAAATGGTGTGTCATCAAATTCCACTATTCACCAACACCTAATAAACAACGTGAAGGAGGCAAGCAATGAATGAATTCTATTATTGCTGATGATGATAAACATTTCGAGTCTGGTTGTTATTGACTAGAAATTTATTGGATATTGGAGAGTTACAGAGAATGAGAGCTGACGATTAATTCGTAAAGCAGACTTAATCTCCTTATTTTGTTTCTCCATAACACTCATCAGAAACGCGATGTAAAAAATTGAGCGATACAGTGGTACAAACAAATGAAAATCATGAGTGAGATCAGACACACTGAAATCTGACTTCATAGGCCACACATTTCCTGAGTGAAACTGACGGAAAAATATTGAGTGTTCACTAAGTGTCTCGTCTGTTCACGAGGGCAGATACCAGAAAACAAATTTTGCTTGATGTCACAATAGTGGGTCCAGTTGACGCCTTGTTTAGAGCAAGTCCCCTATACATGGTGATTGGTTTGTACAAGGTGAGATGATTATCCATTTCATCGTAGGCAAGTAGAAAACCACCGTATAACCTATTTTGTTATTTTTGAGCCCCATGAACATAATTCCATAGCGGCTTGCAAAAATGTACAGAAACTTCAGCTCGATGATATGGTGCAGGAAGCAGTCATTACCTGTAATAAAATCAACTACCATACCACAAATAGCCATTTTGCAAAAGTGATAGACAATTGCGCGAAAATACGATTTCAATGTGAAATTCGTCATTTTTAGAAGAATGCTGTCACAAAATGTTGCATTTCACCTTTTTCGATACAATATAAACCGATCTGACTGTATCGCATACGCACACATACTATACTACTTACATAAGTGAATTAAGCGACCAAGCATATTATTCAAATATCATCATTCGTAAATCACGTTATGCACTATACGTTTGTTACAGTGTCCTCACTTATCAGTTACAAGAGTTTATGCATTTTATGCTCATTGATTGCTGTGATAATGCAGAAGAATTTAGGGAAAGCAATTGCATGTTAGTTTATTTGATGGATGTGTCACTCATCCATACGTAAAATATACAAACTAATATGGAATTACTTACTACCACAGTTCCCAAGTTTTACAGATATATTAATGTGACTCAGAAATCAGAAGCACCTTCAATAATTCTTAGGTGTGACTCACTTGAGAAATGCATTCACTCCTTTTTCAGTGACATGATAAGTTTTGAATTTGATTTCTATGAGTATCATTTGGATTGATTGAATGATTTTGGCCAACTTAATAAACAAATGGTTCAATCTTGATGATGATCAACGACGGTTAATGTGACTGAGGATCAAATCATCTAGCGTATTTTTATTGGTCCAATGTATGCCTGTCTTCTTGGTCTCATTCACAATTTTGTCACATAATCCAGTCCACTACAATCAGGAATGTCACTCGTGATATTAAGCGGCATTTTCAGTACATGATCAAATACAATGAGCCCGGCTTTCTATCATAATTCTTGAACGAAGTCACAACCATAAAACCGCCTACAATTTCTCGTGGATTCAAAGAGTGATCTGCTGGAAAGCTTTGAAGCAGAATAAATTAATATCATTTAATCGTTGGTTGTCAGTGATTCTATGACTAATGGTGGTTCGAGGTGAAATCCAACTTGAACCCAGGATCTACTGATTACAGAGAGCGCTCTCAGGACATTCAACCGGTGAGACGTAATCCAATGGTCGATGAACTCCAACTTCTAACGATTCTAGATTTACTATAGGATTTCATCATTAGCTGAAATTAGTTAGCGAACGACTGGAAAACGTGGGAGTACTGAACAGCTCGTAAATTTTCACATCAAATTGATAACCAATATATCCTTTAATCCCGCCTCCATTTCAATGACAATCTAGGTGATTATTTTGATGATTTTAAATTGCGTGTGTATGTATGTGTTCATTACACTTGCACAGGTTTTGAAATTGAAATATCCGAGTTGATGTCTTTGTTAATCTTCTCGGTTTTGTCCACAAAGTTTTATCAGAAATGTTAACTTTCAGTTAAAACAAATTAAACGATTAACCAACTTCTTCTTCTGTAAGAGAATAATCCATAAGCCGGGTCCTCACTCAGGCTAAGTTCTGTTTATATTAACATGTCTTTACAAAGGCGCAATGCAGTACAACCTCTATTTACCTTAGAAATATTAATTTTTCGCTTGTTATCAAACAATTACTCGAATGAATATAATCTTGATGTCTGGTGTTTCTGTTTTTAACGGGATTGAATATTTAGGCGAACAGGAAACATCTGAACGTATTTTTCTTATCGACCACTTGTATGAGTGGAGTGGAAACACTGCTTCCGTCTTCGAAATAACAAACATAGTACACCGATTGAGTAAAGAGATAGATACGACTGCAACGAATAATTGGAGATTGGCGACAAAGTAGGAGCTGAATGTTTCATGTCGCCTCACTCATTTATTTTTTTAATCTAAAATGATGTTTGGGGATTTTGTGAGTATCGAAGCGAATGCGATTCACTTCTTCAGCCTCATTCAGTAGACGGTAAAACGGAGATTATGCAATCTCAACATTATTGTCATAGTCAGTTGGAATCCATGAAGCCAAATACTTATTGACAAAATTCATGAGGTTTCTGATACCATTTATGTAACTTATGTCATATCACGGTGAATTTATGGACTATCAAATAGCAATACTTCCATTCTGATGAGTGTCAGTAAAGCAGAAAGCTCGTCTCAGGACGTCTTCACTGAATAGTCCAAGCATCTTCAATTTTCTGCCACCAGCTAACTCCTAGCTAAATTACAACCCATAGATACATAGACATGTCAGTTGATATCGGGAGTATTCACTCTTATTATTCGCAAGAACAAGTCGATGTATTCCACTGACAAAATATTTCAAAAATAAACTGAAATAAATAAACCATTCGAGTCAGTCACACAAATACAGTCAAGTCTATCAATCAACTCATTATTTCCAACCAACGTCTTACCACTTATTTTCTACTTGCAAATCTACACTGGAATCCATCCTTTCTCATCCTCCTCATTTTCAAGTCAGTAGTAATCTGCAAATGCAAGTCGCCATCAGATTGTCTTACTATCAGTGAGATTTGTGCTCGAAAATGTTTGTTAGAACAAATATCATGTGCTTGGAGAAAGGCAGATGATAACACTGAAGTCAATTGGGAGGAACACGATTACACAAACAGTAACACCAACAATTGTAGTGGAAGGAGTATTAGTGTTGCATGTGCTACTGACAAGATTTATCATAATCATCAATCAGTCTGCATTTGCGGTAGTGTCAGTTCAAGTAGGAGAAGAATGAACCGTGGAAACTGTCCATGGGACATGTGGAAAATCAGAACGACTGATTCAGTGGGAAGTCTCTTTTCAACAAATTTATCATCAATCTGTACAATCATATAAATAAAAGACTTTTAGAAAATGATTATATGATTCATGACAAGGAATAATGTTTTGTATACTTTGTAAAATAGTTCATGAAATGAATACATCTCAGACGACGGAGTAGAAATGATAAGTTTAGTTAGTAAGTTATCAAAATATCACACAAGAAGGTGATAATTGTGTGATAAAAACAATATTGCAAAACGTATAGTGAATTAGATAAATCCATAAAGGTGACAAGTGAGATACCACTAGGAACTTTTCAAAGTGAGAATAATCACAGCACCAATTGATGTTATAATGTAGGGTGATATACAAATTTAATAAACCACACAGAAAATAAATACGGCCAAAATATGCGTGGAGATTATCATATTTTGCCACAGGCAGATTAAGACCATGACAGTTGGAGTGGTTGAACAAACTTTCACTTTATACAGAGGCGACTAGTATTGACCAGATGTTGTTTTATCGCGCTGCTTATAGCTCAACCTTTTCGTAACCACGCAGGATAGTGTTTGTGGACCCTCTTAAACAAAACCCGAAGAAATATACATGTAAAGCAAAATTAATAGAAATTGAAGAAATATTTCAGCGTAACAAAAAGATGAATAACATTGAAGCATGCATCTTCTGAACTCAGTGGTGAGTACTCTCGCCGACCATGCACATGGCCCGAGGTTCGATCCCCTGACAACGACGCACACCTGATATCTAGGTCGGCCTGCAAAATTTGGGCTACCGATATTCATGCTGAAAATTCCATACTGTACCAAAAATACAGTGTGGAATCAAGCTGTAATCAAAAATAAAAACAAAAATAAAAATAAAAAATACAAATAAATAAATTGACATATTTCTTACCATATTCTTTGCAATAAAATTAGTGTTACCATGGGAACTAAGTGATTTGATTTAGTAGTAGGAGAAGAAGAAGGGGAAGGTGGAGGAAGACAATAACATGACAAATGTTAGAGTGAAACTTGGGTACATTTGATGTTATTCTCTATCACATATTGATAATTGAAACCTTTAGCTTAAGCGATGGCTGACTTATTATTAATGCTGCTAATGCACACACTCTCGTGCAGAAGACAGTTGGACAGGATTTCATTCAACCGACTGTAAATACTCTTGTAGGAGAGAAGTAGCTTGGTCTTTCTTGTATATTTTTATTAAGTAAGTGAGTTGTTTTCAGAAGTGGTAGAAAACGATGCATTTTGCTTTAGTTTTCTCAGATAATAATCACTTCAATTTGACCTTATTTGATGATTCATGTGGATTAGGACTTTGAGTGTTTACAGATGAGATGGTTTAGCGTTACTGAAGTTTATTTAGTGAAGATTTTAGGTGAATATATGGACATTCCTTTTTATGCGTTACGGGCAGATGTGAGTGGATTCATGTAGGAACAATCATACTGACTGACTGCAGTTAGAGAACCACTGGAAACCACCAGGGAGCACTGGACAGCTGGCTCGTCTTTTCAGTATTCATCCGCAGTATGCAGACATGACCCTACTGACAAGGGTCGAATCTAGTTTAAAAGTCAAGCTCGTTATCCATTCAGCCACATGGACGGATACCATTGGCCTATCACTTCCAATTTCTGCCAGTCGTTGATATAAATGATGCGACCGCCAGCCAATCTCATCGGTGAGCATCTTTCCTCATGACAAAGTTGATGGATCCTACTGATCACGCCTCACCATTGGAATTTCAGTTAATTTTATTCCTCAGGCAGTCACCAGTGAGAGACAGAATCACTTTCAAACGTTACTTCGTCGGAATTGGATTGATTTCAAGTCTGGTCACGATATGACCTCAGTTATAGTGACGCAGAAGTCCAATATTCAAGTTGCCACACTTCACAGCAGTACAGATATCGAAGTGACAAAAAGAAAGATAATACTGAAATAAGTAAAGAGGAAACTGTTTTAGAGGAAAGAAATGATTACTGCTTCAATAATCAGAAAAAAAACATCATGTTTGCACTAATGCGATAGATTTTAAGGATATCAGTTATGAAGCCATCTCTTGTCAGCCTATGCAAAATGACGACTTCCTCTGAAGTCAAACATGTGTAACCAATACGGAGCTTCCACGATTTTGCAATGGTTCATTTGAATAAAAGGTCAGTGTGAGAAATTCTATCCTCATATATAGCTGTGAGACATAAACTTTGAATGTAGAAGATATGAAAAGGCTAGGTGCTGTTGATCATAGCTGTCCTCGTTCCATCTCCCATGTTAAGCGTCATATTATGGTGCGTAGTTAGAAAATGGGTGCTAGGTAAGACGATTAAGTCAATCGATATAGAAGGAAAGGGAAAAGGATTGAACACATGCTGAAGAAACCACCGATTGGATTTGTGCTCCAGGCTTGTTCTAAACTGGAGCCAAATGGGAAATGATGTATTAGATGTTAGTTAGCCCATGGATGACATTAAAGAAGATCGTGCAATAAGAAGATGAGAGCTCGATTTGTAATCAGAAGATCCTGAGTTAAAGCCCTGATTTGTGTGTATTTCTGCATAGAGCCAAACAAAGAAGAAACAGCTGTCAAAATACGCCCTGAATTTTAGCAGTATTCCATTTCATCTCTGATCGTGACCAAATCGGTATTCAGTCAAATTCGTGCAAATAAACACTCGAAAAGTGGAGATTCGAAACACACAGTGATACGTCTAATAAACAAACTAATATGCAATTGCCTTTCCTAAATTCTGGTGCACGATCACACCAATCAATGAGCATGAAATGCGTGAACTGTTGTAATTGGTGAGTGAAGACACTGTAAGAGAAGTATAGAGCATAACGTGATTTACGAATTCTGATATTTGAATGATATGCTTGGTCGCTTAATTCACTTATATAAGTAGTATAGTGCGTGTGCGTATGCGATAGAGTCAGATCGGTATATATTGTAGCAGGAAAGGTGAAATACAAGATTTTGTGACATCGTTCTTCTAAAAATGACGAGTTCCATGCTCTGATCGTATTTTCTCGTAATTTTGTATCATTTTTGCAAAATGGCTATTTGTGGTATGGTAGTTGATTTTATTACAGGTAATGACTATTTCCTTCGATAGTCGTTCAAATAACAGGAATTCGACTTTTTGCAAGCCGCCATGCAATAATGTTCATGGTGGCTCAAAAATAACAATATAGATGATTCAGTGGTTTTTGACATTCTGCGTTTCGACGTCGGCTGACTATTTCGGTCTGGTCAATCTGCGTGTGTTATTGGTTAAGGCATAGAGTGGTCACAAGGAGGATTTTATCAGGCCAAGTGATATCAGATTGAAATTTCGCCGATACAATTTGGTTATCAATGAAAATTAGGATTCATTTCAAAATTTCACCTAATGAGTATATGAAATGTTTACTGAAGTTTAATGCAGACGGAACGGTAGAAGCTGGAATAGCTGATATAATCGGAAATATTTTTATTTGATAGAGGTCTGTCAGTTGTATTCAATGAGCATCACATGGTTATTTCCCCCATGACAATATGCTTCATAAGTCTTTCACTACTCTCCTAGTATGTTTCATTGTGAACCGAACTCCTTGACGGTTTATCACTGAGAAACTCTCATAGGAAAGAGACATACAGCCTTACATATTCTTGTAGACATTCGTTATCTTCTCAATGACCTTTCAATTCATTTACATTTGGTTTGTGACTTCCTACTTTTGTTCCCATTGCATTCCAAATAGAATTTAGAGCTTCGTCGGCACATCTCCACTTCACTCTCTTCTCTGAAACTGTTTTAGAAGGTCGATATTTTAAGCACGTCCTTGTTGGTCATTCTTTCTGGTTGTCTTATCTTCAATCTGGATCAAGTGAAGACAGCTGTTGATGAAAGTCTGAAGCCTGTTCGAAATTGTTGTGGTGACGAATGTATCAAATCCCAGTGACTAATAGCAATGACTGTTGAAAATTTGATCCTTGTTTCTTATGCTGAAGGCGAATGTTTTCTACACCCGTACCACCTGTCGTCAAGATGATTCTGCCCAGATAAGTGAAAGAGGAGCATTTCATCAAATGTTTCTGTCTTAAGCGTTGGTGTTTGTTCCTGTTTGTTTGGTACGCTCATCATTCCTGTCTCCTCTATGCTCACTTGAAGTCCTGACTCTACTGTCAGCGTGTCGTTTTTCTGCTGTAGGTCTTTGATTTTGCGAATGATGCTGTGTCATCTGTCAATCATGGTACATTGTTATCACTATTAATTATTAGATCCTAATTCCCATACAAATTATATATATATATATGTCTATAGTGAACTGTAGTTATTCCTCTTAATGATATCAGTTCAGTGATAGAATATGTACGACCGATGTCGTTTACAACAAGAGTGATCACTCGATCATTCTATAGACCAGTGGAATCTTTCGTTTGATTGATATCAATCTGTTGTGGTCTCATAGATCAAACAACCATTCAGTGTACAACAAGTAGTATTAGCAGAACTCTACCATGAAAACGAGACGAAAAGCGGTCATTGATCACTTTCGTCGAAGCGACTGGAACGAAAATTAACAGTGTTAAATGTGTACATGTAATTTCAAGGCTTTTCTGTTGCTGTGGACAGAATGAAATATACTTTGACTCGCCAAACCTAATACAATCATGTGACTTGAGTGTAATCTGTGTTTATCGGAAGGAAATGTTGAAGAATCTCAGGATACCAGGATGAATACTGTGACACAGATTACATAATTATGTCATTTACCGTAATTTCTTAAATCTTCTCTCATAAATTTGGTAACTAACTACTTTCTTATAGTGCCAGTTGTATTGACGGTATCATCACACCTCACTTACTGTTGTTCCTGTGAACTACAGACATCATGACTCACTATTTCTTTGACAGAAGGAACCAATTGATTCTCTTATTTTCCTTAATTCGATGCCTAGTTTAAGGAGTCTTTGGGTTCATAATAGAAACCATACACATTTCACACTTTGAGTTTCACGCTTGTCACTTTGACGGAAACCAGTGGAATACTGACTAGCTGTTTCATCCTGTTTGTAGATTGCTTTGAACTGTGTACCCACAGTTTCACGACCTTAACGCCCTCAGCTCAATTTCTAGTGAGATGGTAGGTGCATGTCACTGAATTAGGACGAAGTTGCTGTTCATTTCTCTCAAGCTGTTAACAGTTATCTAAATAAAGTCAGTTGATGACGACATCCTGCATGAAACCAATCAAATCTCTCTCATCCCAGAATTTGATAACTCACTCATTCATTCATTGGTTGTCAAATATTATAGACAAGAATACAATGGTGAAATATATTCACCACATTATATATTCTTCATTGACTTTCACATGAGGTCAATTAAGGGACATTCTGCAACCCATATTGAACATACACACTGTTGTACACAACATTTACAGTAAATTAAGGCAAAAATACGAATACTTGGGTAGTAAACTTTTACGACAAAATGGAGGATTTCGGTCCTTTCAGTCATGTTTGTGACATGCTACACTGTCATAATGGAAGAGAATAAGCATCCATGTAATAGTTACTTTTGATTAGTAATTATCTCACACCTATTACGTCACGCCAACTTCTGCCTCTTTTCTAACCTACAATTAGTCATCCCATCTCACACCTTACATTATGTGATGCATTTTTCGATGACACAGTTTCCCAGTATCTGACTGGTCAAAAGGTTTCTTTGTTTAATATTATTACGACTGAACAACTCATGAAAGTCAATCGTCGAAAAACATTTTCTTCTCCGTTTGAACCTTTTTCTTATGACTCAATATAGGAATATTTCGTTCATATTGGACACTTCCTAATCAACAGGTGGTACACATTTTAAACACTCATGAGATTGGAAAACACCTTGAGTGGTCAGATTTCAGTGGATTATATCCAACGAAATAAAAGAGATTAAATACAATAAGATGATGGATGGACACCCGGTGTTTATATCGCTTCACCGAAGCTGGTTGGTAGGTACTACTGGTCGATATGATTGGTGGCATATAGCGTCAAACACACGCATATACACTTTATCAGTATTGATTCATTATGATGTCACTTCAACAACATTATTCATATCGAAATGAACACTGTCAATCATTAATTCGACTGAGGTGAACAGATACGAGTGATTTTATATGTGTCCACCATCAGATCCCCTGAACAGTAGCTCAGGAAACTATTGTTCTTTTCGTTTGTAAGTGAATGAGATATTTCATTGCAAGAAAACATGTGATATGACAAGATTCGAGATTCGGAAATTGAGGTTTATGTGGCTTCGGTTGGTTTCAGAGTAAGCAAATTATCATTCAAATCTAAGTCTCAGAGTTGTTATGAAATGTGCACTTGTGTATGTCCTGGGGATCAATCCAACGACATTATTTCACTTTGTGCAGTGAGAACAGCCCTATCAATCAGTCAATTGTTTGTAATTCACTGAGTTTTGAGTTCTCCATAGGTGACGATGAGGGATCGAGATGATTTCTGCAAGCTTTATAAAACCAATAAATAAGTCTGATTCAGTTCGGATGGTGTCCTCCTGACTCATGAATTGCAAACAACTCGACATTCACCTTATAGAGTAAGATAGAGTAAGACAGACATAAAAATAAAATCTTACTGTGGATTGTTATTTTACAATAAACACCTCGCCACACACACAAACACTCTTAAGCACACATCTTACATCTTTTTTTTGAATGTTCAGTGAGTGACATTCACTTCTGAATAAGAAAATTCAATAATACATATTTGTCTGGATTATTCTGAATCCTTCCTTAATTTCTATGCCTAGAATGGGATCATTGTTTCAGTCATCCGAAATATTTTTCATTAATTGTACTGAAAAAAGTTATAACCTGCTTTGGCGTTTTTTCGCAAATTCTATCTCTCCTATATTCTGCATCTCAGTTTTCAAAAGGAAAGTGTCTTACAAATTAACGTATGTCCCTTAGTTTACTTTCAATTTGGCTGTCCAAATTTATCTCTCAAATGAATATATGAATGTCGATTTCTTTAATATCCAAAGGCGATAGAAAGGATTATTATTGTTATTATTGCAATTATTCCAAATTGGACGAATCTCTGAACTGTAAAATATGGAATGACTGTCACTGGAATAGTGATAAAACTGTCAACTGTGAGTTGTAGATGCGTTCTATTCAATCACTAGGGTGACACTTGATATACTGTTGTGGGAATTGTTAAAATGGGAATAAACTCAACTTCAACACTACTGGTAACTGGTTTCAGTGACTTTGTAATATTGATGTAGTCATGAAATGAAAACCACCACGTAAACATTTTCATCACCACACAAATCACATAGAAAACTTGAAGCCAATTAGCTTTCAAATGAACTGTAGTCAAGATTTGACAGAATAGTTCTAAAATATTGGGCGCCGAGTGAGGAGTAGACATATGTAAAAAATTATATTTGTAAAATCTCAGCGATATTGAAATGAGTAATTCCAACGATTTGTTCGGCAATCTGGTCCGAACTTTTTCAGGGAAATTAATCGAAATTAACATAACAGAGGTTTATACATAAAAAGAAATTCTCTTGTTTTTAAAATATAGTTTTTTACAAATGTCCATTTAGGTTTCACTGATGAAAACCGACCAGTCATTAGTAAGCTGAACCACTAACTCCTCTCTACATGTTCACTGATATTTTGAATGAGTAATTCACTACTATCACTCTGAAATGTTGCTTTCGTGCATTTTACTAGGCTCTTTTTCTCACCTAATTTACACTTGTCACGTAGGAAGTCAGCCGTATTGCTTCTCATTGAATTACTATTTTCACCTTGCCACATTTCAAACCGTTACTATGACTGTGTCGTCGGTTGTTAGTTCATACCATTTTGCCTTCAGCAACCACTTTTGAGTAACTCTATCAGATATGTCACCACCCGCTTTTATTCCTCGGTAATAAACTGCTATATGTATGTATTGTAATAATAAGTGGGTTTGTAAAGCGTTGGGAGTTGATTTCATCCGTAGGGAACATTTTTCTTCGCTGAAGTGTCTTCTAAGAATGATAAAATCTCCGCTCTGTTTATATAGAGTACAGAGCTCCCAGCTTGTTTTATTTACTCCTTGTACAGAATCTTCGAACGAAATAGAAGTCTACAATGTGTTGAGGGGCGGAATATTGTTCGGTGTGAAACATGGTTCAACTACCGAGGATCACGCTTTCCCTTCAGAACATACCTCGTCATATATTGAAAGCCATTTGAAATTGCATGTTGGTGCAGATCTCTCTTCAAAGAGCTAGTTGGTTAATTGGTAAAGTAAAAACGAGATTGAGTAAATCATACTCACTTCGCTGCATAGAACTATAGGTGGTTCAACGATTTAACCACTGGGATGTTGTGTTGATCACAGGGAATCAGATCGTTATCGCACTAACGTGAAGCCTATTACAACTCACCTATATAACCATCCTGCTCGTGAGGGAGTGAGTCAGTGAGTGAAGTATTACTAAATCACAAATCCTACATGACGTTAGCTCATTTCGTCCTGTCCATTTATCCATTAAATGTTATTCTACTTATTTGCACAGAATGCAAGACTGTGATTTCGAAGAGTACACATTTGTCCAGATGACACACATCACTTTTACACCTGTTCAATCTCCTACTGAACTGTCCAAATAGTAGTCTCTTTTGTGGTGAAGTAAGGTATAAATATAGACTGAAATGTTTCCTTGGTGATATTTAGGGAAAACAGTTTCAGCAGATACGTTCTTTGTGTAATTTCTCGGAGTCACGTACACATGATCCTGGTGTGGTTGATAGAATTATCATTGAGAATTATCATTCATGCATGAGTGGATAATAATCAAGGTGATGAATATTAACACTGATAGATTGAAGCGGAGACTTATATATTCTGTCATTTATCTTATGATGTGTGTCCGCCAACACATTAAAGTGAACCACTGATCACTGTAATGGTCAAACACACGAAATGATACAATCTGGTTGCCCATCAGACTAATACAGCCTGTGCAAATGTCTATGTTTTTAATGGGGAATTCTTTTGCCCAGTGTGTTAAATGGACATTTAAACGAGGGCAGTGTGACGATAATTCGGTGTCTGTTTCTTCTTCCTCCTGTGATCAAATGTGGTATTTACGAGGAGACACTCAAAAATCATTGATTTTTTCTTCAGGTCTTTAAATCATGACATCTTCAGAAATTGACATCCCGACTCATAATGATTTCTCTCTCTGAAGCATTTCTTCAACCAGTGTCAATAAATGAACAGCGCGTGTTCACTTGTTAATCTCCATTATGTAGGCTAGATTTGATTATCTAAGGGGAAGCTTAGATAGTCAGAATGAGGACAGTTCATCTCATCGATGATTGGTTCGATCTCGTGTTTCATTTAGAGCCTCTATCGAAGTCCTGAATGTAATAGTTCTGTGTAAATCAAATCAGGACTAATTCGTGGGATCTGGAGATGTAATAACACGGGGAAATCCACTCGACATGGGTATGAAGGAATTAGTTTTTCTTATTTCGTGTCCATCTTCATATTTGATGAATTCATTTAATCGAACATACATTGGTACATTATTAATTAGTGAACGACGTTTGTGTACAATCTATAACTGATAGTAACACGTAAGCATTTAAATGTCTCCCTACTGTTTGTTAGATGAAACTATGACTTCTCCTTTCACTTTCATGGTTTGGGTGTACGATAACTCTTCTCGAATGTGATTATCATTCTCTGGACACACTATTCTCAGTTCTGCGCGAAATCTCATGCAACCTGAGATATTCCGGTGTTGCAATTCATTACGAGCTGGGTGAATACATTGATGGGGATGAAGTTGGCGTGTGTATGCATGTGTGTGTGTGCCTGACTGTGAATACTGTTCTGTATTGAAATCTGTGTTATTGAATATATTTAAATGAATTGGTGTTGTAGCTGGCAAAGTAATTCCATTTCGTGATGCCTGCTCCTCGAAAGAAGATATAAAGTCAAGGAATGAATCGCTGTTGGCACAGGGTGCTGTTCTTGATATAGACAAGAGGTTAGGTTGGCAAGATTGTGGTCATTTGTTCAAATAAATCTATGAGTATACAGAAGTTCTCACGTGCTTTATTACCAACCATTACACTGATGCAATCGACCTACCAGACATATGGAAAATTGAAGGATACTGAGGATATGGCTGGTGTGTTGCATTGGAATAGACGTTAGTCTAATTCCTCAGACACTATTGACTCTTAACACTTATGGATTCGTGCTAATATCATATGACATGCACAAGTACATTTCACAATTCAATAAGTACTCCTCACATATTGATTACAAGTCAATTTATCACTAAGCTGTCAATAAACCTATTAGTGACAGTGTCACTTGTCACTGCAATACAAACTCGGTTATGTCAAATAACTGTTTGAAAATGACTATTGTAAATGTGAACAGCTGATTAGTGAACAATGATCATTCGTTCAGATGACTTCTTCTCCTGGTCCAATAGTCATCTTTCTACATTAGCACCATTGATAATTCCTTATAATATGGAATTATTGAATTCGAATATCCTAGAAGTGCATGATTGAACAGTTGTCAATGGGTTGTTGGTCTGAACACGTGTACACATACGTCTGTGTTATATTTACGCACACCGTGGCATTTCTTCGTTAACTATTATTCAGATGTAACTGAGTACTTTGAAGGAGAACGGTTCATCGAAAAGGATACTGTTTATTCATTAATCAGTGTTACATTCAATATTGTGAAGTTATGAATGTGTATTATTCACTGAAGGTGTTTGGAAAGGACAACTCCATTTTGGTAAGTATTTGGGTGTTATATCGAATCGAACTGCATAGAAGTGTTGTGAAGATAACAAGGAAATTGTTGACATTGTCAGTCTCCTCTCTAGTCGGCTACAGGCACCTTGACCTTTAATAACAACACCATGAACAAGAACGAGATGTGTAATTCCTCAGATTGGAATAAAGGAGTTCAGGCGAATGTGGGTAGACGCTTATCATTAAATGTAGCCACGTAAACAATGAAAATGAATAAATAGAGAGTTTCCTATTGCTATGACACCTACATAATAATGTATCCTGATGGTCAGTCATCATCAGCATCCACTCAGTCTCATATCTGATGATAACTGATAAATTATTTGTCTCATCACATTGCAATCCAGTCGACTATACATTTTAATTATCTGGAATTAACTTCACATAGGATAAATGTGATGTGAATTGTACAATTTACTGTCGGATGAATGGAATGGTCAATGATTTTCCACAGTCTCTTCAGTTGGCCGGAGTGATAGATTGGCATAAACACTGATCTATTTCATTATTCTGCTACTCAAATTGAACCTGGTGTTATACACTTACAATTTGGTTAGTCTTGAACAGAATTCAGAAAATGTGTATCTCATGTTGAGTGTTGTAGGTCTGAACACTGATTTCACCGTGATGGATGCCTGTCTTGTTTTCCTGATCCGATCTTGATATGCCTTGACATCCCCAACCGTGCCGTTTGTAGTTTGGACGAACATTATGAAATATATTTTAGTGGTGGGTTGATACTCCTCCATATATTCAATAATTGTTCAATTCTGTATTGCAATCTGAAATGAGATCAACATGGTATCCTCACTGATCTTTAAGAATTGTAAGAGATCTCCCTATGGAATCCTGGTTGATGAGTTGATGACGATTTGAAAATCCCGGTTACATAATGAAAGAGAGGCGACTCAATGACACACTGTCAAACTGTAAACTCTTATTCATACATTGTATTTACTTGATTACAAAAAGGATATAATGCTGTTTTGTATAAATTTCGACAAAAGGAGAAACAGTTTTCACTTGTTTGGTTGTGGCTAGTAGCAGAAATTAGAATCCGAATTTTGTCCTACTTGGGACGCGTCAAATGCATGCATCCATACCCATGGAGACGAGTACCAAATAAGACGGGATACATATCCTGGTTTCTAATGCCAACTACTACCATACAAGTAACTTCGAGTTATTAATTTTGGGATTAATGAGACAACCGCTCAATTGGGAATCAGAAATCAAAAGGAATAAACGAAACTACGCTTACAAGTTTGCCCAGAGATTGATATCAGTTAGATAACCACTGAAAACCATGGAGTACTGAGCAACTATTTCTTCCTAGTTTGGGACCGTTTGAAAGTACACACCCACTGTGTTTCCAAACTAGGACCTTCAAACAATTTGTGGTCAGACTTGAGACAAATCAAATTCCAACCAACAAACTCTTGGAAATTAATCCGATGCCTGCTGATGACTGGCGACAGGAAGAAGTTGCTTGGAGTTCTAGTGAGAAGCCGTGACTAGTGGGATCCACCAGGTCGCGTCTGAGAATGTATACTCGCTGACAATGACACTGGCCGGTGCCAGTCTCACTAAAATAATGGGTTGAAAGCGGTTAGACGTTATGTGTCTAGATGGCTGGATGGTCTCCGAGCTGGCCCTAAAAACCCATAGGTTCTTGGTTAGAAACATAGCTGTGGCTTCCAATTGTTGAACAGTCGCAAACTAGAAGATTGGAACAGCTGTCCACTACTCTCTGATATCCAATCTTTCTCTGACTGATATCAATCCGTGATCAAATTTGAAACAAATCCCTGCAAACGAATTCTTAAAACCATAGTTTCACTGATAGAATCACAAAGTAACAGTTATATTGAAATCTATCGAAACCAGAACGTGAAATTAAGTTACCAAGTTGAATGATGCATTATGGCTGAAAGAGTTAAGAAATAAATTTCTAATGGGTAGAATGTTTCGGTGGTTAGACCCACTGTGTTGCAGTTCACTTACGTGGAGAAGTTCACATGTATCTCATCAGTGCTCAATATAGCAATATGAGTGACTAATTAAACATATTGAAACATGAAACATACGAAGTGGATTTTGGGTGTGTTTAAGCCGTTTAGGAATTGGCCTAGTCTCACAAGTGGTAAGTGCTACTGATAAGATTTATTAGTAGTATATGAAGAGACGTTCATCGGAATAAACATATCAAATAGCAGGAAGATAGATTCGACATCAGAGAAAACAAAGGGTTTAGCGTCGTGGAGATATGCGGGATATGTGAAAGGAACACAGAGAAACGCAATATGCATTCCAGAAGTAGCACGACACGGAAGATCTATGCAAACGGTTCATTGAAGACAGGTGTATAATTTGGCTAGTCAAATTTCCTAGTCAACCATCTGATCTTGAATGCTGTTACCATCACATTACATCATCCTTCTGCTTTGAAATTCTCACCTGTTAACAAAATTTTCCCTGACGAATTAAACTCACTACTTTTAACTACCTTACAACATCTACAACCGACTACTTAATACGGCTTTGTTTTAGGAAGATTCCAGCCTGACTATTAGTATTTATTGCGTTATCAATTACAAACTTCCTAAACATTGATCCAAACTACAATCTATTCAGATATATTTGAGCATGTTGACTTTCCGTTAGCAAGCCAGTGTCACATACATATATATGGAACTGTGTAGCTTAGGGATAAATGGGTGTGACGTCTCACTTTTAGCCTAAAACCTTTTGTTTTGCTCATATTGATCAAATATCTACATAAATATCATCTCAGATTCGCCCCCCCTCTCCACTCACCTATTTTGCAAAAGGACTGAATGACATCTATTAAACATGTAATACAATTTATGGACATCTCCGCGATGACAAGTGTCACTCTTCAATAAATATCTCTTGTCTTGATAAGCTTGTGTGTCTGAATATTGCTCTGAGCAATGGTCTACTTCAGTGTATTACCAATTTCACCAAAAGAGAAATGAAAATACACGCCTAATTAGTTGGTATACTTTGAAATTGGTTACATCTGTTGGTAAGTAGAATATCGGACGGAAGCTGATCACATGGGAAACACATCAAAATCACTTATAAGTAAAGGAACGTATGACAATACACAACGTTGTCGGAAGTGTAATGTACTCAAACTGCATCATATCCGCTGTACTTGTATCGGAAAATATCGGTTGGTATTGGTAAATAAGTAACGTAATGGATTAAAGGATGTAATAAGTTCGGAAGTTAGACGAATTTGCATGCTTTCATTCTAGTGTATTTAGCCTATTTGTATTAAAATGCCTTTGTATTAAATACCTGAAGGATAAAGCAGGTGGCGCAAATTCAAAAAGGGAATGTCAATACTGGTGAATATTGGATGATCAACATATTGCTTGTTTATTAAATATGATCTCCATTTGTCGGGAAAAAACACTGGCGACAGTTGCCGAATCCTACTCTGGCTGACAAAATACTGGATAAGAACGATCAGAAGTACAACCGCGTTTTATGTTGACGTTAATTCATAGACTTTGTGCCTTGTAACCCCGTTGTTCTGGTTCATTGTCAGTGACGAAATAAACAATCATCGTATTGTCGATCTTTTTGCTGACATTCCCTCGTCGGTTACCGCACACAGTATTCTGAGCCACCGATTAGCCTTCCAGAATCAGCATCCTTTCCCATATGGATATGCCATATAATCGCCCCAAATGCTGTGTCACATATTTGTCAAATAATAGTTAAAGTATGTGTATGTAGTATCTCGTTAAGTTCTGCTTTTCTGAGTTTCATCTCCATTCAGATGGATGGGGACAGTTATCAGCTTGTTGTTAACAATGCATGTGCATGAATGTTTGAGATTGACCAGTGTGTGTACAAGAAGAGAATTTGGAAGAATGCATGTCGATGATGTATACTATCCTGCAACCACAAATGTGCTTATTTCCGTGGACCAGAAAATATTTAGTAAGGCAGATTGGAGCAGTGAATAGATTATCCAAAATAAGAAGTATATGTCGAGGCATATCGACCGCCGAGCCAGTCAGAACGAGCAACCAAGTGTAACACAACGGTATGCCAACTGGTCTCAACACTTGACCACATGCTCTCAGCTTAATCAGTCGAATTAGACAGCCAGAATTAGCACCTAATCTAGGCTATGGGCTAGTAACCTTATGTTAGCATTTACTGCTACAAGAACAACTTAAACGGGATGTTTGGAAATGAAGTCATGGTGCCCAATGCTAAAATCACACGAGTGCAATAATTCCAAATTTTCAAAATGCTACATTCCTGAATGAATCAGATGAAGATTAGTATATATTGTGCATTTTGTGAGGCACAACCCAACACAATCATCGTGACCACATTGACGAACAGCATCTCCTTTTGATGAGCTAAATGGTCAAATTTATGCGTTCTTGGAATTTCTGATAATTATGTGCGAACAACACAAGACGAAAAAGTGTCGACAACCTATACGACTCCTTAGACATCCAAAACGTTATGTGACCGAAATGAGTTCATACATCAAGGACACTGCACAATCATTTCTGGTGAAAAGCATCACGGGTAGTGTCACCACTTTGACTACCAACCAAGTTTACATTGAATTGCTCCTGATGACGTTTCGAGCACAATTTATTGCTCATAATCGTATCAAGGCACTCACACGACTTCCTAACTTCATTCATATAGTTCCATTATTTTTCACTTGATTTTCACTTGATTTGATTGGCAGTGGAGATATGTGGATGACACTTTCACAGTGTTAAAAACAGAACACATCTCTAGCTTCTTGACACACATAAACTCACTAGTGGAGGGAATAAAATTCCCATCTGAATCGGAAAGTGAACAAGGAGAATTAGCTGTGATGTTAGATTGTAAAATAAAACGAATAGAAGAAGGTAAACTACACACTAGTGTGTACAGAAAACCAACTCATTCTAATAGATACTTAGACTTTAATTCATCTCATCCGTTAACAGTTAAGGCAGGCTTAGTTAATTGTCTAACAAACCGAGCAGTAGCACTAAGTAGCACAAGAAAAGACCTAAATGATGAACTAAAACAGATAGAAGAGGCTTTGGTGTTAAATAACAATCCTTTAAAATTAATTAGGAAGATCAAAAAAGGCCAAACGAAAAATAAAAATAATTGTGAAACTAGTAATAACAACATAAATAAGAGAGAATATAAGTCATCTACAGTTATACCATATAAAGAGGGGACATCTTAAACCCTACGTGGGATTCTAAATAAAGCAGGAATTAGGGTGGCATTTAAACCTACAGACTCACTCAGGGACAAGCTCTGTAGGTTAAAGGACCCAGTTGACTCAATTAGACAAAATAATACAATTTACAAAATAACCTGCAATGACTGTGAGATCAACTACATAGGTCAAACTAGTAGGTCAGGGGTAATCAGATTATCGGAACATAAGAATTTAGCCAAGGTAAGAATGGTTGACCCTGAAAGGATAAGTAATTTAGAAAAAAGCTCAGCAATTGCAATGCACGCATTAACACGCAACCACACAATAGGATGGGAGACAGTTGAAATTCTAAAAAGTAATCTGGGTTGGTGGAGAGAAAGAGGTTGATTACTTAATCTTTGTTCATCGAGTCTACATCCAACACATGCAATAGGAATGACTCATCACTCATACACGAAATATGGAAAATACTACTGCCAATCAAGTGAAAATAATGGAACTATATAAATGAAGTTAGGAAGTCGTGTGAGTACCTTGATATGATTATGAGCAATAAATTGTGCTCGAAACGTCATCAGTAAACATTACTGTATAACACTGTGAGACTTTATCAAAACAAAATTTACCCATAATGGAATTATACTCTACCACAGTGCACAAGTTTATACTTATATCAATGTTACATTGAATTAGATTATTTTCGCTGATACAATGAATACTGTGTGGCTAGCAGATGTATAGGGTTTGTGTGAATGCGTTCTGGTTGTGCAGCAGTTCAGACGAATCTCTGGCATAGTGATGTGTAATGGTAGCTTGCTATATGGAGATGAATTAGCTGTCATACATTTGAATTTCACAAATATGCATGTTTATGTGTTTTCATTTTCAGTTGAGGATTAATAACAGTACTTATAGCTTGGTCCTCTGCTAGCTATCTGAACCTGTAACTACACCTGTCTATGCCTGGAACTAACGCAAGTCTATAAATTCTGCGTTAAGAAGTGAATACATGCCTAGCTGGGTAAATGTCTTTTCTTTGTTTAGAAAGCTCAACAGAAATGGGTACAGGATGGCTGTACGCGGGTGTAGCCATGTGGCATAGGCGTTCACCTGTGTCAAGAATGCCACCCTAAATTAATAATGATGCCATTCTGTAGCAGCATTGCTTGCAACGGGTTTCGGCATCATGCACACTGTCGACCGTTTTCTAAGCTGTAGTCCTGATTAAGTTAAGAGCATACAGTATCTTAGGTACTATTTGGCTACGGTGCTTTCGATCAGACAACCATCATCATCACTATTCATTCTTCCTCCTGATGTGCAATGCATTAAATCAACATGTAATTGAAAATTTCGAAAAGTTAGGAATGAATCCATGCATTCTGTGACCACAGGAGGATAACTATATTCGGATTAACTTGTCATCATTTAAAACAGTCAGATTTGCTCTTTGAAGCATTCAGACTGATAAGAGAAGGCATATATGAAGTACTCATGATGCTTGTGAGTGATGAATTTAGATGAATGCTTTAATTTTATTCGCGGGATGCTCATACTACTGATGGTTAAGCAGTAGTGTGAAAATAGCTAAGGAATTAGGTGATATTCATAAGACCAACTAACCGTACTGCTATTCAACAACATTGCTTTACCCTTCGTGTGTGTATGTCTGTATGTGGAGACGCTTCTATGTGGATTTCTATGTAAGAATTATGCTTGAATTGGATGTGATCAAACAGGAGTATTTTTCGGCTACAAAACAGGTTCTAATATTCATAAAGGATATGTGCTGGCGGATCAAGTGAATAAATTTAACATCATCTGTACAATTTACTTAAACTGGTCAACATCAGGTGACAGAGACTCTCCGTCCACATGGAATCCAAGAAGTGAAGATGTTTTGAAGATTTGTTGACAATTCCTATAACTTAATGAAGGCCCATATTTAAAAATACGTTAAGGGAACTCGTCAACCCTGACGCTCCAATGTATAACAAAATGATGTGTAGAAAATGCTCAATGAAGTGACAAAATCCTACTGACAAAACCTGAGATACAGGAAGAAGATATGAATTCCATTCAACAGTAATGTCAATTAATGTTTCTAAACGTTTCAAAGATGACGTGCGTATCACCAGAAGTATTTCCAACAGACTGTAGACTTTTATCAACAGTGTTTTTCGCTCCATAGTCAAGATCGAATAGCCTGTCAGTAAATAAATAAGTAACAAGGTAATCTGTAAGACAGTGAACTAACCGAGGACCTATCACCCAACAATTATGTAAGCGAAAGCGGAGACAGGTTCGACATATACTGAGAAGACACTCAAGTTACACCATACACACCAGGTCGTCGAGTGGAATTCAAATGTGAAGCGATAAGTGGGATAGTCGTAGAGTTATGTGAAAATGATAACAGAGAACCGAGTGTAATAAAGAGGTTCTCAAAGGCTGTATGTTTCACTCAGAATTCAAGAAACTAGAAATGATAACAACACCTTACAAAGGATATTAAATTCAAAGTGGACACGTACATAATCCTAGGAATTGTTTCTAACTGTTTCCTGTCAGAATATTGTGTATTACAATGTGGTTATATCATAAGTATGCTCAATAAAATCAGATATTAACAACCAAGCATTGGTTTCAGAGTTCACTAAATTCCAAACCATTGGCGAAATAGTGGATGGACTGATCTCATAGGGTGTAAGCTTTTAGCTTGATCCATGATGGCACAGCTGAAGAGAACCATAGTAGTACGCAGCATCGCTCAAGTGCCTCCTAATTTACAATAACTCTACACAGAAACTGACTGAAATTCCCACTGAACCGAATATCTAAAACTATGAATTGTTTAAGTTTACATTACTTCATAAGTAGCCATTTCCTAACTGTAAACAGTGGGTAAATCTCTGCCGCACTCCCCCCAAGATGCAGCTATACTTGAAGTATACATTCGATTTTTACAAGTTTGACCACGGATTGATATCAGTTAGAGAACCATTGAAGAACAGCACTGGAGTACTGGGCAGCTGTTTCATCGCCATCGAACTCAGGACCTTCGGGTTACAAGGCTATCTCTTATACCACTCAGCCATTGGGACCCGACTCACTGGTCAACCCATGAATTCTAACTTCTACCAATTCGTGATTTAGCGTGACCACCATTTGAATTTATACTTCTCGCCAACCACACATTTGGTTCGGGGTTCCATCCAAGGCCGACTCACCCCTTTACCTCGTCAAGCCGGTAATAAGACTGGTAAAGGGGGAGGTTGAACATGAGGCTAGCAACCCATCCCGTAATAATAAACACCACTGCTCCCGAAACTCCTAGCCTCTAGCTTGAAGTCTTATTTTTCCACTGGGAACTAATATCAACAGTTTCACTTGTGTGGTTTTCGCAGAATTTTAATTGTGTAGTCGACAGTAAAATTTAAAAAAAGAAAAAACAATTAAGGTTAAAAGGAAATTTCGTTACGCTTCAGTAATAAAAAAGTTACAACCATTTTTTTTCGCTATCCCCACTACTCATCACATCAATAAAATTTTGAGTTTTTTTTATCATCACTATTAACCCAGCCCCTTTTTTTGCATTCCCGCCCCCCCCCGCGGTCTCCGTCCCCGTCGACCCTCACCTCTCTCCGTCTCTCTCTCTCTCTCTCTATTTCTCTCTGTCTCTCGCCTTCACTTTGAAGCGAAGTGAACACGTGTGCAGTAAACAGTTTAAGGGTAAGTGGAGAGTGGAGCTATTTAATATTATTACTGCTATTACTACCAATAATAATAATAATAATAGTAATAATAATAGGATTAGCAATATTCAATAAATTCTAATACAGAATAAATAGGTAAAATAAAAATTGTTGGATGGATGGTATTTTCTTTCAATAGTCAATATTCTTCTCTCTGTCTACTGTGTGTTTGTTTGTTGGTTGGTTGGTGGGTTGGTTTTTTATTCTTTTTGTACAATTCCGTTCAACTTCATCGAGTACAATTACGCACACACACACACACACACAATAAAAGTCTACCTACTATTTAGGTATAAGTGTGTTCTAACAACAGGTTCATTCTATGAATAGACAGTCTATTGAAGTATATCACCTACTCTGAATAGGCAAAAAGAATGAGGATTCTACTCTTCCAACAGAAAATAAATGGGGAAAAACTTGTGGAAGATTAGGATGATACACCTCCACTCCCCACCACTACCTTCCACTCTGTCTTAGACATGCATGCACACATACATACAGATAAATTCACTTAACAATATTAACAAGAGGGTATAATGTCACCAATGAACAAAAAAATAAAGAAGGAACATAACGCACTCATGACTACTAGTCAATAGCGTTACGCATGAAAGACGATTGCAAAAAGTCAATTTTTCATTTATGCTACTAATTCTTACTGGTATAATAATAATTATTATTATTATTACTGATAATACTACTGATAAAGATTAATAGTAATGATGATGATAATAAAATAAATAATTGTCCCATTGCCTATGTCCCCTTGAGATGTTCTGCTTCAGATAACTTTCTCAGCAAAAAAATATGAATATTCCTAAACGGTAATGTCTATAAATAAAGAAATTACCATTACTACTCTAGTGGAACCAAATATAATAAAGGTTGACATTTCTTATTCTAATTCACCTCTCAAGGAAGATACATTTGAATAATAATAATAATAATAGTAATAATAATAATAATAATGCGTGATAATAACTGCTGAACACCGGATAAATTAAAACACAATATTTTTATATAAAATTGTCAATTAAATACCTTATTAAATGTTACTAGTTGTGTTCTCTGAGCTGGTCTTCGTCCACCCCTTCTAGACAACATCTTCAGCGCAGGTTTTAGCATAAAATCAATTGATCGCCTATATCAGGATTAACAGCTGAAGCCGTCATCCAAAGATTACAATTAATAGTCCACCCTACCCATAATTAAACCCCAAATCTGGGTACGTTACATTGATGATACATTTGTAATAAATAATTAAGAGAAATGATTTGGAATATACCCACACATTAATAAACAACATACTTGATGACATCAAATTCACCACGAGAGAAGAAGAATTAGATAACAAAATCCCATTCTTAGTTGTCTTAATCAAGAGAGCTAACACAGGAAATTTAGAAACACAAGCATATAGAAAATCAACACACACAGACCAAATACTCAACTATAGTAGCAATAACCCGACCTAATTACTCACAACAGAAACTGTGTGCAAACATTGTTTAAAAGAGTTCAAACAAACTGTAGCACTCACTACTCCTGTGTTGAAGAGAATGGAGGAAAAGTACCTACTAATTGTCTTCGAAAAGAATGGATATTCTCACTGTTTCATCAAATAGTCCAAAGTCGAATCATAACACCAACAACAAGCCAACATCAAAGACCACAAGAAGATTCATTCTACCATATATAAAAAATCTCTCAAATAAAAGCTAGAATATTGAAAACATTTGAAATAGATATAGCACACAAGCCAGCCAGCCAGCCAGCACAATCACTTCATTCGATATTGTACAAGTCCACTGATCCAACAGAAAGAGAAGATAAAATTAATACCATTCACAAAATAAACTGTATGAACTGTAACAGACATTACATCAGTCAAAATGGGCATCCTCTTCTAATCAGAATCCAAGAACACAAATTAGCTGTGAAAAGGCATGATAAATATTCTTTCATATCAATGCATGTGGATAATTAGGGACACCAATTTAATGATTGGGAGAATGTCAAAATTTTAAATAGAGGAAGCACCAAAAATGCAGTCAAGAGAATTTCTATAAGCCTGGTAGTCAAGTGAATCCGTAATTAACAAACGCATTACCGTACACCAAATTTACCAGCTAATAAAGAGTAAATCACGTAACACGAATCAAATTCCAAGTCAGTAAAAATGATCAACAGAGATGTAAATGAACAACCAGTCATGACAGTGGTTCACAGGAGATACAATTACACCATTCATGGAAAATTCAAATAAGTTCATTTCATACTAAAACCTACACTGAAGATGTTGTCCAGAAGGATGACGAAAGCTCAGCAATTAAACCAACCAACTCAGAGAACACAACTAACTGCAAATCATTCACCTGAACTACAAATCTTCTCCATTACCTTATTAAACGCCTTTTTTCATTTCTGTAATATTTCTCGAGAAGAAATATTCATATTTCACGGTGTGGAATATGTTATCTGGATGACAGTAGAATCCAGGATGTTTCTTTAAGTTCTCAGTGGAGCATAGGGCTTCAAGCTAGAGGCTTGAAGTTTCGGCAGCAGTGGTGTTTATTTTTACGGAATAGGATTGCTAGCCTCATGCCCACTTCCCTCTTGACCAGTCTTATTACTGGCTTAGCGACGTAAAGGAGTGCATCGGTCGGGGATCAAACCCTGGACTACATATATGGTTGGCACAGAAGTAGAATGCTCTTTAAGCTCCCACCACTGCTACCGAAATTTCAAGCCTCTAACTTGAAGCCCTATGTTCCACTGAGAACTTAGAGAAATCCAGGATATGCGTTTCATCCTCTGTTAGATTTGTCAGCTAGATGTGTGCGCGTGTTTGTGTACATCCTTGGTAAGTGTGTGTAAGTATTCCATCCTGAGACTTCAATCCAGAAACCTCTAAGGCATCAGATCTACCTCTTGTGTACAATGAGTATTCATTGATATCTTGAAGTTTGTATCAAGACTACTTAAACCATAAAAATCAATAACTGTGATAAATAACTATTACTATTTTTGAATAAAAATGAATAGTTGAATTTCTAAATTCTTATTTAAAGTTTTTCTCATTTCTGTACATTTAGAATGGAAGACAGGGCTTCATTCTTTGGGCTTTGAAGTTCTAGTATTGACAGTGTTATATTTTTATGGTGTTGGGTTGCTGGCCTCACGCCTAACTCGCCCTCTTTACCGGGCCTCCCTACCGCTTATTCTAGGTTTAGGAGTAAGTCGGTTGGGAATCGAAACCAGGGTAAGTATTGACTTTTAGTAGAAGCGAAATTTCGTCTTCGCTCAATACTACTACTCAAGATCAGATGGACAGCCAGAAAAGATCAGCAACAGGGATCTCTGGCAATGAACAAACCAACCCAGAAGGAACCAATTGTGCAACAAATATGAAGGAAAAAATGGAGGTGGATTGACCACACTCTGAGAAAACCATCAAACGACATCACATGCCAGTCCATCATTCGAGTGGAATCCGAATGGGAGGTGGCGAGTTGGTCGTCAGTGCAAAGTTGACATGGAGGAGGTGATGTGAAGAGGAGATGAAAGTATTTGGGCAGACGTGGAGGCAGGTAAAAACGTTGGCAGAGAACCGAAAGCAATGGAGACGTGTCGCTGAAGCCCTATGTTCCTCCAGGAACTAGAGGAGATAATAATAATAATAAATTCTGTTGATCAAACGGCCTAAACTTTCCGAAATCCACTTCATCGCGTACTCGGCCTATACTGATTGAGGGGGATATCAACTGGAATGAAAAGTATTTTAAGTATAGTTTTTTTTAGGTTACTTTTGCTTACACATCGAAACTCCTGTTGCTCTCTTCTACCGAATCAAAAGGATCTGTCTCAGTTTGCATTTAGGTCCATAAAATGGATAGATAAATGATGCCTTTCTGTTATTTGCCTAATGATAGCTAAGAATGGAATCCGGAAGGCTTGTTTTATCCCATTCGACATTTGTCAACAGGATGTTCCCGTATCCTAACAGGTGATTGTGTTCTCAATGATTCTTGAATCTACTAGCCATCGTTTAATATACCAAAGTGTTATCAACTACATTAATGAGCCATGAGAGCTACCCACCCCAGGGCAGTTTGTAACAGTTCTTCAATTCAATGAAATCAATTAACAGGAAATTCACACACACACACACACACACGATAGTAGATGACTGATCATTCGAATCATGTTTCCATGTTGAGAAGACAGACTAAGAATTAAAGATTTATTCTTCAGGAGAAAGGTAAATAAACCAATAGGCATAATTATTGCAATGAATGAAAACTGTTATGGTTGATCAGCAGTGTGCCATTAAAAATTCAATGACGTAATCTTTTTAATCTGGATTAAGAGTGAATATTTAGTCCATAACTAGCATAGAAATAACATGCTAATAATGTCTTTCCTCCAGCCTAACTGTTCCCCTTGGAGAAATATTTTGTTAGGGTATGTGTATGTGGCAAGCATTCATTAACTACTTGTTTCAGGTTAGATCACGGATTGATATCAGTTAGAGAACCACTGAAAAACAACACTGGATTATTAGACAACTGTTTCCCACGTACTAGTTTGGCACTCATCAGCAGTATGAACCCACCGGGATTGATCCCACGACCTTCTACTTATAAGGCAAACTCGAATGTCATTCAGCCACTGGGACCCAACTCAATGGACACCCATGAATTATAACTTCCACCAATGAGTGATTTTAGCGTGATCACCAGCCAGTGTCATCGGCAGGAACTTCATCCTCACTCCCGAAAGGCTGGAATCCATTGGTCATTCCAGTGGAAACTCTGTCCTGTAGCCAGTGACTAGAGAGCATCGACATTTATGAAGAGGAATTTCTTCGACATTGATGGATGGTCGCGCTAAATCACGAATTGGTAGAAGTCAGAATGCAAGAGCCACTCACCGTCTCTCAGCAGCTGAATCGTCTAACAGCTTGCCTTGTAAGCGGAAGGTCCTGAGTTTGAAACCCAGTGGGTGCGTACTATTGGTGATTTCCAAACTAGGACGCCAGAAGTAGCTGCCGAGTACTCCAGTACTGTTTTTCAATGGTTCTCTAACTGATATCGATCCATGGTCTAACTTGAAGTAAATAGAATCCCTACAAAAACCTATTTTTGAACATTAACTACTTGTCAACTAATACGTTGACGAAATACTGCCTATTAACTCCCTCTCTCTCTCATACACACACACATACGCTGTTTCTCTTCCTCTCTGCCAACAGGAGCGACTAAAGATGAAGAATGTGACTTTCTTGAATCTACACTGATAAGGAGGATATCACTTAATCGTATACTACACGTAATCTACTGAATAAATAGGTCGTGAACCAAGCATTCAACCTTGATCTAAATGAAATATTGTGTCACTGAATTTTTTAGTGGCATATTGCTAACTGTTACATGACCAGACATCGTTGAAGCATCTGTACAAGAAGCCGACATGTCAACCTAAGACCGAGCACTTCGTTCCAATCAATCGACGGGAAAATCTAAATTGAATTTAAAAAATTAATAAGACCCGTTGCACAAAAGGTGGCTCTCGTGGCTCGAATGATCTAGTGGATAACGCCTTGTTGTTTGAAACTAAGGGCACCGGGTTCCGGCCTCGATGGGAACACCATTACTCCTGGGGAATGCTGGTACATCCTCAGTGGTGCATGCCCAATCCATCTCTATTTCCTCCTATATATTTGTTACCATAGTTTCTTGTTGCTAATTGTTTCTGGTCAGCAGGCTATTTAATCTTCAGTATGGAACCAGTGAAGGTGGCAGTTGTTGATAAAAGTCTGTAACTTGTTGGAAATCCTTTTGTGACCCACAGTACAAATTTCTGACCCGTCTAGAAGAACTGACTGACTTGACATTGGTGTTGAAAATCAGAATCCTCTTCTTTATGCTGACTGATTGACAGCAGAAGTTTTCCAAACAGATTTCAGATTGATGAAGGTGTATCTGCCTTCCCGATTCTGGCTGGCTTTGACATCCACCCGCCTGTGGTTGAAACCGTGCCTTCTAAATAATAAGGAGGAACAGAAGGCAAGATTTAATCTCTTAGACAAAAAGGTAAATAACCGTAAGTTAACTGTTCAACAAATAAAAGCGGGATTCAGACTGGTTAGTGTCACGTTTCTTTTTTTCGTTCCTTTTTGTTCTCAGAGAAACATGTAGCTTCAAGCTTAATTTTGGGAGTTTCAGTAAAGATGATGTTGATTGAACAAAGTGGACTTGATAACCTCACTTCAAACCTTCCCTTTTTCCTGACTTACTGCCAGATAAGACAGAAGTTTAAGAGTGCGTTGACCGGGAATCAAACCTGGAACATGTGCTTGTTTGATAAACATTCTACCAATGGATCATTGATACACAGTTAGCGATAACTGATAGATGATGACTAGCAGTGGAATCCAGGATGCGCATTTCGTCCTATTTGGGACTCGCCATCTGGATGTATCTGTATTCCTCAAACACCAAAGCGCAAGAGCGGCCCTCATGACCTAAGTGGTCTAATGGATAACGCTTTGGCGTTTGGAACTATGGGCACTGGGTTCAAACCTCGGTGTGAACGTCATTACTTACTGCGGAGTGCAGGTACATCCAGTGACGAGTCCCAAATAGGACGAAGTGTGCATCGTGGATTCCACTGCTACTCACCACCAACCAATTAGCTTATAATTACAACTGTATCACTTTCTAAGCACAAATAAGTAATAAATAATATTCAAAAACATGACCTGAATAATTTGGCACCGAATTTATTTCTGTAATGAGTAAGTAATGATTGAAATGAATTAGAAATTTGTATTACTGCAAGATTCGAACCAATGACCTACAATTTACTAGCCAGTAAGTAACCTACTAGTCTAGAATACTAACAGCGCTTTCTAAATACTGTTTGCAAGGGATTTGGTTGGTCTTAAATTACACTACAGACTGACCTCATTTAGAGAACCATTAAAAACGATGGAGTACTAGATAGCTGTTTCACCCTACTTCCTTACTTCCCAACGGCACACACCATTGCTGTCACTGAGAATTAAACCCAGTAGCTTCACTTTACAGAATCAGGCCATTAACCATTCAGCCAAGGAAAACAAGATCCAACAGCCCACGAATTCTAACTTCTGTTAATTTGGAATTGATAGTGTAACTATCAACCAGTTCCTGAGTTTGACCTTCTCTTGGCTAATCTATGTGTGATGACTTTTCCGGTACAATTTATTGTTAGTAGTCATATTAGCCTACTTATTACATATAGATAACTCTATTGTTATTTAACCTTGGATTCCATTGGTAATAATATTTTCGAATCTACTATATCGGTGTTACATCATTCCTGTCTGTTTGACGAACAAAAATTCAATGGTGTTAATCTTTCCCTGCATCTAATTCTATTATCCCTTCAATCTGTAGATCCGTCTCACTCTAATGTATGTTTTTGTTATAGTGTGTATTCCAATAGCTGAATATTCTTTACGAAATTAGTTATTTCTTAGGATCAGTCATTGTACAGATTAGCTAAGTTCCTGTCTCGTCACTGAATGAATACTTTTGTGTGACTATGGACTATAATTCGGGCTCAAAATATAATCAGTAGATAATTCTCACTATATCAAACAAAATTACTCCATTATAAGATGATTATACTCTACTAAAGTGTCCAAATCCTATTCTTTTATAAATAAATAGGAACCTTGTAATGATTGACTTTCCTTTCCTGGCCGATAGAATAGAATAAATCCATCTAGTAAATGCATGAAAAGTCAACACATAGCCATACTAGAGATTGGTAACCTTTCGGTCGTCAGGTCAGAATCAAATGACTTAAGAATTCTAACATTCAGTGTAATCAGAGAGTATCTTTCTTTCTCAGTCGACGTGATAGACTTCACCCGTTAAAATCTTTCACTAGACTCTAGAGAATTCCATCTGTAGTCAGTCACCAGTGAGAAGTGGACTGTTAGAAAACCCATAATGATTGTACTCCTGAAGTACTCATTTCCTCACCAAATAATAATAGTGAGTACTTCAGCTATAACAAAAAAAGCAGAAGATAAGAAAAGGAATTCGCAGTCATCGAAAAGAAACTTATCGAAAATGGATACCCTCAGAAGTTCATATCGAAATATAGGAAGGAAAAACCACCTAGACCGAAACCCGAAATAGTTGAAAAGAAACCTGTTTTTACCTGTCTAGCATACAAAGGCGAAGAAGTATCCACATGAAGTGAAAAAAAATTAAGATTACATTGTAAAGAACATTTCCCGCCGCTAAACTCCTTCAACTTAACAATATGATATGTTCGTTAACTCAGTCAGAAGTGGATAAGTATCCTGCTCATGTCAATTCCAATTGCATTTACCAACTCATCCGCACTTGAGACAGCAAGGACTGAGAGGACTACGTCTGCTAGATTCTCTGAACATATCCCTAAAAGTCTTCTTTGAAAGCCGGCAATAGTTCTCAAGTACAATCACCAGACACTTAATTATCAAGGAACATACAGTGAAAATTAGTCAGGTTTTCACAATAATCCATAAACAAAGAAAAACATCTTCACCTCGGTTTGCAAAAGGCATTGCCATCAAAAGACTTCAACCCAACTTATGCATATAGAAGGCGAGTGTGACTAATCCCTCACAGTCCACTCAACTTTGATTTTGACTTTCACTCACTGAATTTTACTCACTACTAAGTTTCCGAATATACCAAATTAAATTATTTGATCTATTTTAGAATTTTACTTCACTACTCATCTTCAACTCAACCCACCTCCTGAACTCTTTCACAATAATATGTTTGTCTCTACTCCACCCATCCTCATTTACAAAAGAATCTGAACTCCAACCCCTACTATAGAATTAGTTACTCTCTTAACACTGAATGACTGTCTGCTTACATATTCTTCGAAATAATGTCGCCTATAATTTCTCTCTACAGCTCGAAGTCACTGAGGAAGAAGTATGTTGAGATACCTTTTTGTAAATTATAAGTAATTTATTTAGGATGTGCTCAGTTGAAGAGAATCCACGAAATGAGATAAGGTCGCATTATCCTGCTGTATGTTCTTTCGTTCGTTCTTTCTTTATTCAAACTACTAAAGGGAACTGGGTGTATAAAATAATTTATTTAGAATATGAGTCTTATTTCCAACATCCATCTTTCATATTCTCTGTCTTATTTTCAAAGAGAATATAACAACAAATTATTTGATTAGATTAAAAGTCTGACCGCATTAAATGAAGTTTTAGAGTATATCTATCCGATCGGCTATTCTAGCTATTGGCTTACAAAATTTAAGTTCATTTTCTGATTGGTTAGAATAAATTGAGTTAATTCTATTGGTTCATAAATGTATCAGTTTTTTGTTTATACTTTAAGGGGGAGATATCATATGCTTCTCACATATGTTTATGCTTCACGTTGGTAGAACACTAACCCTATAGAAAAGGAGAAAGAGGGAGAGAGAGAGAGTGAAAATCCATAGTTTATTAATATTTTCATGCGCAAAAACACATGCTTACTGCATGTAAGCATCCCCGTGTGACCATGAACAAGGTCAAATGTGGTAAGTTTCAAAAAATTATAATAAGGGTATATGCACGCATAGATATCCTGTATGCATATGTGTGTGTGAGTGTGTTCAGTTGCCTTTCTGTCATACAAACTCACAATTTTCGATACATTACTTGTCAATGGTCATTTATTGTTGTTATTTTTCATAAAAAATATGGTCAGATATTTTCACTCCTGTCTACTAGTGTGTATGTATGTGTGTGTATGTATATTTTTACCCGACTAAAGAACACGTTTCATTTTAACAACTTTACTATGAATATTATTATTATCATCGTTATTAGCCAAGTTTGTTGTTCCTGATGCATACTATTGGATGATCACATGATTCTCAGTCTTGTGTATACGTAAAAAATGCATAAATGAGTAAGCGATTTCCTTCTCCACCCACTTTTTCTCTCCACCTCCGCATAGTCTGCACAAATCAACCAATCATATTTTGCCTACTATTTAATTTCAACACCCATCATCTCATTACGACTGATATTCGGGCATAGAGAGAATATAATTTTTACATAGGAGGGGGACAGACTGTTTAGTATGAGTAGGAGAAGAAGAAGAGAATAGAAATTTCTAACAAATAATTATAATTACGAGAAGAAAAATTGATCGACTATCAACATAGACGAAAAAAATAATAACTAACTAACGCAAATCTTCCACAATTTGTATTGTGATAGACTCATCTTATTTATGAAATTTATCCTTCAGTTTATATTAAAGGAATATCCACTGACTTACAACTTACAATACACTCATAAATAATAAAATACAACCAACATAACTAGGCATGCCTCCAAAGCCTCAGGATGGTCGGGGGTGGGTGTCTTGCGCTGCGGGTTGGCCACCCCTCCGTACACCTCTTGAAATGCTCCCATATGACCGGGCGTCTTACATAGCCTCTCCTGAGGAAGTCCTACTCACTGCCTTCACGTGGCGGAGGTGTTTTTCACCAAAGTGAGAGGGCAAAAGCGGATGCCCGGCGCTCTTCACCGGGTTGACTGTCTATTGGATGACAGTCTAGGGGAGATGGCTAAATCCTGATTCCAAACCTCCAACGACTGGCGTATGAAGCTTACTGGAGCTCACCGGCAGACGTATGGACAAAGGGCTTATTGGATGCCCTGGATGACTGGCCCCATTCAAAAAGGCGAATGAACCGGACTCCGGTCACCGGCTGCCAATGGATAGTGGACTCCTTACTCCACTCCTACTGCCTTGTAGGTCACACTTGGCTGTGTAAAGGCTAGAGCTGCACTCTCAAACAAAAGGCCGAGCGATGCTGGGGACATCACTCGTACCAAATTCCCATGAAACTTCATGGTTCATGAAGCCGGCTCATCCTCCCGTAGGAGATAGCCGAAGTAAAGTAAAGTAAAGTAAGTATAACTAGGCATACTTCCTTTGTTCACTTGACTTTATTGGTGTTTTGGAATTCTTGGAAGAAGCGCTTGGATTATTTGCTTACTGTCGAGTTAAACTAAACCAGAAAAACACTAGTCAACTCGTAAACGTTTTATTTTCATATCAAACTATCTGTACATATATTTATATTATACATTTTTGTATAGACTATGGAAATAATTGGTAAGTTTTACAATTTATTATTTTACTTTATGTTATTTCACAATGATAACTTATAATGCACTTGTTGTTGAAATGTTTACTTCAAGTTTGATAACGAATTGACTCCACTTAGGGAATCATTGAAAACTGGGGATCATTAGACAACTACTTCAGAAGCATGCGCTCATAAACCCTGACGAAGACTGGGGTCTAAGACTTTGAGGTTACAGAGTGTGCTAGTTGACCACTCTGGCTGACATCCAGTAGCCCCTGAATCCTAACGTCTGTCAATTCGCGTGACTGCTAGCCACTATCATAGACCCGATAACGTGAGCCCGGCTGATCACGACTTCTCACTAAAAACTCTAAGTAACTTCGTCCTGTAGTCATTTACTAGCGAGCAATAGAATAATTTCCAAAAGTTAGGAATGTCTACACCTGAAGAATCCAGACTAGGTCGAAACAACTGTCCAGTATTCTGTGGTCTTCAGTGGTTCGTTCTCCAACTGATATCAATTTGTGATCAAACTTGTAACAAGTTAAATCGCTACAAGTTGTCTCTTGAAAATGTTTATTGATTTTTCATTATTTATTATCATACTAAAATATATTTCAAACTCTAAATCACCACTTAAAACGTCTCTTGAAGTATACAATCAATGATCACTCCTCATCTCGTTTAGATTTGACTAAAATGTTCTGTTTTTCTGTCGACATGTTAACTCCTTGTAGACAAGTTTCAATGATGTCTCAAATTTCATATGATGCTATTTGGTAGATTGCTGTGTCAAGCAGTGAAATGAATAGTAAGTTCGAGTCTTTGGCAGAATATTATCACTCAACTGACAAGTCCCAAAGAGAACGAATGCGAGTGTCTATTGCATTAGACTGTTAGTCATTATCATTCAAATAACATTTTTGTTTCAACTAATTTAAATTTAATCAATTGAGAATTATTGAAGGACAAGTGATGTGTGGTTTTTTGTGTTTTGATACGCACTAGGTGAAGTTTTGCTATTTTCCTTTATCGATGTTATACAGCTCCTACTGTATATGTTAGGTGTTGGTTTGATGAACAAAGATTCAGTGAGCGGCCTCTTGCACCACTTAACTAAATCATGTTTTTGTTAAAGCAGGTGTATTTGAAATGAATTTAACTTTTATGTAACTTTTTATTCTCAAGAGTTGATTTGTAGGGATTTGATTTGTTTTTCATTTTTGACCATGGATTGATAACATTTAAAGAATCATTAGAAACCACCAGAGTTTACTGGACAACTGTCTCTTCCTAGTTTGGGACTCCTCAACAGTACATACCCACTGGGTTTCGAACCATGAACCTACTGGTTACAAAGAAAGCTCGTAAACCATTCAGTCACTGATAAGCGACTTAATAGTCTATGGGGGTCATCCTGTTGGAAGTGAGGACAAATGCTCACCGATGACACTAGCTGGTAGTCACTATAAAATCACTGATTGGTAGAAGTTAGAATTCATGGACCATTGGATCATGTCCCAGTGGCTTAATAGTCTGTAAGGTCGCCTTGTAACCATAAGGTCTTGGGTTCGAACCCTGACGGTGGGTGCATGCTGCTGATGAGTCTCATACTAGGTTGACGAAACAGTACTCTATTTCTGTTTTTCAATGGTTCTGTAACCGATATCAATCCTTGGTCAAACTTGAAAACTTTTTATTCATTAAATCTACTTTTAACTTCAAACATCTCATGAAAAGTAGGCTTCTATAAAGATATGATAAATTGATGGTTGGTTAATTGATTGAATTATTCGACTTTTAATCACTTAGTGACAGCCTAGAGTCTCATTCAGTTGATTGAAATTTATGTATTAAAGCCATGTATCGTAAATTCGTTTTATTGTCAAGTCAATGTAGCATGAGAAACTTCTATTTATTAATTTTTTTATTATATTTAACTGCATGTCTGCTTTAGACTAGTTCTCCATTTACTTCTTTAGATGATGATATTATACTCACGTTCTCATTCATTTGCTTTCCAAGGGGAACACAGGGTTTCGGTTTTGAACTTTTAGGTTTATTAGTAGTGGTGTTTTTTTCGGGGTGGGGCTATTAGCCTCACACCCAACCTTTCATTGGAGATAAAGGTGTACACCAGTCGGGAATCGAACCACGGACCACATGCTTAGTTAGCATGCTTAGTTGACTGCTGAACCACCAATACACAGACGATGATTAACTAGAGTTTCCATATTTAATAGGGAGATGTTTGTCATTTAGCAGAAAAGAGTAAAATCTTCATAGAGGAAAAGCAACGTAGTCAGTTTAACTATTGAAAGTTGAAGGCAACTGAGAGAATTAAGAAAGGATTAGGTAAATAACATTCTGACACGAATCAACGTTGGTGAGAGAGGGTTTGAAAACCGAGGAGTGACTGTGAATGATAATGTGTTTGTCTTGTTATCTGAAAGTCTTGGATTTAATGCCATATGAAGTCACTGAGGAGTCGCATGGTAAGACGAAACAGTTATAGAGTGAGTGCTCTCTAGTTTTTATTCATTCTCTTCTTATCATAATACACTTTATAATTGTCTTCTTTATGTAATTATTCTATCCTCCATACATTTCTGTTAGGCATAGTTTCTTTGCATCCCTTCCTTTTCTCTGCCATTTATGTATTCACTTGTAAAGTAGTACAACCTGAAGCGTTGCAGCTTTCCGCATAGTTATTCATTGACAATTCAGTTCACATACAGTATAATTTTTCTTCCACAATAAATGAGCTGGATCGGGTTCCAGTGGCTCAATGGTAAAAAATACTTTTTTTTTTTCGAAAGATCATGGTTTCGAACCCCCATGGGTGCGTACTGCTGAACCAGAATCCCAAACTAGGCTGATGAAATAACTGTCCAGTACTCCCTATGGCTGGTTTTCCAGTGGTTCTCTAACTGATGCCAGCTCATGATGAAATCCTTCATTCAATCAAACAAACAAAATTCCTACAAAACCAATACTTGGAAATAGGATTAGCCAACGATTGATTTAAAGTACCACTGGAATAGTTACTCATGTGAAAACAATCATTTATCTTAGTAATAGGTATTATTTAACATATACTAACAGTTTCCCGTAATCATAGTCAAGAATAATTACCTGAAGCCTCTAGTTGTAACTTTATTTAGGCATAGATGAAGTTTCATTATATGAATACATTAGATAATAGTTATCCCGTACTACAAATCAATGAATGTTTCAAATCATCATCATCATCATCATTCAATCCTGAACGAAATTATTAGTCAATGTTACCATTTCACTTACACTCATTATCCTTTACATTAAAGGTAGTCGTAGGAGGAGGAAGAAGAAGAGGTTAGTCCAAGGCTCTTTTAGATAAACTGACTGCCATCAATTAGAACAGATAAGAGAAGATTTAGCTGGCTAACTAGTGTGGGGAGAAGTGGACGACGAGGTATCCTTCGTTCACAAGACAAATGGGTAGCAGTTATGCCGTTTAGCTGGACTGATAAAGTGCTGGACTAGATGATTTTCGGACACGCATGCTCACACGATATCCACTACAGTAAATAGTAATGTGTCAATACAGGGTTATCTCAGTTAGTCTAACGATTAAAAAAAAAAGATAAAACTGTTTGATATATCTTTTTCTTTTAGATAAAATCAATCTATTATTCAGTAGTTCAACTGAAGTGATCTGATTTTAAGCAACGATTTGTGTTTGAGATGACATTCAGTTATTCATATTGTATCACTGAGTGATATCTAAAATAAACTTATGTAATATGGAATTATATTCTAACACAGTGCCTAAGTTCTAAACTTACATTAGTAGTTTAACTAGTTTGGACGAGGTGTTTCGTCCCAGACGGGGACTCCTCAGTAGTGTTCTGAGTAGATGACAGAAAAGGAACAGTTTCACTAAAATGTTACAAACACTATAAGTTCAAAATGGAAGTGTGAATTTTTTTCTAGGTATTTTTAGTACAGCCAATTTATTTCAGTGTAACAATAGCGAAAACAATAAGAGACGCTGTGTTAAATGGGCAAATAACAAGTTGTTACGCAATCACCTATTCGTAACTATACAGTTACTTGTTTGTAATCTAATAGTATTAACCCATCCCTAAGGTAGTAGAGGTGACTCTCTTGGTCTAGTAGATAACGCTTTAGCGTTTGAAACGAAGAGTTTTCAGTTCGAGTGTCAATGAGAACACCATCATTCCCCTAGGGATTGTAGATTCATTTAACATGTGAGTTTTAAATAGGACGAAATGCGCATCCTACATTGTACTGCTAGTTACTATGCACCAAAATAACTGAATGGTATTCACTAGTCAAAATTCAGATACTAAATTTAAAATACCAATTAAATAGGACTTTTTTTTGAGGAAAGAAGGCTTTTGATGATGAGTCTGATAATTAAATCCTAATAAAACTTGAATGATGTAAATTCTTGTTAATTTAAACTCTTTCAAAAAGTCAAGTCACACAAGATAAAAGAATTGTAGTGGCTCACCTTATGTAAGATTCGTCTATATAACTGTAACACTCTTGAAACTGTCTACATTTTTAATACCCAGGAAAAGCTCACATTTAAAATCTTTTTATTCACTTAACAAGCATTCTTCCAGTTAGATCAATCCCCTAATGTTCTCGTAGTTGTCACACTGTCTGTAAACGGTATGCTGTCAAATCAGCTTATTTTAGCAGAGTGTGGGTTTTCCATAGGTGAAACTTCACCTGTGAACTGTTTGAGCAGAATTAACTTTTAAAAAAAATTGTGCAACATTTTCTCAAGAGTGCCTGAGACTGTGAAATGCTTATAAGGCATGTTGCTATGCTTTGACTGACTGACTGCTGGTTACAAGTGTTTATCCTCTAACTGAACTGTCTCTAAGCATAGCTACACTATAAGAAGGAAGGAATAAGTTCAGGGTGATATTTTTCAATAAAATGGATTATTCCACCCCCACCCCCTCCAGTAATGCTGTTTTTCTTTTTGACACAGATTCATTTTATGAAGACTTTATTGATTTCATTGGTTATTCAGAGTTTCCGCGGTTACTTAACGGGAAGCGCCGGTCATTTTTAGTCTATTTATCCTGTTTAAAAAAAATACATATATGCCTTCCTATCCTTCTCTTTTTATGTACTTAAAAGTATTGATTTAATCTGAAATTTTTAAGTTTGAACACCAGTTATTATTATTATTATTCAAGTATTGGTTTGCATTGATTAGTTACAGGGTTTCATCATGATCTGACATCGGCTCTATTCAGGTAGATAGTTGGTTACCTAGGGTTCAAGTGGGAATTCATGACCAGTAGGGTACAGCAGGTTGGGCATGAGGACAAATACTCGCCACCGATGACATTCGCTAGTTGTTGCGTCACATTGTGAACTGACAGAAGTTGGAATTCGTCAACTGGCCATTGGATTGGGTCCCAGTGGTTTAATGATCTGCGAGGTGGCCTTGTGACCAGAAGGTCCTGGGTTCGAACCCTGGCTGTGGGTACGTACTGCTGAACCAGAGTCCCAAACCAGGCTGACGAAACGGCTGTCTGGCAGTACTCCCTATGGCTGGTTTTCCAATGGTTATCTAACCGATGCCAGCTCATGATGAAATCCTGTCAATAAGTTATTATTGAGGAATAGTTTGTGATGACTAATTTTAAAACCTGATTATGTTCCATATGTAAGACACGTTGAAAATTGAATAGTATTCAGAAACCAAAATCTAAAGTATCATTCAACCAAATCTGATTTTTAAAAAGTTTAACAGTTAAAGCTTGAATTATGCAAATGCTTATTGTTTTAAACATTGTGAAAGTCAAGTGATGCATCACACGAATTATATAGCTGTAATACTCATGAAAGTATATCCTTGATACCCCATAAAATGTCATATTTACAATCTAATATTCAGTTAACAAGTACCGTTTAATCGAATGAATCTTATAAAATGTTCTTGTAATGTTTAGCACGGAGGTGACACGGATTCGAATCTCAGAAAGGATATGAGTTCCTTCAGGTTGTAGATATGCCTTGCTGGTTGTTGAGTATCAACAAGCGCGAAACCAAAGTCTAGGACATCCTGACGACTGCCTTCAACTGTTTAAGTAACAACACTTCAGAGCGCAGTGTGATGGGGAGCCACTAGTGGCATAGGTGGCCACATTGCACACTTGACTGATAAAATTCAGTCTGCACCAAACAAAAGACTAGACGCATGACTCTAGTTACTGACTACTACTGAGTGCTCAGTCAATGTAATAATGATAGTGATTATTATTATTATTTATTAATAAAGGATTAACCAATTGAATTAGTTGTGTTCTCTGAGCTGGCTGAATTAATTGTGAAGCTTGCGTCGTCCACCCCTTCTAGACAACATCTTCCATTCATTCTCTATGAATGGTGTAATTGTATCTCCTGTGAACCACTGTCATGACTGGTTGTTCATTTACATCTCTGTTGATCATTTTTACTGACTTGGAATTTGAACTTTCGTGTTACTTGATTTACTCTTTATTAGCTGGTAAATTTGGTCTACCAGGCTAATAGAAATTCTCTTGACTGCATTTTTGGTGCTTCCTCTATTTAAAATTTTGACATTCTCCCAATCATTAAATTGGTGTCCCTAATTATCCACATGCATTGATATGAAAGAATATTTATCATGCCTTTTCACAGCTAATTTGTGTTCTTGGATTCTGATTAGAAGAGGATGCCCATTTTGACCGATGTAATGTCTGTTACAGTTCATACAGTTTATTTTGTGAATGGTATTAATTTTATCTTCTCTTTCTGTTGGATCAGTGGACTTGTACAATATAGAATGAAGTGATTGTGCTGGCTGGCTGGCTGACTTGTGTGCTATATCTATTTCAAATGTTTCAATATTCTAGCTTTTATTTGAGAGATTTTTTATATATGGTAGAATGAATCTTCTTGTGGTCTTTGATATTGGCCTGTTGTTGGTGTTATGATTCGACTTTGGACTATTTGATGAAACAGTGAGAATATCCATTCTTTTCGAAGACGGTTAGTAGGTATTTTTCCTCCATCCTCTTCAACACAGGAGTAGTGAGTGCTACAGTTTGTTTGAACTCTTTTAAACAATGTTTGCACACAGTTTCTGTTGTGAGTAATTAGGTCGGGTTATTGCTACTATAGTTGAGTATTTGGTCTGTGTGTGTTGATTTTCTATGTGCTTGTGTTTCTAAATTTCCTGTGTTAGCTCTCTTGATTAAGACAACTAAGAATGGGATTTTGTTATCTAATTCTTCTTCTCTCGTGGTGAATTTGATGTCATCAAGTATGTTGTTTATTAATGTGTGGGTATATTCCAAATCATTTCTCTTAATTATTTATTACAAATGTATCATCAGTGTAACGTACCCAGGCTTTTGGTTTAGTTCTAAGTAGAGCTATTAATTCTAATCTCTGCATAACGCCTTCAGCTGTTAATCCTGATATGGGTGATCCCATTGGTATTCCTTTTATCTGTTCGTATATTTGAGTATTGAAATGGAAGTAAGCTGTAAGACATAATTCTATGAGTTCAATCCATGTTGAACATTGCTTTTTTATGTTTTCATCGCTACAGAGTAGTTGTTGCATAGTTTCTTTTGCTAGATTTGTAACAACTGAAGCACATAACGCTGTGGCGTCAAAGAGCACCATCATTTCATTGTCATTCGCTTGAATATTTCTGATTTTCTCCAAAAATTGTATTGGCGAACTAACAGAATGGTCGTATGATTCTATGAGACATTTTATTTTTCTGTAATGTTCTTTAGATAGATTATACGTTGGTTATCCTGGCAACGACACGATTGGTTGTAAGGGAATGTTTGGTTTGTGTAGTTTCGGTCTACGATAAAAATCGAGGTAAAATAGGTCAGTTAGATTTCATTCGCCAATGATCCTGTATCGTAATTTTCCTGATTTCGTTAGTTTATTCAATGTTATTTTGATTTTATTATCTAATATTTGAATAGGGTTTTTCGTAAACTGTTTATATACATTATTATCTTTGAGTGAATCATCTACTTTCTTTATGCAGTATTCTGTGGCCATGGTTACTGTTGTTCTTCCTTTGTTAGCTGGCATTATAACTACGTTTTTCTATTCTGCAGTTTCTTCACTGCAGTTTGCTTTTCGTTGTTAAGTTGGGTATTATGTTTTCTCTGAATTAACCAGTTACAAATTAGATTTTATAATCTCTAAATAGCAGGCAGTAACTAATACAATTACCAATAAGAGAACCCCAATAACCAAAATTAAACAGCATACTATTTTACTGATGCTTAACGGTTGGATGAAATCGTCAGGAAGTCTTGGATTTAAGTTTCCTGTTTAAAAGGGAAGTTATCAACAAACCATATACACAACCTCTGGTAATGTTTCAGGTTGTTATAACTGAAGAAATTAGGCTAGAATGTTAGAAAGGATATAATTCCTATAAGGTAGAATACATATTGTGCAGATAAGTGCTTATATATACAAACTTATGTCCAAGATACCCTACTGATTGCCTCTAACTATATAATATCACGGCAAAGTACTCCGGAATGATAAGTCTTCTAGTCTCATGAACTCATTGAAAACATGAATAATAGAATTTTCAGTAAACAAAGACAGATCTTATTTGCAGGATAATACGACCTCGTCTCATTGCGTGGATTCTCTTCAACTGCCCACATCCTAAATCCTAAATATTGTCTGAACATACTTTCTCCACAGTGACTTAAAGTTACAGATAGAAAGTATAGGCCACATAATTTCGCGGATGATGTAAGTAGACAATTGTTTAATATTGAAGGAAGGCCATTGCCATCAAAAGACTTCAAGCCAACTTATGCATAAAGAAGGCAGGTGTAACTAATCTCTCCCTACCCTACCTGTTAACCATATTTGTTTTGTTCTTTTTTTTTTTTTTTGTTCTGTTGCATAACATTCCACACAATTTCGATTTTGACTTTCACTCAGTCAGTAGAACTCACTATTAAGTTTTCAAATCTACCGCCATAATATGCATAAATTCACTCTGTTGTTCTTGTATCCATGGGTCCTAATTTCTAAGCGAAATCTGAATTCCACCCCTTTGTCTAATTACTATATAAATAGTTACTTTTCCCACTTGATGGTACTTCGCAAAGAGTAGAAGACCTCTGTGATATATTTCTCTGCAACTCGAATATACGTGATCTAATGAATCAATAAGGGTTCTAGTGAGACGCTGAAGAGTTTTGGAACTGAGACAGATATGATGCCCCTGGAGTGCCTTCCAGAACCCCTTCGGATATTAATGATTCTTAATACAGATATCAAAGAAGTCCAATTTTGCTTTATTCTGTCAAACTTGCCGAAGTGAATGCGAAATTGGACTTCTTTGATAACTCTATTAAGAATCATCAATATTCGAAGGGGTTCTGGAAAGCACTCCAGGGGCATCATATCTATCCCAATTCCAAAACTCTTCAGTATCACACTAGAACCCTTATTGATTCTATTGGTTCACGTATATTCGAGTTGCAGAGAAATATATCACAGAGGTCTTCTGCTCTTTGCAAAATACCATCAGGTGAAAGGGAATCGTTTAATGAATAATTTACCTTTTTAACGCAATAATTATCTAATTACATCATCCGTAAAATTATGTGACCGATACTTTTCATCTTTAATTTGAAGTCACGGTGGAAAAAGTATGTTGAGACACCATTTTGTAACTTATGATTGATTTATTTCGGATGTGCTCAGTCGAAGAGAATCCACGAAATGAGACGAGGTTGCATTATCCTGCTGATATATTCGTTCGTTCTTTCTTTCTCTATTTTAAACTAATAAGGGGAACCGGCTGTGTGAAATAATAGAATTCATTCAGCGACATAAAAAATTGCTGGTCTTCAGTAACTAATCAGTATACTATTTTATTAGTAATATGATTACTGTTCATGTTAGACAATAGTATCAACAAAAATTGGCAATTATATAAGTTCCAATGAATGTCTACACTTATCAGAGTTCAACTACAAAATTTCATTAACAATCTTGTGATGAGTCAATCCCGTTGACACATTGTGTCAATGCATTAATCAGTTAATGATATTACAGCAATCACTACTAAAATGTTCATTTAAGTGAAAATTTTTAGATAAGAATAATATAATATAATTCACACACCAAGAGGAGTCCCAAGAGAGAACTGCCATCCCGGATGTCCTACTTACAAGAAGACCAGATGGTATCATAAAAAGAAATTTGCATAGAAAAAGTACTTGGACAGGACAATATACACATTTTCACAGCTTCGTTCCTATCAAGTACAAAAGAAATTTAGTAAAGATCCTCAGCCACAGGGTTATAGCTATATTCTCAGAAGAAGTGATTGAAGATGAATTAAACACTGTATATGATACTTTGATCGAAAATAGCTATCCCGAAAAATGTATCAAGAAACACATGACAAAGAAAGCGGAAAAGGACTACTCACTATCTGTAAACAAGAAGCCACTTTGTATACGACTACAATTCAGGGGCGATATACCAAGTGAGATAATTACGAGGAAATTAAGAAAATTAGTTCAAAGAACTTTTAATGCTGGCAAACTACACGTATTATTCTCTACACGACCGATAGTGCTACCTAGACTGAAAGATGAAGTACCTAGGTTAACCACTTCAAATTGTATCTACCAATTCAACTGCGCTTGTGGAGTGAGCTATATCGCTGTTGCTCTAGGAACTTGATTTTTCGTGCTCGAGAACATCTCCCACTCCCATGACTAAGTAAAGGTGTAGTTAAAAACCATTAACAGTTCAATATTGGACCGTCTGGTGCAAACCGGCCGGCCACAAAGCCAGCAGTGTGGAAGAATCCTTCTCTATAATCTATTGGGTGTCTAATAAATTGCCAAAATCACCGAAGCACCGCATGCTCCAAAAAGGCAGAGGTTATTGCAATTCGCCTCAAACAACCAGTTCTCTGTGTTCAAAAGAAGCAAGTCCAGCCAGGCACTACTACTGCCCTCGCTGGCCTTCATTAGAGACTATGAATTTATGAATTTGTAATATTACCTTTTCTAATTCTTCTGACATTCAGTTAATTTTATGTTGATGCTATTGAGCTGTAATCTATCAATATTATTGACTCGATGTTATTCAAACAACATTAATGTTGTTCATAGCACTAATTCATTCATTCACTATAATGTATATATAACTGTAGAACCCGATGATGAAGTTGTCAAAAAGAGTACTCAGTGCCCAATATCCATTCTTTTGAAAAATATATAAAATACTTTCAGATTTATAATTTACAGGGATTTGAATCAGCAGTTGAAAGTATACAGGATGAATTTGCCTGGAGTTCTAGTGGAAAGTCTTAACCAGAGAGGTGTGACCATAGACACCCACCAATGACATTTGTCGATGGTTGAGTTATATGTATCGCGAATTGACTGAAGTGTCTTTGGATTCCGACACCCAATAAGCTTGCTTTGTAACATGGAGGTCCTCAGACAGGGATACGTGAACGTTTCTGAAGATCCCCAAACTAGAACGCAGCAACTGACCAGTACTTCTTGATTCTAAATGGTTCTTTAACTTAAGTCATTTTGTGGCTTAAACGTCAAATATTGTTCGAATTCAGTTATCTACGATCGGCCTTTCATTTCCCACACCATATACGTATATTGTGAAGGGGATTGTCCAGTCGACCAGGCTGATGTAAGTGGAGCGGGACTCGAACTTGAGCCGTCTGCTAGTTATAGGCAAAGTGTTTAAGTCAATATTTCACTGAGATATCTACCTACCTTGACGCTTTTTCATAATCAATGACTCTTTTAGGCGGGTAAATAAAAAACATACAATTTTCAACAAATTAAAGTTTTATTTATTTTTATATTATGGAAACAAAGATTCACTAATTTAACCTAGTGGACAGAAAGACAGAGAAAGAGAAAAGGAAGATTTCTTTAAATTATTTTTGTTTTTATTATTTTTTTTAGAATATTAAGCTATTATCAAGTTTAGATACATTTTTAGTCTTATTCAGTTGATATATATATATGTTACTTCTTCAATGTTATCTACATTCGTCTTTATTATTATTATTATTCTTATGGCACTACAAAAGATGACTCATTTATACAGATAAACATATTTGTATTTTAACATTTTAAGAAAATCAATTTGAATTGATTATTTCATTAAATGATACAGATATATGTATTCAGTTGATGAGTTCTAAGCAGGGTGAAATACAAATCTTGGGCTTCAGTGTTAGCCATAGTTTATCAGAAATATATTAGCATTATTTGTCAATTACTAATTTACTTTGAAGAACATTTTTTGCGAAAGTATGAAGTGTCATCAGCTGCTGTATAGTTAGGTTGTGTAGGTGGTAAAGCGCTGGACTAGTAAACCAGAGGTCGCTGGTTAGTCTCACCGATACCTAGATTTACGTTACACTTTTAATCACTATGCATTACATAAACAGCAGGCTGTCATTCCAAGACTATTAGAATTCCCTAACCAATGGTTGAGTGGTAACCTGCCTGCCTGGTAACCTGAATGTCTTGGGTTCTATCCTTGAAAGAATGATGAGTGAGTACTGCTGAAGACTGTCAAAGCTAGAGCACAATGCAACTGTTCATTATTGTCTAGTCTTCATTACTTCACCAATAGATGTCGACTAGTGTACAGCTAAGCTACTCACCCCCTTCCTCTTCTATTTAGGATCTAATTCATTATTTGCCAACTATGCTAGTGGCCTGGGTTCGATTCCCAACCGACGCATTTTTAAACCTCACCTGCAGTTTACTGGCTAATAGAAAGCTCAGAATAGAGGGAAGGCTGTGTATGAGAATTACAGCCTCATGCTCTTTGAGTCCCCTATGTTTCGCTTGAAATGCAAGGAATACAAAAACTCATTGTTATAAAAACTCAGTTTTCAAAGTAACTAGGGTAAAAAGTGATTGAACGTTTTATTGACACTTATAGTCACTTTTATGCTTATGAATATTTTCATTTATTCATTTTCCACTGATTTATATATAACACAGTTTCCAATAAAACATAAAGCTGTACTGACTAGTCAATAAGGGATAAGCAGTGTGATGTTTATAGTTCTTAGGGTTGTGGTGTTGTCACCAGCCTAGATGATTCGCCACTATATTGCGCTCTGAACTCAGTGTAATTTAATTTCAACCTCAAAATACTATCTCAAAATATGTACAGTATTCAAAACAATGTTTATTTTCAAAAGTTGATTTGTAAGGAACTGATTTGTTTTTTGAATTTGACATCAGTTAGAGAACCATTAAAAACCAGGCAGTACTGGATAGCTGTTTCGTCAGCATAGTATGGGACTTATCTCCAGTAAACACCCACTGGGTTTAGAATCCAGAACCTTCTAGTTACAAGGCAGTCTCGTAGACCATTCAGGCACTACGACCCTACTCAGTGACCAGTCCATGAATTCTGACCTCTACCGATTCTTGATTTTTAGCGTGACAGAGTTTCCTGGAGTTCCAATGAGAAGTAGTGACCAATGAGGTCCATCCAGTTGGGGAGTGAGGATAGAGTTCCTGTTGATGGCATCGTCTCATGGTCGTGTTAAAATCACCAACTGGTAGAAGTTAGAATTCATGGGCTGACTTTTGGATCGGGTCCCAGTGGCTTAATGGTATACCAGCGCACCTTGTAACCTTGGTTCGAACCCTGGCGGTGGGTGCGTGCTGCCGATAGGAAACAGCTGTGGTTTCCAATGGTTCTCTTACTGATATCAATCCGTGGTCAAACTGGAAAAATGTTTAATTAAAAAAAAACAGAAAGTGTTAGCTCCTGATGTAATTTTTAGGAAAGACAAAGAAATTTCAATTTTGACGTCAAATTGGAAATAGTTGATGAATATTCACGAAAGATACATTGATTGATTACTTTAAAAAACTTCAATCAGTTGGCAATATATAGCCCGACCACTAACAAATGTCATTTTTCCGTTGTTCTTCATCTGTATGGCATACTGAGGACATCATTCCCACACTCAGCGGCTAATGAGTAATTGTCTGTGTAACATGGACACCGGTGAATAACATTCCTATAACTCTAACATCCTTCAGCTATATACCACATAACATATAGCACTTATTACCTTGAATAAACTTCACAATTTTTCATGAAACTTATAGTCTGAAGGTTATTCAGTTTCTTGAGTATATAATTGTTTAGCTTTCTTTATGCAAGATAACCTGACTGCCATCAATTAGAACAGATAAGAGAAGATTTAGCTGGCTAACTAGTGTGGGGAGAAGTGGACGACGAGGTATCCTTCGTTCACAAGACAAATGGGTAGCAGTTATGCCGTTTAGCTGGACTGATAAAGTGCTGGACTAGATGATTTTCGGACACGCATGCTCACACGATATCCACTACAGTAAATAGTAATGTGTCAATACAGGGTTATCTCAGTTAGTCTAACGATTAAAAAAAAAAGATAAAACTGTTTGATATATCTTTTTCTTTTAGATAAAATCAATCTATTATTCAGTAGTTCAACTGAAGTGATCTGATTTTAAGCAACGATTTGTGTTTGAGATGACATTCAGTTATTAATATTATATCACTGAGTGATATCTAAAATAAACTTATGTAATATGGAATTATATTCTAACACAGTGCCTAAGTTCTAAACTTACATTAGTAGTTTAACTAGTATGGACGAGGTGTTTCGTCCCAGACGGGGACTCCTCAGTAGTGTTCTGGATAGATGACAGAAAAGGAACAGTTTTACTAAAATGTTACAAACACTATAAGTTCAAAATGGAAGTGTGAATTTTTTTCTAGGTATTTTTAGTACAGCCAATTTATTTCAGTGTAACAATAGCAAAAACAATAAGAGACGCTGTGTTAAATGGGCAAAAGACAAGTTGTTACGCAATCACCTATTCGTAACTATACAGTTACTTGTTTGTAATCTAATAGTATTAACCCATCCCTAAGTTAGAGGTGACTCTCTTGGTCTAGTAGATAACGCTTTAGCGTTTGAAACGAAGAGTTTTCAGTTCGAGTGTCAATGAGAACACCATCATTCCCCTAGGGATTGTAGATTCATTTAACATGTGAGTTTTAAATAGGACGAAATGCGCATCCTACATTGTACTGCTAGTTACTATGCACCAAAATAACTGAATGGTATTCACTAGTCAAAATTCAGATACTAAATTTAAAATACCAATTAAATAGGACTTTTTTTTGAGGAAAGAAGGCTTTTGATGATGAGTCTGATAATTAAATCCTAATAAAACTTGAATGATGTAAATTCTTGTTAATTTAAACTCTTTTAAAAAGTCAAGTCACATAGGTAAAAGAATTGTAGTGGCTCACCTTATGTAAGATTCGTCTATATAACTGTAACACTCTTGAAACTGTCTACATTTTTAATACCCAGGAAAAGCTCACATTTAAAATCTTTTTATTCACTTAACAAGCATTCTTCCAGTTAGATCAATCCCCTAATGTTCTCGTAGTTGTCACACTGTCTGTAAACGGTATGCTGTCAAATCAGCTTATTTTAGCAGAGTGTGGGTTTTCCATAGGTGAAACTTCACCTGTGAACTGTTTGAGCAGAATTAACTTTTGAAAAAAAATTGTGCAACATTTTCTCAAGAGTGCCTGAGACTGTGAAATGCTTATAAGGCATGTTGCTATGCTTTGACTGACTGACTGCTGGTTACAAGTGTTTATCCTCTAACTGAACTGTCTCTAAGCATAGCTACACTATAAGAAGGAAGGAATAAGTTCGGGGTGATATTTTTCAATAAAATGGATTATTCCACCCCCACCCCCCTCCAGTAATGCTGTTTTTCTTTTTGACACAGATTCATTTTATGAAGACTTTATTGATTTCATTGGTTATTCAGAGTTTCCGCGGTTACTTAACGGGAAGCGCCGGTCATTTTTAGTCTATTTATCCTGTTTAAAAAAAATACATATATGCCTTCCTATCCTTCTCTTTTTATGTACTTAAAAGTATTGATTTAATCTGAAATTTTTAAGTTTGAACACCAGTTATTATTATTATTATTATTCAAGTATTGGTTTGCATTGATTAGTTACAGGGTTTCATCATGATCTGACATCGGCTCTATTCAGGTAGATAGTTGGTTACCTAGGGTTCAAGTGGGAATTCATGACCAGTAGGGTACAGCAGGTTGGGCATGAGGACAAATACTCGCCACCGATGACATTCGCTAGTTGTTGCGTCACATTGTGAACTGACAGAAGTTGGAATTCGTCAACTGGCCATTGGATTGGGTCCCAGTGGTTTAATGATCTGCGAGGTGGCCTTGTGACCAGAAGGTCCTGGGTTCGAACCCTGGCGGTGGGTACGTACTGCTGAACCAGAGTCCCAAACCAGGCTGACGAAACGGCTGTCTGGCAGTACTCCCTATGGCTGGTTTTCCAATGGTTATCTAACCGATGCCAGCTCATGATGAAATCCTGTCAATAAGTTATTATTGAGGAATAGTTTGTGATGACTAATTTTAAAACCTGATTATGTTCCATATGTAAGACACGTTGAAAATTGAATAGTATTCAGAAACCAAAATCTAAAGTATCATTCAACCAAATCTGATTTTTAAAAAGTTTAACAGTTAAAGCTTGAATTATGCAAATGCTTATTGTTTTAAACATTGTGAAAGTCAAGTGATGCATCACACGAATTATATAGCTGTAATACTCATGAAAGTATATCCTTGATACCCCATAAAATGTCATATTTACAAACTAATATTCAGTTAACAAGTACCGTTTAATCGAATGAATCTTATAAAATGTTCTTGTAATGTTTAGCACGGAGGTGACACGGATTCGAATCTCAGAAAGGATATGAGTTCCTTCAGAGTTGCAGATATGCCTTGCTGGTTGTTGAGTACCAACAAGCGCGAAACCAAAGTCTAGGACATCCTGATGACTACCTTCAACTGTTTAAGTAACAACACTTCAGAGCGCAGTGTGATGGGGAGCCACTTAGTGGCATAGGTGGCCACATTGCACACTTGACTGATAAAATTCAGTCTGCACCAAACAAAAGACTAGACGCATGACTCTAGTTACTGACTACTACTGAGTGCTCAGTCAATGTAATAATGATAGTGATTATTATTATTATTTATTAATAAAGGATTAACCAATTGAATTAGTTGTGTTCTCTGAGCTGGCTGAATTAATTGTGAAGCTTACGTCGTCCACCCCTTCTAGACAACATATTCCATTCATTCTCCATGAATGGTGTAATTGTATCTCCTGTGAACCACTGTCATGACTGGTTGTTCATTTACATCTCTGTTGATCATTTTTACTGACTTGGAATTTGAACTTTCGTGTTACTTGATTTACTCTTTATTAGCTGGTAAATTTGGTCTACCAGGCTTATAGAAATTCTCTTGACTGCATTTTTGGTGCTTCCTCTATTTAAAATTTTGACATTCTCCCAATCATTAAATTGGTGTCCCTAATTATCCACATGCATTGATATGAAAGAATATTTATCATGCCTTTTCACAGCTAATTTGTGTTCTTGGATTCTGATTAGAAGAGGATGCCCATTTTGACCGATGTAATGTCTGTTACAGTTCATACAGTTTATTTTGTGAATGGTATTAATTTTATCTTCTCTTTCTGTTGGATCAGTGGACTTGTACAATATCGAATGAAGTGATTGTGCTGGCTGGCTGGCTGACTTGTGTGCTATATCTATTTCAATATTCTAGCTTTTATTTGAGAGATTTTTTATATATGGTAGAATGAATCTTCTTGTGGTCTTTGATATTGGCCTGTTGTTGGTGTTATGATTCGACTTTGGACTATTTGATGAAACAGTGAGAATATCCATTCTTTTCGAAGACGGTTAGTAGGTACTTCTCATCCATCCTCTTCAACACAGGAGTAGTGAGTGCTACAGTTTGTTTGAACTCTTTTAAACAATGTTTGCACACAGTTTCTGTTGTGAGTAATTAGGTCGGGTTATTGCTACTACAGTTGAGTATTTGGTCTGTGTGGGTTGATTTTCTATGTGCTTGTGTTTCTAAATTTCCTGTGTTAGCTCTCTTGATTAAGACAACTAAGAATGGGATTTTGTTATCTAATTCTTCTTCTCTCGTGGTGAATTTGATGTCATCAAGTATGTTGTTTATTAATGTGTGGGTATATTCCAAATCATTTCTCTTAATTATTTATTACAAATGTATCAGTGTAACGTACCCAGGCTTTTGGTTTAGTTCTAAGTAGAGCTATTAATTTTAATCTCTGCATAACGCCTTCAGCTGTTAATCCTGATATGGGTGATCCCATTGGTATTCCTTTTATCTGTTCGTATATTTGAGTATTGAAATGGAAGTAAGCTGTAAGACACAATTCTATGAGTTCAATCCATGTTGAACATTGCTTTTTTATGTTTTCATCGCTACAGAGTAGTTGTTGCATAGTTTCTTTTGCTAGATTTGTAACAACTGAAGCACATAACGCTATGACGTCAAAGAGCACCATCATTTCATTGTCATCCACTTGAATATTTCTGATTTTCTCCAAAAATTGTATTGGCGAACTAACAGAATGGTCGTATGATTCTATGAGACATTTTATTTTTCTGTAATATTCTTCAGATAGATTCTACGTTGGTTATCCTGGCAACGACACGATTGGTTGTAAGGGAATGTTTGGTTTGTGTAGTTTCGGTCTACGATAAAAATCGAGGTAAAATAGGTCAGTTAGATTTCATTCGCCAATGATCCTGTATCGTAATTTTCCTGATTTCGTTAGTTTATTCAATGTTATTTTGATTTTATTATCTAATATTTGAATAGGGTTTTTCGTGAACTGTTTATATACATTATTATCTTTGAGTGAATCATCTACTTTCTTTATGCAGTATTCTGTGGCCATGGTTACTGTTGTTCTTCCTTTGTTAGCTGGCATTATAACTACGTTTTTCTATTCTGCAGTTTCTTCAATGCAGTTTGCTTTTCGTTGTTAAGTTGGGTATTATGTTTTCTCTGAATTAACCAGTTACAAATTAGATTTTATAATCTCTAAATAGCAGGCAGTAACTAATACAATTACCAATAAGAGAACCCCAATAACCAAAATTAAACAGCATACTATTTTACTGATGCTTAACGGTTGGATGAAATCGTCAGGAAGTCTTGGATTTAAGTTTCCTGTTTAAAAGGGAAGTTATCAACAAACCATATACACAACCTCTGGTAATGTTTCAGGTTGTTATAACTGAAGAAATTAGGCTAGAATGTTAGAAAGGATATAATTCCTATAAGGTAGAATACATATTGTGCAGATAAGTGCTTATATATACAAACTTATGTCCAAGATACCCTACTGATTGCCTCTAACTATATAATATCACGGCAAAGTACTCCGGAATGATAAGTCTTCTAGTCTCATGAACTCAGTGAAAACATGAATAATAGAATTTTCAGTAAACAAAGACAGATCTTATTTGCAGGATAATACGACCTCGTCTCATTGCGTGGATTCTCTTCAACTGCCCACATCCTAAATCCTAAATATTGTCTGAACATACTTTCTCCACAGTGACTTAAAGTTACAGATAGAAAGTATAGGCCACATAATTTCGCGGATGATGTAAGTAGACAATTGTTTAATATTGAAGGAAGGCCATTGCCATCAAAAGACTTCAAGCCAACTTATGCATAAAGAAGGCAGGTGTAACTAATCTCTCCCTACCCTACCTGTTACCCATATTTGTTTTGTTCTGTTGCATAACATTCCACACAATTTCGATTTTGACTTTCACTCAGTCGGTAGAACTCACTATTAAGTTTTCAAATCTACCGCCATAATATGCATAAATTCACTCTGTTGTTCTTGTATCCATGGGTCCTAATTTCTAAGCGAAATCTGAATTCCACCCCTTTGTCTAATTACTATATAAATAGTTACTTTTCCCACTTGATGGTACTTCGCAAAGAGTAGAAGACCTCTGTGATATATTTCTCTGCAACTCGAATATACGTGATCTAATGGAATCAATAAGGGTTCTAGTGAGACGCTGAAGAGTTTTGGAACTGAGACAGATATGATGCCCCTGGAGTGCCTTCCAGAACCCCTTCGGATATTAATGATTCTTAATACAGATATCAAAGAAGTCCAATTTTGCTTTATTCTGTCAAACTTGCCGAAGTGAATGCGAAATTGGACTTCTTTGATAACTCTATTAAGAATCATCAACATTCGAAGGGGTTCTGGAAAGCACTCCAGGGGCATCATATCTATCCCAATTCCAAAACTCTTCAGTATCACACTAGAACCCTTATTGATTCTATTGGTTCACGTATATTCGAGTTGCAGAGAAATATATCACAGAGGTCTTCTGCTCTTTGCAAAATACCATCAGGTGAAAGGGAATCGTTTAATGAATAATTTACCTTTTTAACGCAATAATTATCTAATTACATCATCCGTAAAATTATGTGACCGATACTTTTCATCTTTAATTTGAAGTCACGGTGGAAAAAGTATGTTGAGACACCATTTTGTAACTTATGATTGATTTATTTCGGATGTGCTCAGTTGAAGAGAATCCACGAAATGAGACGAAGTTGCATTATCCTGCTGATATATTCGTTCGTTCTTTCTTTCTCTATTTTAAACTAATAAGGGGAACCGGCTGTGTGAAATAATAGAATTCATTCAGCGACATAAAAAATTGCTGGTCTTCAGTAACTAATCAGTATACTATTTTATTAGTAATATGATTACTGTTCATGTTAGACAATAGTATAAACAAAAATTGGCAATTATATAAGTTCCAATGAATGTCTACACTTATCAGAGTTCAACTACAAAATTTCATTAACAATCTTGTGATGAGTCAATCCCGTTGACACATTGTGTCAATGCATTAATCAGTTAATGATATTACAGCAATCGCTACTAAAATGTTCATTTAAGTGAAAATTTTTAGATAAGAATAATATAATATAATTCACACACCAAGAGGAGTCCCAAGAGAGAACTGCCATCCCGGATGTCCTACTTACAAGAAGACCTGATGGTATCATAAAAAGAAATTTGCATAGAAAAAGTACTTGGACAGGACAATATACACATTTTCACAGCTTCGTTCCTATCAAGTACAAAAGAAATTTAGTAAAGATCCTCAGCCACAGGGTTATAGCTATATTCTCAGAAGAAGTGATTGAAGATGAATTAAACACTGTATATGATACTTTGATCGAAAATAGCTATCCCGAAAAATGTATCAAGAAACACATGACAAAGAAAGCGGAAAAGGACTACTCACTATCTGTAAACAAGAAGCCACTTTGTATACGACTACAATTCACGGGGTGAGATAATTACGAGGAAATTAAGAAAATTAGTTCAAAGAACTTTTAATGCTGGCAAACTACACGTATTATTCTCTACACGACCGATAGTGCTACCTAGACTGAAAGATGAAGTACCTAGGTTAACCACTTCAAATTGTATCTACCAATTTGTAACAGTTCTTCAATTCAATGAAATCAATTAACAGGAAATTCACACACACACACACACACACACGATAGTAGACGACTGATCACTCGAATCATGTTTCCATGTTGAGAAGACAGACTAAGAATTAAAGATTTATTCTTCAGGAGAAAGGTAAATAAACCAATAGGCATAATTATTGCAATGAATGAAAACTGTTATGGTTGATCAGCAGTGTGCCATTAAAAATTCAATGACGTAATCTTTTTAATCTGGATTAAGAGTGAATATTTAGTCATAACTAGCATAGAAATAACATGCTAATAATGTCTTTCCTCCAGCCTAACTGTTCCCCTTGGAGAAATATTTTGTTAGGGTATGTGTATGTGGCAAGCATTCATTAACTACTTGTTTCAGGTTAGATCACGGATTGATATCAGTTAGAGAACCACTGAAAAACAACACTGGATTATTAGACAACTGTTTCCCACGTACTAGTTTGGCACTCATCAGCAGTATGAACCCACCGGGATTGATCCCACGACCTTCTACTTATAAGGCAAACTCGAATGTCATTCAGCCACTGGGACCCAACTCAATGGACACCCATGAATTCTAACTTCCACCAATGAGTGATTTTAGCGTGATCACCAGCCAGTGTCATCGGCAGGAACTTCATCCTCACTCCCGAAATGCTGGAATCCATTGGTCATTCCAGTGGAAACTCTGTCCTGTAGCCAGTGACTAGAGAGCATCGACATTTATGAAGAGGAATTTCTTCGACATTGATGGATGGTCGCGCTAAATCACGAATTGGTAGAAGTCAGAATGCAAGAGCCACTCACCGTCTCTCAGCAGCTGAATCGTCTAACAGCTTGCCTTGTAAGCGGAAGGTCCTGAGTTTGAAACCCAGTGGGTGCGTACTATTGGTGATTTCCAAACTAGGACGCCAGAAGTAGCTGCCGAGTACTCCAGTACTGTTTTTCAATGGTTCTCTAACTGATATCGATCCATGGTCTAACTTGAAGTAAATAGAATCCCTACAAAAACCTATTTTTGAACATTAACTACTTGTCAACTAATACGTTGACGAAATACTGCCTATTAACTCCCTCTCTCTCTCATACACACACACATACGCTGTTTCTCTTCCTCTCTGCCAACAGGAGCGACTAAAGATGAAGAATGTGACTTTCTTGAATCTACACTGATAAGGAGGATATCACTTAATCGTATACTACACGTAATCTACTGAATAAATAGGTCGTGAACCAAGCATTCAACCTTGATCTAAATGAAATATTGTGTCACTGAATTTTTTAGTGGCATATTGCTAACTGTTACATGACCAGACATCGTTGAAGCATCTGTACAAGAAGCCGACATGTCAACCTAAGACCGAGCACTTCGTTCCAATCAATCGACGGGAAAATCTAAATTGAATTTAAAAAATTAATAAGACCCGTTGCACAAAAGGTGGCTCTCGTGGCTCGAATGATCTAGTGGATAACGCCTTGTTGTTTGAAACTAAGGGCACCGGGTTCCGGCCTCGATGGGAACACCATTACTCCTGGGGAATGCTGGTACATCCTCAGTGGTGCATGCCCAATCCATCTCTATTTCCTCCTATATATTTGTTACCATAGTTTCTTGTTGCTAATTGTTTCTGGTCAGCAGGCTATTTAATCTTCAGTATGGAACCAGTGAAGGTGGCAGTTGTTGATAAAAGTCTGTAACTTGTTGGAAATCCTTTTGTGACCCACAGTACAAATTTCTGACCCGTCTAGAAGAACTGACTGACTTGACATTGGTGTTGAAAATCAGAATCCTCTTCTTTATGCTGACTGATTGACAGCAGAAGTTTTCCAAACAGATTTCAGATTGATGAAGGTGTATCTGCCTTCCCGATTCTGGCTGGCTTTGACATCCACCCGCCTGTGGTTGAAACCGTGCCTTCTAAATAATAAGGAGGAACAGAAGGCAAGATTTAATCTCTTAGACAAAAAGGTAAATAACCGTAAGTTAACTGTTCAACAAATAAAAGCGGGATTCAGACTGGTTAGTGTCACGTTTCTTTTTTTCGTTCCTTTTTGTTCTCAGAGAAACATGTAGCTTCAAGCTTAATTTTGGGAGTTTCAGTAAAGATGATGTTGATTGAACAAAGTGGACTTGATAACCTCACTTCAAACCTTCCCCTTTTTCCTGACTTACTGCCAGATAAGACAGAAGTTTAAGAGTGCGTTGACCGGGAATCAAACCTGGAACATGTGCTTGTTTGATAAACATTCTACCAATGGATCATTGATACACAGTTAGCGATAACTGATAGATGATGACTAGCAGTGGAATCCAGGATGCGCATTTCGTCCTATTTGGGACTCGCCCTCTGGATGTATCTGTATTCCTCAAACACCAAAGCGCAAGAGCGGCCCTCATGACCTAAGTGGTCTAATGGATAACGCTTTGGCGTTTGGAACTATGGGCACTGGGTTCAAACCTCGGTGTGAACGTCATTACTTACTGCGGAGTGCAGGTACATCCAGTGACGAGTCCCAAATAGGACGAAGTGTGCATCGTGGATTCCACTGCTACTCACCACCAACCAATTAGCTTATAATTACAACTGTATCACTTTCTAAGCACAAATAAGTAATAAATAATATTCAAAAACATGACCTGAATAATTTGGCACCGAATTTATTTCTGTAATGAGTAAGTAATGATTGAAATGAATTAGAAATTTGTATTACTGCAAGATTCGAACCAATGACCTACAATTTACTAGCCAGTAAGTAACCTACTAGTCTAGAATACTAACAGCGCTTTCTAAATACTGTTTGCAAGGGATTTGGTTGGTCTTAAATTACACTACAGACTGACCTCATTTAGAGAACCATTAAAAACGATGGAGTACTAGATAGCTGTTTCACCCTACTTCCTTACTTCCCAACGGCACACACCATTGCTGTCACTGAGAATTAAACCCAGTAGCTTCACTTTACAGAATCAGGCCATTAACCATTCAGCCAAGGAAAACAAGATCCAACAGCCCACGAATTCTAACTTCTGTTAATTTGGAATTGATAGTGTAACTATCAACCAGTTCCTGAGTTTGACCTTCTCTTGGCTAATCTATGTGTGATGACTTTTCCGGTACAATTTATTGTTAGTAGTCATATTAGCCTACTTATTACATATAGATAACTCTATTGTTATTTAACCTTGGATTCCATTGGTAATAATATTTTCCGAATCTACTATATCGGTGTTACATCATTCCTGTCTGTTTGACGAACAAAAATTCAATGGTGTTAATCTTTCCCTGCATCTAATTCTATTATCCCTTCAATCTGTAGATCCGTCTCACTCTAATGTATGTTTTTGTTATAGTGTGTATTCCAATAGCTGAATATTCTTTACGAAATTAGTTATTTCTTAGGATCAGTCATTGTACAGATTAGCTAAGTTCCTGTCTCGTCACTGAATGAATACTTTTGTGTGACTATGGACTATAATTCGGGCTCAAAATATAATCAGTAGATAATTCTCACTATATCAAACAAAATTACTCCATTATAAGATGATTATACTCTACTAAAGTGTCCAAATCCTATTCTTTTATAAATAAATAGGAACCTTGTAATGATTGACTTTCCTTTCCTGGCCGATAGAATAGAATAAATCCATCTAGTAAATGCATGAAAAGTCAACACATAGCCATACTAGAGATTGGTAACCTTTCGGTCGTCAGGTCAGAATCAAATGACTTAAGAATTCTAACATTCAGTGTAATCAGAGAGTATCTTTCTTTCTCAGTCGACGTGATAGACTTCACCCGTTAAAATCTTTCACTAGACTCTAGAGAATTCCATCTGTAGTCAGTCACCAGTGAGAAGTGGACTGTTAGAAAACCCATAATGATTGTACTCCTGAAGTACTCATTTCCTCACCAAATAATAATAGTGAGTACTTCAGCTATAACAAAAAAAGCAGAAGATAAGAAAAGGAATTCGCAGTCATCGAAAAGAAACTTATCGAAAATGGATACCCTCAGAAGTTCATATCGAAATATAGGAAGGAAAAACCACCTAGACCGAAACCCGAAATAGTTGAAAAGAAACCTGTTTTTACCTGTCTAGCATACAAAGGCGAAGAAGTATCCACATGAAGTGAAAAAAAATTAAGATTACATTGTAAAGAACATTTCCCGCCGCTAAACTCCTTCAACTTAACAATATGATATGTTCGTTAACTCAGTCAGAAGTGGATAAGTATCCTGCTCATGTCAATTCCAATTGCATTTACCAACTCATCCGCACTTGAGACAGCAAGGACTGAGAGGACTACGTCTGCTAGATTCTCTGAACATATCCCTAAAAGTCTTCTTTGAAAGCCGGCAATAGTTCTCAAGTACAATCACCAGACACTTAATTATCAAGGAACATACAGTGAAAATTAGTCAGGTTTTCACAATAATCCATAAACAAAGAAAAACATCTTCACCTCGGTTTGCAAAAGGCATTGCCATCAAAAGACTTCAACCCAACTTATGCATATAGAAGGCGAGTGTGACTAATCCCTCACAGTCCACTCAACTTTGATTTTGACTTTCACTCACTGAATTTTACTCACTACTAAGTTTCCGAATATACCAAATTAAATTATTTGATCTATTTTAGAATTTTACTTCACTACTCATCTTCAACTCAACCCACCTCCTGAACTCTTTCACAATAATATGTTTGTCTCTACTCCACCCATCCTCATTTACAAAAGAATCTGAACTCCAACCCCTACTATAGAATTAGTTACTCTCTTAACACTGAATGACTGTCTGCTTACATATTCTTCGAAATAATGTCGCCTATAATTTCTCTCTACAGCTCGAAGTCACTGAGGAAGAAGTATGTTGAGATACCTTTTTGTAAATTATAAGTAATTTATTTAGGATGTGCTCAGTTGAAGAGAATCCACGAAATGAGATAAGGTCGCATTATCCTGCTGTATGTTCTTTCGTTCGTTCTTTCTTTATTCAAACTACTAAAGGGAACTGGGTGTATAAAATAATTTATTTAGAATATGAGTCTTATTTCCAACATCCATCTTTCATATTCTCTGTCTTATTTTCAAAGAGAATATAACAACAAATTATTTGATTAGATTAAAAGTCTGACCGCATTAAATGAAGTTTTAGAGTATATCTATCCGATCGGCTATTCTAGCTATTGGCTTACAAAATTTAAGTTCATTTTCTGATTGGTTAGAATAAATTGAGTTAATTCTATTGGTTCATAAATGTATCAGTTTTTTGTTTATACTTTAAGGGGGAGATATCATATGCTTCTCACATATGTTTATGCTTCACGTTGGTAGAACACTAACCCTATAGAAAAGGAGAAAGAGGGAGAGAGAGAGAGTGAAAATCCATAGTTTATTAATATTTTCATGCGCAAAAACACATGCTTACTGCATGTAAGCATCCCCGTGTGACCATGAACAAGGTCAAATGTGGTAAGTTTCAAAAAATTATAATAAGGGTATATGCACGCATAGATATCCTGTATGCATATGTGTGTGTGAGTGTGTTCAGTTGCCTTTCTGTCATACAAACTCACAATTTTCGATACATTACTTGTCAATGGTCATTTATTGTTGTTATTTTTCATAAAAAATATGGTCAGATATTTTCACTCCTGTCTACTAGTGTGTATGTATGTGTGTGTATGTATATTTTTACCCGACTAAAGAACACGTTTCATTTTGGCAACTTTGCTATGAATATTATTATTATCATCGTTATTAGCCAAGTTTGTTGTTCCTGATGCATACTATTGGATGATCACATGATTCTCAGTCTTGTGTATACGTAAAAAATGCATAAATGAGTAAGCGATTTCCTTCTCCACCCACTTTTTCTCTCCACCTCCGCATAGTCTGCACAAATCAACCAATCATATTTTGCCTACTATTTAATTTCAACACCCATCATCTCATTACGACTGTTATTCGGGCATAGAGAGAATATAATTTTTACATAGGAGGGGGACAGACTGTTTAGTATGAGTAGGAGAAGAAGAAGAAGAGAATAGAAATTTCTAACAAATAATTATAATTACGAGAAGAAAAATTGATCGACTATCAACATAGACGAAAAAAATAATAACTAACTAACGCAAATCTTCCACAATTCGTATTGTGATAGACTCATCTTATTTATGAAATTTATCCTTCAGTTTATATTAAAGGAATATCCACTGACTTACAACTTACAATACACTCATAAATAATAAAATACAACCAACATAACTAGGCATACTTCCTTTGTTCACTTGACTTTATTGGTGTTTTGGAATTCTTGGAAGAAGCGCTTGGATTATTTGCTTACTGTCGAGTTAAACTAAACCAGAAAAACACTAGTCAACTCGTAAACGTTTTATTTTCATATCAAACTATCTGTACATATATTTATATTATACATTTTTGTATAGACTATGGAAATAATTGGTAAGTTTTACAATTTATTATTTTACTTTATGTTATTTCACAATGATAACTTATAATGCACTTGTTGTTGAAATGTTTACTTCAAGTTTGATAACGAATTGACTCCACTTAGGGAATCATTGAAAACTGGGGATCATTAGACAACTACTTCAGAAGCATGCGCTCATAAACCCTGACGAAGACTGGGGTCTAAGACTCTGAGGTTACAGAGTGTGCTAGTTGACCACTCTGGCTGACATCCAGTAGCCCCTGAATCCTAACGTCTGTCAATTCGCGTGACTGCTAGCCAATGTCATAGACCCGATAATGTGTGCCCCGCTGATCACGACTTCTCACTAAAAACTCCAAGTAACTTTGTCCTGTAGTCATTTACTAGCGAGCAATAGAATAATTTCCAAAAGTTAGGAATGTCTACACCTGAAGAATCCAGACTAGGTCGAAACGACTGTCCAGTATTCTGTGGTCTTCAGTGGTTCGTTCTCCAACTGATATCAATTTGTGATCAAACTTGTAACAAGTTAAATCGCTACAAGTTGTCTCTTGAAAATGTTTATTGATTTTTCATTATTTATTATCATACTAAAATATATTTCAAACTCTAAATCACCACTTAAAACGTCTCTTGAAGTATACAATCAATGATCACTCCTCATCTCGTTTAGATTTGACTAAAATGTTCTGTTTTTCTGTCGACATGTTAACTCCTTGTAGACAAGTTTCAATGATGTCTCAAATTTCATATGATGCTATTTGGTAGATTGCTGTGTCAAGCAGTGAAATGAATAGTAAGTTCGAGTCTTTGGCAGAATATTATCACTCAACTGACAAGTCCCAAAGAGAACGAATGCGAGTGTCTATTGCATTAGACTGTTAGTCATTATCATTCAAATAACATCTTTGTTTCAACTAATTTAAATTTAATCAATTGAGAATTATTGAAGGACAAGTGATGTGTGGTTTTTTGTGTTTTGATACGTACCAAGTGAAGTTTTGCTATTTTCCTTTATCGATGTTATACAGCTCCTACTGTATATGTTAGGTGTTGGTTTGATGAACAAAGATTCAGTGAGCGGCCTCTTGCACCACTTAACTAAATCATGTTTTTGTTAAAGCATGTGTATTTGAAATGAATTTAACTTTTATGTAACTTTTTATTCTCAAGAGTTGATTTGTAGGGATTTGATTTGTTTTTCATTTTTGACCATGGACTGATAACATTTAAAGAATCATTAGAAACCACGAGAGTTTACTGGACAACTGTCTCTTCCTAGTTTGGGACTCCTCAACAGTACATACCCACTGGGTTTCGAACCATGGACCTACTGGTTACAAAGAAAGCTCGTAAACCATTCAGTCACTGATAAGCGACTTAATAGTTTATGGGGGTCATCCTGTTGGAAGTGAGGACAAATGCTCACCGATGACACTAGCTGGTAGTCACTATAAAATCACTGATTGGTAGAAGTTAGAATTCATGGACCATTGGATCATGTCCCAGTGGCTTAATAGTCTGTAAGGTCGCCTTGTAACCATAAGGTCTTGGGTTCGAACCCTGACGGTGGGTGCATGCTGCTGATGAGTCTCATACTAGGCTGACGAAACAGTACTCTATTTCTGTTTTTCAATGGTTCTGTAACCGATATCAATCCCTGGTCAAACTTGAAAACTTTTTATTCATAAAATCTACTTTTAACTTCAAACATCTCATGAAAAGTAGGCTTCTATAAAGATATGATAAATTGATGGTTGGTTAATTGATTGAATTATTCGACTTTTAATCACTTAGTGACAGCCTAGAGTCTCATTCAGTTGATTGAAATTTATGTATTAAAGCCATGTATCGTAAATTCGTTTTATTGTCAAGTCAATGTAGCATGAGAAACTTCTATTTATTAATTTTTTTATTATATTTAACTGCATGTCTGCTTTAGACTAGTTCTCCATTTACTTCTTTAGATGATGATATTATACTCACGTTCTCATTCATTTGCTTTCCAAGGGGAACACAGGGTTTCGGTTTTGAACTTTTAGGTTTATTAGTAGTGGTGTTTTTTTCGGGGTGGGGCTATTAGCCTCACACCCAACCTTTCATTGGAGGTAAAGGTGTACACCAGTCGGGAATCGAACCACGGACCACATGCTTAGTTAGCAAGCTTATTTGACTGCTGAACCACCAATACACAGACGATGATTAACTAGAGTTTCCATATTTAATAAGGAGATGTTTGTCATTTAGCAGAAAAGAGTAAAATCTTCATAGAGGAAAAGCAACGTAGTCAGTTTAACTATTGAAAGTTGAAGGCAACTGAAAGAATTAAGAAAGGATTAGGTAAATAACATTTTGACATGAATCGACATCAGTCAGAGAGGGTTTAAAAACCAAGGAGTGACTGTGGAGGATAACGTGTTTGTCTTATTATCTGAAGGTCTTGGATTTAATGCCATATGAAGTCACTGAGGTGTCGCATGGCAAGATGAAACAGTTATAGAGTGAGTGCTCTCTAGTTTTTATTCATTCTCTTCTTATCATAATACACTTTATAATTGTCTTCTTTATGTAATTATTCTATCCTCCATACATTTCTGTTAGGAATAGTTTCTTTGCATCCCTTCCTTTTCTCTGCCATTTATGTATTCACTTGTAAAGTAGTACAACCTGAAGCGTTGCAGCTTTCCGCATAGTTGTTCATTGACAATTTAGTTCACATACAGTATAATTTTTCTTCCATAATAAATGAGCTGGATCGGGTTCCAGTGGCTCAATAGTAAAAAAAACTCGCCTTTTGACCGAAAGATCATGGTCTCGAACCCCCATGGGTGCGTACTGCTGAACCAGAGTCCCAAACTAGGCTGACGAAATAACTGTCCAGTACTCCTATGGTTGGTTTTCCAGTGGTTCTCTAACTGATGCCAGCTCATGATGAAATCCTTCATTCAATCAAACAAACAAAATTCCTACAAAACCAATACTTGGAAATAGGATTAGCCAACGATTGATTTAAAGTACCACTGGAATAGTTACTCATGTGAAAACAATCATTTATCTTAGTAATAGGTATTATTTAACATATACTAACAGTTTCCCGTAGTCATAGTCAATAATAATTACCTGAAGTCTCTAGTTGTAACTTTATTTAGGCATAGATGAAGTTTCATAATATGAATACATTAGATAATAGTTATCCCGTACTACGAATCAATGAATGTTTCAAATCATCATCATCATCATCATCAATCCATCCTGAACGAAATTATTAGTCAATATTACCATTTTACTAACACTCATTATCCTTTACATTAAAGGTAGTCGTAGGAGGAGGAAGAAGAGGTTAGTCCAAGGCTCTTTTAGATAAGCTCACTGCCATCAATTAGAACAGATAAGAGATTTAGCTGGCTAACTAGTGTGGGGAGAAGTGGACGACGAGGTATCCTTCGTTCACAAGACAAATGTGTAGCCGTTATGCCTTTTAGCTGGACTGATAAAGTGCTGGACTAGATGATTTTCGGACATCCATGCTCACACGATATCCACTACAGTAAATAGTAATGTGTCAATACAGGGTTATCCCAGTTAGTCTAACGATTAAAAAAAAAGGATAAAACTGTTTGATATATCTTTTTCTTTTAGATAAAATCAATCTATTATTCAGTAGTTCAACTGAAGTGATCTGATTTTAAGCAACGATTTGTGTTTGAGACGACATTCAGTTATTCATATTGTATCACTGAGTGATATCTAAAATAAACTTATGTAATATGGAATTATATTCTAACACAGTGTCGAAGTTCTAAACTTACATTAGTAGTTTAACTAGTTTGGACGAGGTGTTTCGTCCCAGACTGGGACTCCTCAGTAGTGTTCTGAGTAGATGACAGAAAAGGAACAGTTTCACTAAAATGTTACAAACACTATAAGTTCAAAATGGAAGTGTGAATTTTTTTCTAGGTATTTTTAGTACAGCCAATTTATTTCAGTGTAACAATAGCGAAAACAATAAGAGACGCTGTGTTAAATAGGCAAATAACAAGTTGTTACGCAATCACCTATTCGTAACTATACAGTTACTTGTTTGTAATCTAATAGTATTAACCCATCCCTATTGTACAAGAGGTGACTCTCTTGGTCTAGTAGATAACGCTTTAGCGTTTGAAACGAAGAGTTATCAGTTCGAGTGTCAATGAGAACACCATCATTCCCCTAGGGATTGTAGATTCATTTAACATGTGAGTTTTAAATAGGACGAAATGCGCATCCTACATTGTACTGCTAGTTACTATGCACCAAAATAACTGAATGGTATTCACTAGTCAAAATTCAGATACTAAATTTAAAATACCAATTAAATAGGACTTTTTTTTGAGGAAAGAAGGCTTTTGATGATGAGTCTGATAATTAAATCCTAATAAAACTTGAATGATGTAAATTCTTGTTAATTTAAACTCTTTCAAAAAGTCAAGTCACACAAGATAAAAGAATTGTAGTGGCTCACCTTATGTAAGATTCGTCTATATAACTGTAACACTCTTGAAACTGTCTACATTTTTAATACCCAGGAAAAGCTCACATTTAAAATCTTTTTATTCACTTAACAAGCATTCTTCCAGTTAGATCAATCCCCTAATGTTCTCGTAGTTGTCACACTGTCTGTAAACGGTATGCTGTCAAATCAGCTTATTTTAGCAGAGTGTGGGTTTTCCATAGGTGAAACTTCACCTGTGAACTGTTTGAGCAGAATTAACTTTTGAAAAAAATTGTGCAACATTTTCTCAAGAGTGCCTGAGACTGTGAAATGCTTATAAGGCATGTGTTGCTATGCTTTGACTGACTGACTGCTGATTACAAGTGTTTATCCTCTAACTGAACTGTCTCTAAGCATAGCTACACACTATAAGAAGGAAGGAATAAGTTCAGGGTGATATTTTTCAATAAAATGGATTATTCCACCCCCACCCCCCTCCAGTAATGCTGTTTTTCTTTTGACACAGATTCATTTTATGAAGACTTTATTGATTTCATTGGTTATTCAGAGTTTCCGTGGTTACTTAACGGGAAGCGCCGATCATTTTTAGTCTATTTATCCTGTTTAAAAAAAATACATATATGCCTTCCTATCCTTCTCTTTTATGTACTTAAAAGTATTGATTTAATCTGAAATTTTTAAGTTTGAACACCAGATATTATTATTATTATTCAAGTATCGGTTTGCATTGATTAGTTACAGGGTTTCATCATGATCTGACATCGGCTCTATTCAGGTAGATAGTTGGTTACCTAGGGTTCAAGTGGGAATTCATGACCAGTAGGGTACAGCAGGTTGGGCATGAGGACAAATACTCGCCACCGATGACATTCGCTAGTTGTTGCGTCACATCGTGAACTGACAGAAGTTGGAATTCGTCAACTGGCCAATGGATTGGGTCCCAGTGGTTTAATGATCTGCGAGGTGGCCTTGTGACCAGGAGGTCCTGGGTTCGAACCCTGGCGGTGGGTACGTACTGCTGAACCAGAGTCCCAAACCAGGCTGACGAAACGGCTGTCTGACAGTACTCCCTATGGCTGGTTTTCCAATGGTTATCTAACCGATGCCAGCTCATGATGAAATCCTGTCAATCAGTTATTATTGAGGAATAGTTTGTGATGACTAATTTTAAAACCTGATTATGTTCCATATGTAAGACACGTTGAAAATTGAATAGTATTCAGAAACCAAAATCTAAAGTATCATTCAACCAAATCTGATTTTTAAAAAGTTTAACAGTTAAAGCTTGAATTATGCAAGGGCTTATTGTTTTAAACATTGTGAAAGTCAAGTGATGCATCACACGAATTATATAACTGTAATACTCATGAAAGTATATCCTTGATACCCCATAAAATGTCATATTTACAATCTTATATTCAGTTAACAAGTACCGTTTAATCGAATGAATCTTATAAAATGTTCTTGTAATGTTTAGCACGGAGGTGACACGGATTCGAATCTCAGAAGGATATGAGTTCCTTCAGGGTTGTAGATATGCCTTGCTGGTTGTTGAGTATCAACAAGCGCGAATCCAAAGTCTAGGACATCCTGACGACTGCCTTCAACTGTTTAAGTAACAACACTTCAGAGCGTAGTGTGACGGGGAGCCACTAGTGGCATAGGTGGCCACATTGCACACTTGACTGATAAAATTCAGTCTGCACCAAACAAAAGACTAGACGCATGACTCTAGTTACTGACTACTACTGAGTGCTCAGTCAATGTAATAATGATAATGATTATTATTATTATTTATTAATAAAGGATTAACCAATTGAATTAGTTGTGTTCGCTGAGCTGGTTGAATTAATTGTGAAGCTTGCGTCGTCCACCCCTTCTAGACAACATCTTCCATTCATTCTCTATGAATGGTGTAATTGTATCTCCTGTGAACCACTGTCATGACTGGTTGTTCATTTACATCTCTGTTGATCATTTTTACTGACTTGGAATTCGAACTTTCGTGTTACGTGATTTACTCTTTATTAGCTGGTAAATTTGGTCTACCAGGCTACCAGAAATTCTCTTGACTGCATTTTTGGTGCTTCCTCTGTTTAAAATTTTGACATTCTCCCAATCATTAAATTGGTGTCCCTAATTATCCACATGCATTGATATGAAAGAATACTTATCATGCCTTTTCACAGCTAATTTGTGATCTTGGATTCTGATTAGAAGAGGATGCCCATTTTGACCGATGTAATGTCTGTTACAGTTCATACAGTTTATTTTGTGAATGGTATTAATTTTATCTTCTCTTTCTGTTGGATGAATCTTTCGGTTCACACAATATCGAATGAAGTGGTTGTGTTGGCTGCCTGGCTGGCTTGTGTACTATATCTATTTCAAACGGTTACAATATTCTAGCTGTAATTTCAGAGATATTTTTATATATAGTAGAATGAATCTTCTCGTGGTCTTTGATGTTGGCTTGTAGTTGGAGTTATGACTCGAATTTGAACTGTTTGATGAAACAGTGAGAATATCCATTCTTTTCGAGGACAATTAGTAGGTACTTTTCCTCTATTCTCTTCAACACAGGAGTAGTGAGTGCTACAGTTTGTTTGATCTCTTTTGAACAATGTTTGCACACAGTTTCTGTTGTGAGTAATTAGGTCGGGTTATTGCTACTATAGTTGAGTATTTGGTCTGTGTGTGTTGATTTTCTATGTGCTTGTGTTTCTAAATTTCCTGTGTTAGCTCTCTTGATTAAGACAACTAAGAATGGGATTTTGTTATCTAATTCTTCTTCTCTCGTGGTGAATTTGATGTCATCAAGTATGTTGTTTATTAATGTGTGGGTATATTCCGAATCATTTCTCTTAATTATTTATTACAAATTTATCATCAATATAACGTACCCAGGCTTTTGGTTTAGTTATAAGTAGAGCTATTAATTCTAATCTTTGCATAACGCCTTCAGCTGTTAATCCTGATATGGGTGATCCCATTGGTATTCCTTTTATCTGTTCGTATATTTGAGTATTGAAATGGAAGTATGCTGTAAGACACAATTCTATGAGTTCTATCCATGTTGAACATTGCTTTTTTATGTTTTCATCGCTACAGAGTAGTTGTTGCATAGTTTCTTTTGCTAGATTTGTAACAACTGAAGCACATAACGCTGTGACGTCGAAGAGCACCATCATTTCATTGTCATTCGCTTGAATATTTCTGATTTTCTCCAAAAATTGTATTGGCGAACTAACAGAATGGTCGTATGATTCTATGAGACATTTTATTTTTCTGTAATGTTCTTTAGATAGATTATACGTTGGTTATCCTGGCAACGACACGATTGGTTGTAAGGGAATGTTTGGTTTGTGTAGTTTCGGTCTACGATAAAAATCGAGGTAAAATAGGTCAGTTAGATTTCATGCGCCAATGATCCTGTATCGTAATTTTCCTGATTTCGTTAGTTTATTCAATGTTATTTTGATTTTATTATCTAATATTTGAATAGGGTTTTTCGTAAACTGTTTATATACATTATTATCTTTGAGTGAATCATCTACTTTCTTTATGCAGTATTCTGTGGCCATGGTTACTGTTGTTCTTCCTTTGTTAGCTGGCATTATAACTACGTTTTTCTATTCTGCAGTTTCTTCACTGCAGTTTGCTTTTCGTTGTTAAGTTGGGTATTATGTTTTCTCTGAATTAACCAGTTACAAATTAGATTTTATGATCTCTAAATAGCAGGCAGTAACTAATACAATTACCGATAAAAGAACCCCAATAACCAAAATTAAACAGCATACTATTTTACTGATGTTTAACGGTTGGATGAAATCGTCAGGAAGTCTTGGATTTAAGTTTCCTGTTTAAAAGGGAAGTTATCAACAAACCATATACACAACCTCTGGTAATGTTTCAGGTTGTTATAACTGAAGAAATTAGGCTAGAATGTTAGAAAGGATATAATTCCTATAAGGTAGAATACATATTGTGCAGATAAGTGCTTATATATACAAACTTATGTCCAAGATACCCTACTGATTGCCTCTAACTATATAATATCAGGGCAAAGTACTCCGGAATGATAAGTCTTCTAGTCTCATGAACTCATTGAAAACATGAATAATAGAATTTTCAGTAAACAAAGACACATCTTATTTGCAGGATAATACGACCTCGTCTCATTGCGTGGATTCTCTTCAACTGCCCACATCCTAAATCCTAAATATTGTCTGAACATACTTTCTCCACAGTGACTTAAAGTTACAGATAGAAAGTATAGGCCACATAATTTCGCGGATGATGTAAGTAGACAATTGTTTAATATTAAAGGAAGGCCATTGCCATCAAAAGACTTCAAGCCAACTTATGCATAAAGAAGGCAGGTGTAACTAATCTCTCCCTACCCTACCTGTTAACCATATTTGTTTTGTTCGTATGCTTTTATGTTTTGTTCTGTTGCATAACATTCCACACAATTTCGATTTTGACTTTCACTCAGTCAGTAGAACTCACTATTAAGTTTTCAAATCTACCGCCATAATATGTATAAATTCACTCTGTTGTTCTTGTATCCATGGGTCCTAATTTCTAAGCGAAATCTGAATTCCACCCCTTTGTCTAATTACTATATAAATAGTTACTTTTCCCACTTGATGGTACTTCGCAAAGAGTAGAAGACCTCTGTGATATATTTCTCTGCAACTCGAATATACGTGATCTAATGAATCAATAAGGGTTCTAGTGAGACGCTGAAGAGTTTTGGAACTGAGACAGATATGATGCCCCTGGAGTGCCTTCCAGAACCCCTTCGGATATTAATGATTCTTAATACAGATATCAAAGAAGTCCAATTTTGCTTTATTCTGTCAAACTTGCCGAAGTGAATGCGAAATTGGACTTCTTTGATAACTCTATTAAGAATCATCAATATTCGAAGGGGTTCTGGAAAGCACTCCAGGGGCATCATATCTATCCCAATTCCAAAACTCTTCAGTATCACACTAGAACCCTTATTGATTCTATTGGTTCACGTATATTCGAGTTGCAGAGAAATATATCACAGAGGTCTTCTGCTCTTTGCAAAATACCATCAGGTGAAAGGGAATCGTTTAATGAATAATTTACCTTTTTAACGCAATAATTATCTAATTACATCATCCGTAAAATTATGTGACCGATACTTTTCATCTTTAATTTGAAGTCACGGTGGAAAAAGTATGTTGAGACACCATTTTGTAACTTATGATTGATTTATTTCGGATGTGCTCAGTTGAAGAGAATCCACGAAATGAGACGAGGTTGCATTATCCTGCTGATATATTCGTTCGTTCTTTCTTTCTCTATTTTAAACTAATAAGGGGAACCGGCTGTGTGAAATAATAGAATTCATTCAGCGACATAAAAAATTGCTGGTCTTCAGTAACTAATCAGTATACTATTTTATTAGTAATATGATTACTGTTCATGTTAGACAATAGTATCAACAAAAATTGGCAATTATATAAGTTCCAATGAATGTCTACACTTATCAGAGTTCAACTACAAAATTTCATTAACAATCTTGTGATGAGTCAATCCCGTTGACACATTGTGTCAATGCATTAATCAGTTAATGATATTACAGCAATCACTACTAAAATGTTCATTTAAGTGAAAATTTTTAGATAAGAATAATATAATATAATTCACACGCCAAGAGGAGTCCCAAGAGAGAACTGCCATCCCGGATGTCCTACTTACAAGAAGACCAGATGGTATCATAAAAAGAAATTTGCATAGAAAAAGTACTTGGACAGGACAATATACACATTTTCACAGCTTCGTTCCTATCAAGTACAAAAGAAATTTAGTAAAGATCCTCAGCCACAGGGTTATAGCTATATTCTCAGAAGAAGTGATTGAAGATGAATTAAACACTGTATATGATACTTTGATCGAAAATAGCTATCCCGAAAAATGTATCAAGAAACACATGACAAAGAAAGCGGAAAAGGACTACTCACTATCTGTAAACAAGAAGCCACTTTGTATACGACTACAATTCAGGGGCGATATACCAAGTGAGATAATTACGAGGAAATTAAGAAAATTAGTTCAAAGAACTTTTAATGCTGGCAAACTACACGTATTATTCTCTACACGACCGATAGTGCTACCTAGACTGAAAGATGAAGTACCTAGGTTAACCACTTCAAATTGTATCTACCAATTCAACTGCGCTTGTGGAGTGAGCTATATCGCTGTTGCTCTAGGAACTTGATTTTTCGTGCTCGAGAAATCTCCCACTCCCATGACTAAGTAAAGGTGTAGTTAAAAACCATTAACAGTTCAATATTGGACTGTCTGGTGCAAACCGGCCGGCCACAAAGCCAGCAGTGTGGAAGAATCCTTCTCTATAATCTATTGGGTGTCTAATAAATTGCCAAAATCACCGAAGCACCGCATGCTCCAAAAAGGCAGAGGTTATTGCAATTCGCCTCAAACAACCAGTTCTCTGTGTTCAAAAGAAGCAAGTCCAGCCAGGCACTACTACTGCCCTCGCTGGCCTTCATTAGAGACTATGAATTTATGAATTTGTAATATTACCTTTTCTAATTCTTCTGACATTCAGTTAATTTTATGTTGATGCTATTGAGCTGTAATCTATCAATATTATTGATTCGATGTTATTCAAACAACATTAATGTTGTTCATAGCACTAATTCATTCATTCACTATAATGTATATATAACTGTAGAACCCGATGATGAAGTTATCAAAAAGAGTACTCAGTGCCCAATATCCATTCTTTTGAAAAATATATAAAATACTTTCAGATTTATAATTTACAGGGATTTGAATCAGCAGTTGAAAGTATACAGGATGAATTTGCCTGGAGTTCTAGTGGAAAGTCTTAACCAGAGAGGTGTGACCATAGACACCCACCAATGACATTTGTCGGTGGTTGAGTTATATGTATCGCGAATTGACTGAAGTGTCTTTGGATTCCGACACCCAATAAGCTTGCTTTGTAACATGGAGGTCCTCAGACAGGGATACGTGAACGTTTCTGAAGATCCCCAAACTAGAACGCAGCAACTGACCAGTACTTCTTGATTCTAAATGGTTCTTTAACTTAAGTCATTTTGTGGCTTAAACGTCAAATATTGTTCGAATTCAGTTATCTACGATCGGCCTTTCATTTCCCACACCATATACGTATATTGTGAAGGGGATTGTCCAGTCGACCAGGCTGATGTAAGTGGAGCGGGACTCGAACTTGAGCCGTCTGCTAGTTATAGGCAAAGTGTTTAAGTCAATATTTCACTGAGATATCTACCTACCTTGACGCTTTTTCATAATCAATGACTCTTTTAGGCGGGTAAATAAAAAACATACAATTTTCAACAAATTAAAGTTTTATTTATTTTTATATTATGGAAACAAAGATTCACTAATTTAACCTAGTGGACAGAAAGACAGAGAAAGAGAAAAGGAAGATTTCTTTAAATTATTTTTGTTTTTATTATTTTTTTTAGAATATTAAGCTATTATCAAGTTTAGATACATTTTTAGTCTTATTCAGTTGATATATATATATGTTACTTCTTCAATGTTGTCTACATTCGTCTTTATTATTATTATTATTCTTATGGCACTACAAAAGATGACTCATTTATACAGATAAACATATTTGTATTTTAACATTTTAAGAAAATCAATTTGAATTGATTATTTCATTAAATGATACAGATATATGTATTCAGTTGATGAGTTCTAAGCAGGGTGAAATACAAATCTTGGGCTTCAGTGTTAGCCATAGTTTATCAGAAATATATTAGCATTATTTGTCAATTACTAATTTACTTTGAAGAACATTTTTTGCGAAAGTATGAAGTGTCATCAGCTGCTGTATAGTTAGGTTGTGTAGGTGGTAAAGCGCTGGACTAGTAAACCAGAGGTCGCTGGTTAGTCTCACCGATACCTAGATTTACGTTACACTTTTAATCACTATGCATTACATAAACAGCAGGCTGTCATTCCAAGACTATTAGAATTCCCTAACCAATGGTTGAGTGGTAACCTGCCTGCCTGGTAACCTGAATGTCTTGGGTTCTATCCTTGAAAGAATGATGAGTGAGTACTGCTGAAGACTGTCAAAGCTAGAGCACAATGCAACTGTTCATTATTGTCTAGTCTTCATTACTTCACCAATAGATGTCGACTAGTGTACAGCTAAGCTACTCACCCCCTTCCTCTTCTATTTAGGATCTAATTCATTATTTGCCAACTATGCTAGTGGCCTGGGTTCGATTCCCAACCGACGCATTTTTAAACCTCACCTGCAGTTTACTGGCTAATAGAAAGCTCAGAATAGAGGGAAGGCTGTGTATGAGAATTACAGCCTCATGCTCTTTGAGTCCCCTATGTTTCGCTTGAAATGCAAGGAATACAAAAACTCATTGTTATAAAAACTCAGTTTTCAAAGTAACTAGGGTAAAAAGTGATTGAACGTTTTATTGACACTTATAGTCACTTTTATGCTTATGAATATTTTCATTTATTCATTTTCCACTGATTTATATATAACACAGTTTCCAATAAAACATAAAGCTGTACTGACTAGTCAATAAGGGATAAGCAGTGTGATGTTTATAGTTCTTAGGGTTGTGGTGTTGTCACCAGCCTAGATGATTCGCCACTATATTGCGCTCTGAACTCAGTGTAATTTAATTTCAACCTCAAAATACTATCTCAAAATATGTACAGTATTCAAAACAATGTTTATTTTCAAAAGTTGATTTGTAAGGAACTGATTTGTTTTTTGAATTTGACATCAGTTAGAGAACCATTAAAAACCAGGCAGTACTGGATAGCTGTTTCGTCAGCATAGTATGGGACTTATCTCCAGTAAACACCCACTGGGTTTAGAATCCAGAACCTTCTAGTTACAAGGCAGTCTCGTAGACCATTCAGCCACTACGACCCTACTCAGTGACCAGTCCATGAATTCTGACCTCTACCGATTCTTGATTTTTAGCGTGACAGAGTTTCCTGGAGTTCCAATGAGAAGTAGTGACCAATGAGGTCCATCCAGTTGGGGAGTGAGGATAGAGTTCCTGTTGATGGCATCGTCTCATGGTCGTGTTAAAATCACCAACTGGTAAAAGTTAGAATTCATGGGCTGACTTTTGGATCGGGTCCCAGTGGCTTAATGGTATACCAGCGCACCTTGTAACCTTGGTTCGAACCCTGGCGGTGGGTGCGTGCTGCCGATAGGAAACAGCTGTGGTTTCCAATGGTTCTCTTACTGATATCAATCCATGGGCAAACTGGAAAAATGTTTAATTAAAAAAAAACAGAAAGTGTTAGTTCCTGATGTAATTTTTAGGAAAGACAAAGAAATTTCAATTTTGACGTCAAATTAGAAATAGTTGATGAATATTCACGAAAGATACATTGATTGATTACTTTAAAAAACTTCAATCAGTTGGCAATATATAGCCCGACCACTAACAAATGTCATTTTTCCGTTGTTCTTCATCTGTATGGCATACTGAGGACATCATTCCCACACTCAGCGGCTAATGAGTAATTGTCTGTGTAACATGGACACCGGTGAATAACATTCCTATAACTCTAACATCCTTCAGCTATATACCACATAACATATAGCACTTGTTACCTTGAATAAACTTCACAATTTTTCATGAAACTTATAGTCTGAAGGTTATTCAGTTTCTTGAGTATATAATTGTTTAGCTTTCTTTATGCAAGATAACCTGACTGCCATCAATTAGAACAGATAAGAGAAGATTTAGCTGGCTAACTAGTGTGGGGAGAAGTGGACGACGAGGTATCCTTCGTTCACAAGACAAATGGGTAGCAGTTATGCCGTTTAGCTGGACTGATAAAGTGCTGGACTAGATGATTTTCGGACACGCATGCTCACACGATATCCACTACAGTAAATAGTAATGTGTCAATACAGGGTTATCTCAGTTAGTCTAACGATTAAAAAAAAAAGATAAAACTGTTTGATATATCTTTTTCTTTTAGATAAAATCAATCTATTATTCAGTAGTTCAACTGAAGTGATCTGATTTTAAGCAACGATTTGTGTTTGAGATGACATTCAGTTATTAATATTATATCACTGAGTGATATCTAAAATAAACTTATGTAATATGGAATTATATTCTAACACAGTGCCTAAGTTCTAAACTTACATTAGTAGTTTAACTAGTTTGGACGAGGTGTTTCGTCCCAGACGGGGACTCCTCAGTAGTGTTCTGGATAGATGACAGAAAAGGAACAGTTTTACTAAAATGTTACAAACACTATAAGTTCAAAATGGAAGTGTGAATTTTTTTCTAGGTATTTTTAGTACAGCCAATTTATTTCAGTGTAACAATAGCAAAAACAATAAGAGACGCTGTGTTAAATGGGCAAAAGACAAGTTGTTACGCAATCACCTATTCGTAACTATACAGTTACTTGTTTGTAATCTAATAGTATTAACCCATCCCTATTGTAGAGGTGACTCTCTTGGTCTAGTAGATAACGCTTTAGCGTTTGAAACGAAGAGTTTTCAGTTCGAGTGTCAATGAGAACACCATCATTCCCCTAGGGATTGTAGATTCATTTAACATGTGAGTTTTAAATAGGACGAAATGCGCATCCTACATTGTACTGCTAGTTACTATGCACCAAAATAACTGAATGGTATTCACTAGTCAAAATTCAGATACTAAATTTAAAATACCAATTAAATAGGACTTTTTTTTGAGGAAAGAAGGCTTTTGATGATGAGTCTGATAATTAAATCCTAATAAAACTTGAATGATGTAAATTCTTGTTAATTTAAACTCTTTTAAAAAGTCAAGTCACACAAGGTAAAAGAATTGTAGTGGCTCACCTTATGTAAGATTCGTCTATATAACTGTAACACTCTTGAAACTGTCTACATTTTTAATACCCAGGAAAAGCTCACATTTAAAATCTTTTTATTCACTTAACAAGCATTCTTCCAGTTAGATCAATCCCCTAATGTTCTCGTAGTTGTCACACTGTCTGTAAACGGTATGCTGTCAAATCAGCTTATTTTAGCAGAGTGTGGGTTTTCCATAGGTGAAACTTCACCTGTGAACTGTTTGAGCAGAATTAACTTTTGAAAAAAATTGTGCAACATTTTCTCAAGAGTGCCTGAGACTGTGAAATGCTTATAAGGCATGTTGCTATGCTTTGACTGACTGACTGCTGGTTACAAGTGTTTATCCTCTAACTGAACTGTCTCTAAGCATAGCTACACTATAAGAAGGAAGGAATAAGTTCAGGGTGATATTTTTCAATAAAATGGATTATTCCACCCCCACCCCCCTCCAGTAATGCTGTTTTTCTTTTGACACAGATTCATTTTATGAAGACTTTATTGATTTCATTGGTTATTCAGAGTTTCCGCGGTTACTTAACGGGAAGCGCCGGTCATTTTTAGTCTATTTATCCTGTTTAAAAAAAATACATATATGCCTTCCTATCCTTCTCTTTTTATGTACTTAAAAGTATTGATTTAATCTGAAATTTTTAAGTTTGAACACCAGTTATTATTATTATTATTATTATTCAAGTATTGGTTTGCATTGATTAGTTACAGGGTTTCATCATGATCTGACATCGGCTCTATTCAGGTAGATAGTTGGTTACCTAGGGTTCAAGTGGGAATTCATGACCAGTAGGGTACAGCAGGTTGGGCATGAGGACAAATACTCGCCACCGATGACATTCGCTAGTTGTTGCGTCACATTGTGAACTGACAGAAGTTGGAATTCGTCAACTGGCCATTGGATTGGGTCCCAGTGGTTTAATGATCTGCTAGGTGGCCTTGTGACCAGAAGGTCCTGGGTTCGAACCCTGGCTGTGGGTACGTACTGCTGAACCAGAGTCCCAAACCAGGCTGACGAAACGGCTGTCTGGCAGTACTCCCTATGGCTGGTTTTCCAATGGTTATCTAACCGATGCCAGCTCATGATGAAATCCTGTCAATAAGTTATTATTGAGGAATAGTTTGTGATGACTAATTTTAAAACCTGATTATGTTCCATATGTAAGACACGTTGAAAATTGAATAGTATTCAGAAACCAAAATCTAAAGTATCATTCAACCAAATCTGATTTTTAAAAAGTTTAACAGTTAAAGCTTGAATTATGCAAATGCTTATTGTTTTAAACATTGTGAAAGTCAAGTGATGCATCACACGAATTATATAGCTGTAATACTCATGAAAGTATATCCTTGATACCCCATAAAATGTCATATTTACAATCTAATATTCAGTTAACAAGTACCGTTTAATCAAATGAATCTTATAAAATGTTCTTGTAATGTTTAGCACGGAGGTGACACGGATTCGAATCTCAGAAAGGATATGAGTTCCTTCAGAGTTGCAGATATGCCTTGCTGGTTGTTGAGTACCAACAAGCGCGAAACCAAAGTCTAGGACATCCTGATGACTACCTTCAACTGTTTAAGTAACAACACTTCAGAGCGCAGTGTGATGGGGAGCCACTTAGTGGCATAGGTGGCCACATTGCACACTTGACTGATAAAATTCAGTCTGCACCAAACAAAAGACTAGACGCATGACTCTAGTTACTGACTACTACTGAGTGCTCAGTCAATGTAATAATGATAGTGATTATTATTATTATTTATTAATAAAGGATTAACCAATTGAATTAGTTGTGTTCTCTGAGCTGGCTGAATTAATTGTGAAGCTTACGTCGTCCACCCCTTCTAGACAACATATTCCATTCATTCTCCATGAATGGTGTAATTGTATCTCCTGTGAACCACTGTCATGACTGGTTGTTCATTTACATCTCTGTTGATCATTTTTACTGACTTGGAATTTGAACTTTCGTGTTACTTGATTTACTCTTTATTAGCTGGTAAATTTGGTCTACCAGGCTTATAGAAATTCTCTTGACTGCATTTTTGGTGCTTCCTCTATTTAAAATTTTGACATTCTCCCAATCATTAAATTGGTGTCCCTAATTATCCACATGCATTGATATGAAAGAATATTTATCATGCCTTTTCACAGCTAATTTGTGTTCTTGGATTCTGATTAGAAGAGGATGCCCATTTTGACCGATGTAATGTCTGTTACAGTTCATACAGTTTATTTTGTGAATGGTATTAATTTTATCTTCTCTTTCTGTTGGATCAGTGGACTTGTACAATATAGAATGAAGTGATTGTGCTGGCTGGCTGGCTGACTTGTGTGCTATATCTATTTCAAATGTTTTCAATATTCTAGCTTTTATTTGAGAGATTTTTTATATATGGTAGAATGAATCTTCTTGTGGTCTTTGATATTGGCCTGTTGTTGGTGTTATGATTCGACTTTGGACTATTTGATGAAACAGTGAGAATATCCATTCTTTTCGAAGACGGTTAGTAGGTACTTCTCATCCATCCTCTTCAACACAGGAGTAGTGAGTGCTACAGTTTGTTTGAACTCTTTTAAACAATGTTTGCACACAGTTTCTGTTGTGAGTAATTAGGTCGGGTTATTGCTACTATAGTTGAGTATTTGGTCTGTGTGTGTTGATTTTCTATGTGCTTGTGTTTCTAAATTTCCTGTGTTAGCTCTCTTGATTAAGACAACTAAGAATGGGATTTTGTTATCTAATTCTTCTTCTCTCGTGGTGAATTTGATGTCATCAAGTATGTTGTTTATTAATGTGTGGGTATATTCCAAATCATTTCTCTTAATTATTTATTACAAATGTATCATCAATGTAACGTACCCAGGCTTTTGGTTTAGTTATAAGTAGAGCTATTAATTCTAATCTCTGCATAACGCCTTCAGCTGTTAATCCTGATATGGGTGATCCCATTGGTATTCCTTTTATCTGTTCGTATATTTGAGTATTGAAATGGAAGTATGCTGTAAGACACAATTCTATGAGTTCTATCCATGTTGAACATTGCTTTTTTATGTTTTCATCGCTACAGAGTAGTTGTTGCATAGTTTCTTTTGCTAGATTTGTAACAACTGAAGCACATAACGCTGTGACGTCAAAGAGCACCATCATTTCATTGTCATTCGCTTGAATATTTCTGATTTTCTCCAAAAATTGTATTGGCGAACTAACAGAATGGTCGTATGATTCTATGAGACATTTTATTTTTCTGTAATGTTCTTTAGATAGATTATACGTTGGTTATCCTGGCAACGACACGATTGGTTGTAAGGGAATGTTTGGTTTGTGTAGTTTCGGTCTACGATAAAAATCGAGGTAAAATAGGTCAGTTAGATTTCATTCGCCAATGATCCTGTATCGTAATTTTCCTGATTTCGTTAGTTTATTCAATGTTATTTTGATTTTATTATCTAATATTTGAATAGGGTTTTTCGTAAACTGTTTATATACATTATTATCTTTGAGTGAATCATCTACTTTCTTTATGCAGTATTCTGTGGCCATGGTTACTGTTGTTCTTCCTTTGTTAGCTGGCATTATAACTACGTTTTTCTATTCTGCAGTTTCTTCACTGCAGTTTGCTTTTCGTTGTTAAGTTGGGTATTATGTTTTCTCTGAATTAACCAGTTACAAATTAGATTTTATAATCTCTAAATAGCAGGCAGTAACTAATACAATTACCAATAAGAGAACCCCAATAACCAAAATTAAACAGCATACTATTTTACTGATGTTTAACGGTTGGATGAAATCGTCAGGAAGTCTTGGATTTAAGTTTCCTGTTTAAAAGGGAAGTTATCAACAAACCATATACACAACCTCTGGTAATGTTTCAGGTTGTTATAACTGAAGAAATTAGGCTAGAATGTTAGAAAGGATATAATTCCTATAAGGTAGAATACATATTGTGCAGATAAGTGCTTATATATACAAACTTATGTCCAAGATACCCTACTGATTGCCTCTAACTATATAATATCAGGGCAAAGTACTCCGGAATGATAAGTCTTCTAGTCTCATGAACTCATTGAAAACATGAATAATAGAATTTTCAGTAAACAAAGACAGATCTTATTTGCAGGATAATACGACCTCGTCTCATTGCGTGGATTCTCTTCAACTGCCCACATCCTAAATCCTAAATATTGTCTGAACATACTTTCTCCACAGTGACTTAAAGTTACAGATAGAAAGTATAGGCCACATAATTTCGCGGATGATGTAAGTAGACAATTGTTTAATATTAAAGGAAGGCCATTGCCATCAAAAGACTTCAAGCCAACTTATGCATAAAGAAGGCAGGTGTAACTAATCTCTCCCTACCCTACCTGTTAACCATATTTGTTTTGTTCTGTTGCATAACATTCCACACAATTTCGATTTTGACTTTCACTCAGTCAGTAGAACTCACTATTAAGTTTTCAAATCTACCGCCATAATATGCATAAATTCACTCTGTTGTTCTTGTATCCATGGGTCCTAATTTCTAAGCGAAATCTGAATTCCACCCCTTTGTCTAATTACTATATAAATAGTTACTTTTCCCACTTGATGGTACTTCGCAAAGAGTAGAAGACCTCTGTGATATATTTCTCTGCAACTCGAATATACGTGATCTAATGGAATCAATAAGGGTTCTAGTGAGACGCTGAAGAGTTTTGGAACTGAGACAGATATGATGCCCCTGGAGTGCCTTCCAGAACCCCTTCGGATATTAATGATTCTTAATACAGATATCAAAGAAGTCCAATTTTGCTTTATTCTGTCAAACTTGCCGAAGTGAATGCGAAATTGGACTTCTTTGATAACTCTATTAAGAATCATCAATATTCGAAGGGGTTCTGGAAAGCACTCCAGGGGCATCATATCTATCCCAATTCCAAAACTCTTCAGTATCACACTAGAACCCTTATTGATTCTATTGGTTCACGTATATTCGAGTTGCAGAGAAATATATCACAGAGGTCTTCTGCTCTTTGCAAAATACCATCAGGTGAAAGGGAATCGTTTAATGAATAATTTACCTTTTTAACGCAATAATTATCTAATTACATCATCCGTAAAATTATGTGACCGATACTTTTCATCTTTAATTTGAAGTCACGGTGGAAAAAGTATGTTGAGACACCATTTTGTAACTTATGATTGATTTATTTCGGATGTGCTCAGTGAAGAGAATCCACGAAATGAGACGAGGTTGCATTATCCTGCTGATATATTCGTTCGTTCTTTCTTTCTCTATTTTAAACTAATAAGGGGAACCGGCTGTGTGAAATAATAGAATTCATTCAGCGACATAAAAAATTGCTGGTCTTCAGTAACTAATCAGTATACTATTTTATTAGTAATATGATTACTGTTCATGTTAGACAATAGTATAAACAAAAATTGGCAATTATATAAGTTCCAATGAATGTCTACACTTATCAGAGTTCAACTACAAAATTTCATTAACAATCTTGTGATGAGTCAATCCCGTTGACACATTGTGTCAATGCATTAATCAGTTAATGATATTACAGCAATCACTACTAAAATGTTCATTTAAGTGAAAATTTTTAGATAAGAATAATATAATATAATTCACACACCAAGAGGAGTCCCAAGAGAGAACTGCCATCCCGGATGTCCTACTTACAAGAAGACCAGATGGTATCATAAAAAGAAATTTGCATAGAAAAAGTACTTGGACAGGACAATATACACATTTTCACAGCTTCGTTCCTATCAAGTACAAAAGAAATTTAGTAAAGATCCTCAGCCACAGGGTTATAGCTATATTCTCAGAAGAAGTGATTGAAGATGAATTAAACACTGTATATGATACTTTGATCGAAAATAGCTATCCCGAAAAATGTATCAAGAAACACATGACAAAGAAAGCGGAAAAGGACTACTCACTATCTGTAAACAAGAAGCCACTTTGTATACGACTACAATTCAGGGGCGATATACCAAGTGAGATAATTACGAGGAAATTAAGAAAATTAGTTCAAAGAACTTTTAATGCTGGCAAACTACACGTATTATTCTCTACACGACCGATAGTGCTACCTAGACTGAAAGATGAAGTACCTAGGTTAACCACTTCAAATTGTATCTACCAATTCAACTGCGCTTGTGGAGTGAGCTATATCGCTGTTGCTCTAGGAACTTGATTTTTCGTGCTCGAGAACATCTCCCACTCCCATGACTAAGTAAAGGTGTAGTTAAAAACCATTAACAGTTCAATATTGGACCGTCTGGTGCAAACCGGCCGGCCACAAAGCCAGCAGTGTGGAAGAATCCTTCTCTATAATCTATTGGGTGTCTAATAAATTGCCAAAATCACCGAAGCACCGCATGCTCCAAAAAGGCAGAGGTTATTGCAATTCGCCTCAAACAACCAGTTCTCTGTGTTCAAAAGAAGCAAGTCCAGCCAGGCACTACTACTGCCCTCGCTGGCCTTCATTAGAGACTATGAATTTATGAATTTGTAATATTACCTTTTCTAATTCTTCTGACATTCAGTTATTTTATGTTGATGCTATTGAGCTGTAATCTATCAATATTATTGATTCGATGTTATTCAAACAACATTAATGTTGTTCATAGCACTAATTCATTCATTCACTATAATGTATATATAACTGTAGAACCCGATGATGAAGTTATCAAAAAGAGTACTCAGTGCCAATATCCATTCTTTTGAAAAATATATAAAATACTTTCAGATTTATAATTTACAGGGATTTGAATCAGCAGTTGAAAGTATACAGGATGAATTTGCCTGGAGTTCTAGTGGAAAGTCTTAACCAGAGAGGTGTGACCATAGACACCCACCAATGACATTTGTCGGTGGTTGAGTTATATGTATCGCGAATTGACTGAAGTGTCTTTGGATTCTGACACCCAATAAGCTTGCTTTGTAACATGGAGGTCCTCAGACAGGGATACGTGAACGTTTCTGAAGATCCCCAAACTAGAACGCAGCAACTGACCAGTACTTCTTGATTCTAAATGGTTCTTTAACTTAAGTCATTTTGTGGCTTAAACGTCAAATATTGTTCGAATTCAGTTATCTACGATCGGCCTTTCATTTCCCACACCATATACGTATATTGTGAAGGGGATTGTCCAGTCGACCAGGCTGATGTAAGTGGAGCGGGACTCGAACTTGAGCCGTCTGCTAGTTATAGGCAAAGTGTTTAAGTCAATATTTCACTGAGATATCTACCTACCTTGACGCTTTTTCATAATCAATGACTCTTTTAGGCGGGTAAATAAAAAACATACAATTTTCAACAAATTAAAGTTTTATTTATTTTTATATTATGGAAACAAAGATTCACTAATTTAACCTAGTGGACAGAAAGACAGAGAAAGAGAAAAGGAAGATTTCTTTAAATTATTTTTGTTTTTATTATTTTTTTTAGAATATTAAGCTATTATCAAGTTTAGATACATTTTTAGTCTTATTCAGTTGATATATATATATATATATATATATATATATATATAATATGTTACTTCTTCAATGTTATCTACATTCGTCTTTATTATTATTATTATTATTATTATGGCACTACAAAAGATGACTCATTTATACAGATAAACATATTTGTATTTTAACATTTTAAGAAAATCAATTTGAATTGATTATTTCATTAAATGATACAGATATATGTATTCAGTTGATGAGTTCTAAGCAGGGTGAAATACAAATTTTGGGCTTCAGTGTTAGCCATAGTTTATCAGAAATATATTAGCATTATTTGTCAATTACTAATTTACTTTGAAGGACATTTTTTGCGAAGGTATGAAGTGTCATCAGCTGCTGTATAGTTAGGTTGTGTAGGTGGTAAAGCGCTGGACTAGTAAACCAGAGGTCGCTGGTTAGTCTCACCGATACCTAGATTTACGTTACACTTTTAATCACTATGCATTACATAAACAGCAGGCTGTCATTCCAAGACTATTAGAATTCCCTAACCAATGGTTGAGTGGTAACCTGCCTGCCTGGTAACCTGAATGTCTTGGGTTCTATCCTTGAAAGAATGATGAGTGAGTACTGCTGAAGACTGTCAAAGCTAGAGCACAATGCAACTGTTCATTATTGTCTAGTCTTCATTACTTCACCAATAGATGTCAACTAGTGTACAGCTAAGCTACTCACCCCCTTCCTCTTCTATTTAGTCCGTTCAGTCGTAAGCACACACGAGCGCGGACCAGTGCGTGATCGGTATCTACACACGTGTTCCAGAAGGAGCGACAATCTCCTACCGACCCACGCCAACGATAGCTTATTGCTATGTGGTCTATTTGTGTCCAGCGTTGGTTTGATGATGGGGGTCGCCAGGTTAAACAGTGTCTCTCCTTGTGTTTAAAGTTAGTGCTTACAAGAAACAAATGATTATCTGAACAGAACTGTAGGAGACGGTCACCGTTGTCGGTTCGCTGGTACGGAACTCCAAAGGTGCCACCGACATCCTTCTCAGATTGACACAATTTCCCTACTTGAGCATTGAAGTCACCACCTAGAACGACTATATCTGAGCGTTTAGCCTTTCGCACCAAACTAGACAGCTTTTGGTAGAACTCATCCTTCGTTTCATCCGAACTGCAGTCAGTGGGGGCGTAGGCGGAGATTACGAAAAGGCATCGGCGAGTAGTGCAGTCCTTTCTCCTTCTTACTGATCCGTTCAGACGGACAGCACACATTCGGCTATCTACTGGGATCCAGTCAAGCAATGTCTTTTCTGCCCTAGTACTCAGAGCTATCCCTACGCCAGCTAATCCCCGTGAACTAGCTGTGGCATCTCCTGACACCCTCAAGGGGAATTTTGAAGATTCATCCTGTTGGCCAGGTGGGGTTAGGTGAATAACCACACTTGGGTCTTGTATGCGTGTTTCTGAAACACAACATACATCAATGGCTCGAGATGCCAGGGTCTTAGCTAGTGATGCTTGTTGTCCTATTTGGCAAAGTGTCCTTACATTAAATGCTCCTATATGAAATTGGTGGCGTGGCTTTAGGAGACTATCCGTGGTGGTTTTTTGGCTTTCGTCGTTTTTAGTGGACACAGAGTGAAGAGGGAGTGAGGAGCCATCAAGTAGAGGAGTTGCATCACTGGGGGGAAGGTAAGGTAATAGAGATGAAGATGAAGACAAAGATAAGTGAGGATTAGAGAGGTTTTGTGTGCGTTTTGGATTGTGAGGGCGATTGTTACTTCCCGGCTGCCCACACCGTGGAAGTTGGTTGCGTGACCGCAGAGCCCAGGGGACAACTGCTTGTGGCCGGAGTACATTTTGTGAACCAAGGACACCATTGAGGAACAGTCATCCCATGTATCGGGATAAGCAGTCGTCGAGGATAATGCTTTTTCTCATATCTAGTAGAAACTTGCGAATCAACAGGTTGTAATGGTTTCAAATACTCGCCAGAGTAAACAGTACTATTAAAGGTCATACTTTGCTAGATCGAGGTCAACTGGATAAGATAAATTATCTGCAATATATTGATGGAGGTTTCTGGTGGCTCAAGGTTTGAACAGGCCGCCGATAATAGTTATCTAACCTTCATCACGACTGCGAGCCTCTCTACTGACTTGAAAACTACTCAGTCCTTTAGGTCTCGCCATGAATTTACTATTGCGACGCATGTCTTTTCAAATGCGTGAGTGAACACTGAGGTATCCGGAACGGCTTACATGTGCTGTGGTCTACAGACCACACTTATAGTGACTGCTTCTGCTGGTCGACTGTCTCCTAAATATGGTCTGTCTGTCTGTCTGTTTTCGACATAGAACTTTGCACAAATGTGCGGAAGTTCAAGTCGCCACATTCCGTGTAGCACGTGTAGCACCTAAATATGGTAATGCAACATGAGGAAAGAACTATATTCCTGCGGTTATACGGTTGGATGCATGATATCTATTCGAAACGAAATACCTACGGTTCACATTCACAGAAAAAGCTGCTTTACTACTTATTTATCTAATCGTGTGCACAAAGTTTTAAAATATGGAGATTAGAAAGGAATGACTTGGTTACAGGGCGCTTTATTTAAGTTTTTCAATGAAGTTGTGTTTATTTCCTAATCATAGGCAAACCTGGAACTGTTATGTTTATCATGATAAACAGATTTTATGACAATCCACCAATCAATGATAATCATGTGATTATTGGTCAGCTTAGTGTTGTAAATGCCCACCACTTGACACTGACCCTGGATGAATGTTGTATTCTATCTTTTTATACGAATGTGAGTGTAATTCAGCAACTACTTTGTTCCACACATCAGTAGTGTTCGGTACGTCTTTGACCTTTCCTGAAGGACAGTTGGTTTTGTATTGTTATCTCTGTGTAATCGTATTATTTCATCTATCTTTTAGAAAGGGATAAAACTTACACCAATCAGATGTGTTTTAACTATAGTAATGCCTAGACTATGTATCTTACTTTATTCCAAAACCTTTACCCCTCCATATGCCAAACAGTCAATTTCACTTTTAGGCATAAATCTGACCTAAACAAACTAGTGCTTTGTTTCTTCTTCCTTACTAACTCTGTTAAAACATTCTTCGTTCTCTCACACTCTGTATATCTCGACTTTTTGTTACCGCTTACGCCAGTAAATATGCTAGCATATACTTTTCTAACACCTTCAAACATTCTGTTCACTTTTGGCTTTGCTATCGATATGCTAATATGTTGTCAAAATTAACTGAGACTACCCATGATCTATGTAGAGTTTTATTTATTGTTAATGTACTAAGTGGATGCAATCCTGTAGTGAAATGCTGAGAATTCTATTCTGTATCACAAATACTGTTTGGGAACAAAGCAAATTATTATTATTGTTAGAGGAGGCATTTGGGCGAAAACATGTCGTGGCCCCGCCCTTCATAGACAAGGTTTTTGATTTTCCAAGTGTTAGGTGTAACGATGCAGTTCTTTGAGAAAGCTGTCTCGTGAGATGGATGTATACAAGCTCCAGCGAATGAATTATACTTCGGATTTGACTTCTGGTAAGACTATTGAACACTGATCTTGAAACTTCCTGTACATTCTCAGAGAGAATGAGTGCAAGCTGCTTGCAACATCATAAGGAGCGGTCGTGAACCACCGTTTGGTGACCTCTAGGTTATCCTTAGCGTCTCATGCCGTTGTGTATTCTTGCTTAAGGAGAACTGCTGATATACTATCAACAGTTCGAAACTATTGCTTTCTAAGACTCCAGCCAGGCAATCTATACCTGTCTGGTTCAGTCCAACTGTCACATACTTCACATGGATTGACTCTATTTAGTTCTAATATGAAATCAGCAAATTTTTGGTTGAATGTGGATGTAGTGAAGTCCTGTCGTGTATGTGTGATATTGGCGAACTCTATGGGCCACTGTGTGAAGCGATTTCATTTCGTATATTATTTAGTTTCACAGTAACTCGAGTTATGTGTGAAGCAGTCATATGCAGGTGCCAATTGTTCAAAGTTGACAAGATAATGTCGTCTGCGTGACCAAACTAGACAGTGTTCCGAAATACGTTCACAGATATGGCTTTGTGTACAACAGGTTTAATTTTCCACTACTGAATATGAATGCAAGGAAATGGATAAGGATTAAGCGGAAAGAATATTGTTTTTGGTAACTTCATTTTTATCCAGCTCTACAGTTATTTGTACATATGCATAGTTCTTTGGTGATAGAATTGAGGAATGTAGTAACGCAACACCTGTGAAGAAAACAGTAAAAGCTATATTCAGTGCAGCAGCATAGGTACACTTGTGACATGATGGAAACCGATAGAAAGCGGCTGAAAACCAAATCAACATTTTATTCTTCGAATATGGATCATGAAATGACTTGATTGGACAATCTTGTTTAACCTTCCGCCAACAGCATTATAGAAAGCGTTTGTTTTTATTGAAACATAGTCCTTCTGGGTACACCTGCGATTTTCTTAACATGTACCAAAAAGCTTATACCTCAAAGGAATAAACGCTTTCCATAATGCCACTGTCTGGTAGACACAGGTCATGAGGTCGACACCATGATATCCTCTGAGATTACCAACAGATAAAATAGTCTAATTCCTGTCCAGTCTACCAAAACATTCATAATATCAAATGCCTAAGACCCAACTCGAACGATTGTGCGCCAACTGGCACAGGGCTTATGTCACAGCCGTCAACTAAAATTATAATTATATCGTTCTCTTGTGTTCCGAGTGGAACATAGGGCTTCGACAACACATCTCTGTTTTTTTTTCTGCTGTTCTTTTCAGATGGACCCATGATTGATCATAGTCTCTCATCTCCTCCTCTCACTATATCCTCCATGTCACACTCGGATGACCTATGCATCTCCATTTTCGCCTACATATTTGTTGAGTAATAGGTCAACTGGTTTGTCTGTTCCAATAGTTTCTTGCTTCCAATTCTTTCTGGCCATTTGATTTTTACAGTATGGAGCTGGCGAAGGTAGATGTTGATAAAAGTCTACAACCTGTTGGAAATGTGCTTTTCATGACACCGACGCAAAGTTTCTTACCCACACAGAAGAACTAACTGACTGTAAATTTGTGTTGTTTATGTTGACTGAGTGCAGAAGATTTCCAGACTGATGATTTCACAGCGGTGAAGGTGTCATCTTGCCTTTCCACTTCCGGTTTTGAGCATCCACATCCATTCCACCTGTGGCTGAAAAGACGCTTCCTAGATAGATAGGTGAAGGAAGTTACCTCTTCCAAATTTACCCAGTTGATGATAACACTGATGTTGGTGGTTGTTTTTGATTGTTTAGTTGTCTTCACCTCTCCGTCCTCTCTTTTTTCACTTGTGAAGTCCTGTCTTCGATGTCTTCCTTTTTCTCTCAGTTTGTTGGGTTTTCGCCTTCGAATTTATGTGACATTTTAGTCCTTCTTAAAACCTAGAGTCTTTGTAATTGGTCCAAAGTATTTCTGCCTTCTCGCTACTCACAGTGAGGAATATCATAGGGGTGATGATAGGCATTTTATTGTCCTTCTTATTCATATAGCCAACTTTTGAATAAGGTTGACAAAGACCTTGGGCACATCATACTTTTCCAGTAAGTAGCTCCTACACTAAAATAACATTAGGTTAATGTTCAGACATTGTCAAAGAGTTCGTGATGGGAGAGAATAAGTAAACTAAATGTTATATGGTTGGAGGGGATTGCCAGCAAGAGTTCGACCTAGGTCTCATCCTTCATGTCAAGAAATTGAAAATTGTTATCAAGGTGGATTCCTGCACACTGTCTCCAACCATTTAACAAAAACAGAAATTAAGAATGCAATGCGATGCGATGGCTAGTAATCCAGTTCGGTAGTGGTGGCCATATTGGGAATTTAACTGTGATAGTCAATTCACAGTCTACACCAAATGAAGAACACTGGCTGGATGCATGATACATTAGTTATTCGTTGCCTGCTTTCCAATCAAAGTATAGGGGATTGCTTGCGTTGCATGACTTCTGAAAATAATTCATCAAAATTATTTATTCGAATGCTTATCGCCTAAGGTCTTTATGCAGTAGACGAATACGAAGCCTATTGGAAAGATTCGGTGTGATTCGATAAATGATCAGCTTGAATGCTTTCGTTTTCTCCACTACATGACCATTATCAATTAAATGTGACAAAATTGAGTTGCGAATTGTTTTTGTCCGTCCTTCGTTAAACCAAGATGGGAGGTGTTCACTAACACATTGGCTAAGCTGTCTAGTAGTACACCCAACATAGCTGTCACCGCAGGTGCATTTGAATTGATAAATGCACATAGATGTGGCAAAACTACCTGGCTTATCCCAGTCATTCGTCGGCTAAAATAGAATGTTGATGGTATACTGCTGGAAAGTCTCTAGAATAAAATCTCGCTTGACAAGTCACTATTAAATTGTGACTTAATAAACAGAAGTTATTATATATGCAGTCATAGTCTCAGGTTTTCCATCCATGTTTTCATATGTTTCTTTATGAAACTACTCGGATAGCCCTCCTCCGTCAAGAAATCGTGAATTTATTCAAATTCCTATTGTAAGTGGTCATCCGTACATATCTTTCTTGTTCTATTAATAAGACATTTAACGACATTTCTTTTATATTTAATGGACACGTAACTAAGGAAGTGTGTGTATTGCCCTATGAATGTACTTTTTCTATACACGCTCCTACTAAGTAAACCATCTTATCGCCTAATTAACAAGACATTCGGAAAATGTAGCTTATCATCCTACTGCTCCTCACAAGTAAAAGTAATCGAAGGATGGAAATTATTGGATTACATCGACAATTCGTCCATGTTTGCATTCCCATCAACTAAGATTAATCTATCATCGATATAACGGTAATACATATCCAACTCCTTGGTGATGTCTTTCAATCTCTCGTTTTCAAGTTTTGTGAGGAACAAGTCAGCTAATATTCAACCTAATGGTTAACCTGTAGCTATTCCATATACTTGTCGGTAATTTGAATTATTGAAGAAAAAATGCACATTGGTTGTACATTTAGGGAGTAGTTCTTTGAGGCTACATAAGGGGATTCCTAAGTCCAGTTGCCTTTCGGTATTTCCTTAACAAATGTAATCTGCCGTTTCTATAAGTGGTACATTTGTGTTATATCCATGGATAATATAAGTTTATACCTCATACAATTCTTGGATATTTTAGAAGTCAAAGCAATCAATATTTCTATGTCGCGCCACTTTGCTTGTGCAAACGTCCAAGAACCTTAGCTAACCACTTTGCTGTTCCTTGAAATGGTGAGTTATACATATCTAAAACTGAGCGAAGAGAAAAACTGGGTTTGTAGACTTTGGGTAGAAGGTAAAGACGTGGAGTGTTGGTACTCGTTGGTTTCATAGACTCATACATAGCCGATGATAGTACTCCTTTCGATTCAGTTTCTTGTGAGAATCTGTCATTAGTTTCTATCCTTCTACACTGACTTAGTTGGAATTAACATGGGATTGGGATTAAGTTCGGTCATCCAAAATACCTCCCATTTTCTCAGCGTAATCACTTTTGTCCTTTATGCTGCTTGCTGATAGTTAGGCTTTGATTCATTCTAAGTAATTACATATTTTTCTTATTATTTGGAAGAATTTACAAGTAGATTTTAGAGATATCTTCTGGAAATCGTCTTTAAAGCTGTTCAAGAAATATAAAATATATTACAAATTAAATCGGTGGACATCTTAAAAAGGATGACGTGATTATTGTTTAGATATTCCTTCTCCATTCCGGTATCATTCTACCCGATGGTAAACTTAAATTCAAGCCTTGATTAATGACAGTCTCTGTTTTCGGTTGGGATAAACGTATTTCCCAACCTTTTGTCAACTGGATTAGACGTTCGCGATCACGCGTAACTTGTACCGTTTTCTGTAATACAGTGGAAAATAAATAATAAAACAAGAAGAAATATAATAAATTATCAAAAATTGGTCTAAAAATCGCACGAAAATCAATAAATGACATTCTAAGCAATTATTTTACTATTTTTTTTTCTTTTCAAAATCACAAATACGTTGTGACGTCATGGACGGGAAAATTTTGACTGGTTAGTTTTTTGTTTTGTTTCATTAATGATTTTTTGTCTGCTAAGTTGTACTAGCAGGTAGATGCAATCCGTGACATTTTTGCTGAATTATTTAGGCATAACATCCTTTCATCTACGGATATCAAGGGCATGCTGAGTTGGAAAAGCAAGACAGAAAAACCTTCATTAATCTGAAGTTGTGTGTGTGTGTGTGTGTGTGTGGAAAACTCCTACACTAGGCGTAAAGAACAAGATTAAGGTTTTCAACAGTCAGTGCTTCTGTAAGGTTAGGAAAGATAGCTCTAATGTTAGGTATCACTATTTAGAACCCCACGTCTTTATTAACCTCATTCAATAGCTGGCTATATGACAGTACCATGTTTCAAGTGGTCAACAGTGAAAAACTCAACGAAATCTGCGTTTCAAGTGAAGGAAGGAGCAAAACAGGACTGCTTATTATCACAAATCACGATACTAGTAATTGTGACGAACTGAATTATGCGGTACAAGGCATGTAGGGAGCGAGAAGGATGGAATACTTTGGACCGATAAAATGATTATGGAAGATCTGAAAGGACCAATCAGTATCGACGGGAAAGATTTGAATGAGGTTAGTTCCTTCACTTATGCACGAAGTATCGTTTCAGCACTAGGAGAAATGGATGCGGATGTCAAAGCCAGTTAGGATCGGTAAGGCAAGACAGACTTTCATCACTTGGAATTCAGTTTAGAAATCTTCTGGACTCGGCATAAAAACAAGGTTGGGATTTTGAACCGCAATGTTAAATCATTCAGTTTTTCCATATGGGTCAGAAACTTGGTCAGTACGTTATGGTTTTCATTTCTTGCAGACCTTCTGCTCCAAACTTTTGTCATCATTTGCCTTCTCTGGCTCTATACTGAAGGTTAGATGGCCGTCCAGAAAGAATTATCAGCAAACAGCACTCGGAATTAACCAATTAAGAACCTACTGCCTACTGAATAAATATTCCAAAGAAGATGGAAATGGATGGATCGAATGCATTCTGAGGAGATCGTCTAATGAATTTGTGTACTAGCAAGGTCATCTCTCAAGTGGGACGCGATTGAGAAACGATGAGTTTGACGTCAGTCTGAGGCTGACGTGGACGAGATTGTGTGGTGAGGAGGAGATGAAATCTAATAGGTGGTTATGGGTCCAGGTGAAAAGAATTGCAGGGAATAGGGAAAAATGGAGGTGTGCTCCGGTAGAAGCCATATGTTCCACTCAGAAAGCAAGCGAGCAATAATAAAAATATAAGTAACATTAAGCATTTCCATCGGGTTATAAGAGACTTCTAAGTGAACACACAGAAAGAATAAAAGCACCAATCATCTCTAACAACGAAACAACAGAATAACCTATCGCTCAACCGGTGAATATGGAGAAAGAAATGAAGAACATCGATCTCGTACGTGCATTAAGGAGACGGTTGAGTAAAATCACACTCGAATAACGGAAGTTTCGACTGGAATCATTAATTGGCAGGTAAACTATGAAGGTGACATGGAGGAGATGAAAGCTTCTGGCAGCGATCATGTAGACAGCCAAACAAAGGACTATGGTGAAAAGAGTGAAATAACGAAGATGTGAAACACTCGAACTCCTAACTCACCTGTAACTTTATTTGTTCCAATAATTTCTGTCTGCTGATTTCTCTTTCTGCCTTCGCCTTTCTACGGGCTGATAACTGATTTAATTGATTTGCTGTCTAACGAATGAAAAAGTGAAGTTAAACAAAAAAATATTTTTAAAAATGATTCTGTTTGATGGACATTACTTTATAAAATGATTGTTTGGCACTGGTAATCAATATTTATATTTTGGTCACCACCTCTCTCTCCCTCGCATATTTTATCTCAATTCACTCAATAAAAGTTTGTGTTATAACGGAGTGTTAGGGATTTGTTGGTCATTGTCTAACTTGACTATAATGCGCCTCCAGACACGACACTCCGACCGAATGGTCACTTGAAAGTATTCCTCCACCACACTGAGATGGATGACACAGAAATCAGATTCAACTGCGACAACCGCGACAGCAACACAGACAACATTTTATCTTCATAATATAGAGTATATATATTGTTTACACATCAATGGAAATTTAAACAATCATATAGATAATCAATATCTGATTGGTAGCATGACATCAGAGATCCTCCAAAATCAATCAGTCAAAAATTGCCCAGTAAGATGTCATTATATCAGCGCATGTATCAACTATAACTTCACGGATAACAAAGATAGTTAATCCGTCCTAACACCCCCGCCCGTTTTAATAGATTTTCAATCGGAAGATCACCAGAAGATATTTGTAAATATGAGTACTCTGTGTATGACACCTCTCCCACCTCCCCAAATACTGTGAGATATTTGCTTCGTGCACGGTTGACTTTAACAACAAAACTAAGGAAGTTATCACATTGTTCCTCGGCCAGAAATAAACATTTCTAACGGATATTGAATACCACTGCATGGTGTCCAAACATTTTACGAAGAATTTGCATTGCTCCATTGAAATCAGTATCAGGAGGAAGTATTTCCGAAAATGATGGTTTCATCAATCAAATCAATACTGAATAGATCGAAATCATGACGATTGGTAAGATGAACTATAAATCTTTAACATTCCTTATAATGCATTGAACATCACAAGAGATTTCACTAGCTGAGAGTTCAAGATATCTACAAAAGGCATTTACCACAAATGACCACCACCATCAGACAGCTTCATCCTGTAGTTAGCAGCTCACTAGTAGGCCTTAGATTAGTTTACAAGAGTTACTTTGTGGAAGAGATTTGATTTGTTCCACTTCCGATTATGGATTTATGTCAGTTAGAGAACCATTGAAAACCTGCCATGGGGAGTACTGGATAACTGTTTCAATACTCACAATAACAGAATCTTTTTAATTAAGCAACCATGATCCCACCTTTAAGTTACCAGCCCAAGCATTTTGACGACTATTCAGTCACTTAGGCGCAACCGAATTAAATGCTTGGCCCATGAATTCTAACTTCTGTCGCCTCGTGATTTTAGCACCACGGCCATCAACCAGTGTGATCATCAGAGAGTATTGTAACAACAGAAGACAAGGGCCAGGCAACAGATCGTTTTATTAATTAACTCTGCCATATTCTGTACTGCCGACAGCCTAACCGCTGCTATCTCGCTGGTCTCATACATGTTGATACGCCCGTATTTCGTGACCACAACTTTCGCTTGCGTGTCGATTATTGCACCAATCTCCCGCAGAAAATCCGCTCCTAATATCGTTCTCTGTAGTTCGGGTGAAAGCAGCATATGAAAGTGTGAGACGAAATACTGACGAATGTTCGACAGGGTCAGGCAAACAGTTTCCAAAGTGGGAAGGACCACATATGGTCACTTCGAGATGGGATTACGCGGACACAATCGCAATGACCGTATGGGTCCCATCTCCAGTGAACGGCCTGCTCTCACCACAGTATGTCTTCCCACACCCGCGGTGACTTCCTAGACGCCGCTTGTCACAACTACTCACTAGAACTCCTCCAGGTTCTTTCATCCTTTAGTCATTGAGTCACTCAATAGTCAACATCAGATTCATTTTCAAGTGTTGACTGACTGGCAGTGGGGGATTTGAATAAATCCTGAACTGAATCATCAGTGGCCAATTAAAAACTATGGGCGAGGGTAGCGGGAAGAACACAGGCGCGTATTGTCCCTGAAGAGCCAATTCTGAACTAGGCAGGTGAAAGATTGTTCAGTAGTCCCTGTTGGCAGTTTTCAGTGGTTCTCCTACTAGTGTTTCTATCCTTGATCAAACGCGGAACAAGTCAAACACGACAAAGTTGCCTGGAGGAGTTCTAGTGAGAAGTCTCAATCAGTGGGATCCACACCAAGTCAGTCACTGGATGTGAGGAGAAATTAATGTATGATTATTATTTTTCTGAGCTCAACGAAGAGAATAGGGCTTCAACAACACACACCCCCCCCCGCATTTGTCTTATTCTCTACAGTCCTCTTTAGCTGGCCCTGCAACTCCCATAAACTTTCATCTCTTCCACGTCACACCCTCAAAAGCCACCGTTATCACTTCCCATTTTGGTATCTACTCGAGTTAATGCCTGGAGCAAGATGTTATTCGATGGTTAGCGCGTGTGTCCGCTCCATCAATCTCCATTTTCTTCAGAATATTTATTAATCAAAAGGTCCTGCGTTCGTTTGTTCCCAGAGATTCTTGTTCTTAATTCTTTCTGGGTAGCTATTCTGTCTGTCTGTCTATCTGGATTCAACATAGAACTTGGCACCGAAGTGCAGCACTTCGAGTTGCCACCTTCCAAATAGCACACAGAGGTAGACAAGAAGATGAGTGAAGAGAATCAATATAGTTTGACAAGTATAAGAGTGAAACAGAATGGGTAATGGTAGAAAGGAATATGAAAGATTACAGAGAATGAATACATCTGCGCTGGCCATTGACAACGATTTTGAGCCATGTCACCTATTGCCTCCAGCTATTCGGTCTTCACTATGGAGCCAGAGAATGCAGCTGTTGATAAAAGTCTGTAGCTGACCTGTTGGAGATGCTATTGCTGACACGCTAATCAAGTTTTTCACCGTTGTAGAAGAACCGACTGACTAAACACTGATGCTTAAATAATCAGAATGTAGTTCTTTATACCTGTAGAGTGCAAAAGATTTCCAAACTGATTTCAGAGTGACGAGCATCTGTTTCGCCTTTCTCACTGTTGTCGTCTTTGGTATCCTTATATTTAATGTCGCCTGTAGTTGAAAAAAATTACGTCTAAATAAGTGAAGGAAGTGATGTCATTCAAATTTATGCCGTTGATAGTGTGACTAGTGTTTGTTGTTGTTGTCTGTCTGTCTGTTTTCGACATAGAACTTTGCACAAATGTGCGGAAGTTCAAGTCGCCACATTCCGTGTAGCACGCGAAGCAAGAGAAGAAAGTACAAGAAAAGCATAATAGAAACAGTGAGCAGAGGTGTGAGACAAAGGAGTAATAACGAAGAACAAAACAGTTTCATTGGAGATCATAAGTCACAGGGAGTGGATGCATCTGCGCTGTGCACTGAGAACGATTTTGAGCCATGTCACCAATTGTTTCCAACCATAGATTTTTACCGTCCCGAGGACCCCAGCCTGGAAGTCTACACCTTCCTACGTGGCTTAGACCAACTGTTGTGGATTTCATTGACTGATGCCAAGTTTTTGTTTGACCGCCGCTAGCTTTTTTCCAGCCTGACCCTATATCCGCTAACATTGCTCGTCGAGGGAGGCGATGGCTTGGCATACGTAACACATGTCCTAACCATCTCAGTCTTTGTAGCTTCACGACTTCGTCGATTGATTTCCCCTGTTTACCTAGAACTCTACGCCTAACCTCCATGTTGCTCACCTTATTATGCCACTTTACACGGGAAATAGAACGCAGGCACCTATGATCAAAGACAGCTAGTCTTTTCATGTCTTCCACTCTCAGTGGCCAGGTCTCACAACCATAAAGGAGGACGGAGCGGACTGATGAGCAGTACACCCGCCCTTTGGTCGATAGTCGAACATCTCGTCTACGCCAGAGTCGGCGTAAACTGACAAATGCGAAACGAGCCCCTTGTATTCGTGCTGAGATTTCGTCAGAGATCAACCCGTTGGCACTGGCTGATGGTACTTCCCAAATAAGTGAAGCGGTCAACGTGCTCTACCACTTCACTTCCTATTTTTAAACTAGGCGTCGATGTAGTCCAGTCCTGTAACATCATCTTGCATTTGGCGGGAGCGAATCGCATGCCAAACATTCGTAGATTGCGGCTCAAGGTGTTTAGAAGACTCTGCATTTCGTCAGCGTCTTCGCCTAGAAGGACTATATCGTCTGCATATTCCAAGTCAACGAGATTATTCCCCGGTAGCAAGTCAATCCCTGAGTCGCTGAAGTCACCTAGGGTTAAGTCCATTAACACATCTATGATGAAGTTGAATAGAAAAGGAGATAATGGGCATCCTTGACGGACACCACTGGTCGTCATCAGTTCAGATGACAGCTCGCCGTAAGCCCTCACCTGGCTGTATGAGTACGAGTAGAGTGCCTTAATCAGTGCAATATATTTTCTTGGAATTCCCTTTACAGCCAAGCATCTCCAGAGAACTTCCCGATCGACAGAGTCGAATGCTGCCTTTAGGTCAAGAAATATAATGACTGTTGGACGCCGGTAGGAATTCCTATGTTCTAGAATCTGTCGGAGGGTGAAGATATGATCAATACACCCTCTTCCTGGTCTAAAGCCTGCCTGGCTCTCTCGTGTTTGTGCTTCCCGAGCACCACTCAGTCTACGCATGATTATTGAGCCTAAGACTTTAGATACTATATTAGTCAAGCTAATCCCTCTGTGATTATCACAGGAAGACTTGTCTCCCTTCTTGTATATGGGGATAATCAGTGACTTACACCAACCCGATGGGACTTCTTCTGATTCCCAGACGCTGCCTAGTACCTCAGTTAATCCGGGTTGGTTGGTTATCTTCATTACCTCCGTCTTCTTCTTCCTTGAGCTTGTGTGTGGTATTAGCCAAATGTCGTTTGCAAAATCCAGATTCTAGAGTTTTCGTATACAGGGTTAACGTATTTTTGTCTTCTCGTTCCCCCCCCATGTTTTGTTTTCCCCATAAACCACTGCACCACACTGTAGATCTGTTATCGTTGATACTAGACAACTAACCTCATTCTTGTCTTATCTTCATTTTGAAAGTTTCGCTGAGTTTACTTTTGTGGATCAACTGACAGGTGGCATATAGCTGTGGTTGAATTAGGTCGATATAAAGATTTGAGGCACGCTAGATTATCGCATTAGTTCCTGAATCACTACTTCGCAGTCAACGCCATCGAAGGAATTTTCAAGTTAGTCTATTTCACTTAGTTAGAATGAGATTTGTATATGTGTAAAACTTGGGCACTGTGGTTGTGAGTAATTCCATATTAGTTTGTTTATTAGATATATCACATAGTGAAACAGTTTTATTTACTGGATGACACAGTTTTGAACAAAATTTATTATTGTTCATAATCATTTCACTAATTGTAACACACGACTTTGAAACTTGAGTTTTATAGTTTTTTGTTCTCTCTCTCTCCTATTTGTCGTAGGGGTAGTAGGATATCCCAGATATCTGGGACAGGTGTTGAATCATTCCTATTACATGTATTTGCAGTTGATTCGATAAACAAAGCTTCTGTTATCAATCTCTCTCTATACCCTGTGACCTTAAATTTTAAAACTGTCATCTTATCCCATCCTATTGTATGGTTGTGTGTAACTGAATGTAGTGCTATAGCTGAACTATTCTCTAGATTTCTTATCTTATTCGGGTCAACCAATCTAGATTTTGCTAAGTTTTTATGTTCAGCTATTCTGACTGCCCCTGTTCTACTAGTTTGACCTATGTATTTGACCTGACAATCATTCCAGCAGGGTAATAGATAAACTAAATTGTTTTGTTTTAAAGGCTCCACTGTCAGGATTGATGCTTTAACCGACAAAGCTTGTTTTTAATTGAGTTTGTGGGTTTGAATGCCACTTTTATTCCTCCCTTGTTAAGAATTCTGTGTAAGGCTTCCGAGGTTCCTTCCTTGTATGGAATTACTGTTGATGATTTAGATTCCTTATTATTGGTGTCGTCATTAATATTATTATAGGTATTATTATTATCACTATTATTATTATTATTCATTATTAGTGTTATTATTATTATGAATGAGATTTGAATGTCATTATATGCTCTATTCGATGATGATGCGTGAGAAAAAATACACGCCATCAATGACATCGACTAACAGTGATGATATTAAAATTTGACAAATTAGAGAAGTTAGAATTCACGGACCAGCCAATATTGAATTCCCATCAATGTAAGCTTGGTTTACCTCGTCACCTGTAGGTAATCGGGATCTTGTTCGAATTCTCTTGAAAAGACCATAACAACAACTGGGACGAAATGTCTATCCAGGAGTTCTCTAACCAGACTACCAGTCCATAATCAAACTTGAAAACTTATTCATCAACTTTGAAAACTACAAAATCAATCAGTCACAATTTTAAATTGTCACCCATTCACATACACATGAGGTTCCTTTATTTTTTTCTGGGCGGGGGGAGGGAAGGAGATATGAATACATGAATATCATGTACACGGACATACACAAACGGTAGGAGGCAGAGAAATAGAAACAAGGGAGAGATAGAGAGTTTGTCATTTCATCTACAGAAACTAATCGATGAATTGTAGACTTATGGATAGATCGATGCATGTATGTACGGGTAGTTGACAGATTTTTATAGATGCTAAATAAAGTTTACATTCTGTCAACTATTATCACAGTAATGAACACCAGTGACTGATGTGAAATAGGATTGTCAATGTGTGTATATGTGTGCGTTTGTGCGTGGGTGAAAAACACTATCTGCTTGGCACCAAATAACATTATGAATTATAAGAAAACTTTTTTAGAAAGAAAACAAAATTTATGATGACTTGTAAATGTACATATATATGCATTTTTGAAAATGAATCTACACTTAAGAGACTACTGCTATAAACCCTTGTCAGCCATTTTCAACAGCTGACAGAGTATTGATTAAGTTATTTCCTCAGACTTCCTGGCTGATATGAATGAGGTTTCGTTGGTTTACCAGAAAAAAAATCCTCAGCGCAACCCTTAGTATACAATGAAACAGTTAAAACACACTATAGAAATCAAGTCCTGAAGAGAAAAGAAGAGGGATATCCATTAACTGTGTCTCTCAGAAAAATTAATACCCATACTGTTTCATTAAAAAAGGAATGCATAGACTTAGGGATCCTAAAGCAAAGAAGATAAGATCAACACACCATCTACAAAATAAATTGCACGAACTGTGCAATAAACACTATAGTAGTCAGAGTAAATATCCAACTCAACTCAGAATCTAAGAATATAAACTAACCAGCTGTGGTGAGACACGATGTGTATTCTCTCACAACGATATGCACATTGACAGTCATGGACACCAATTTTCTCACGACAGAGTGACTGCCATTCGTGAAAGGATTTTCATTTCAGTTTCTCCGATTTCAAAAGAGAAGCAAATATCATCTCCACTACGCAGTAAGTGCTATGTAGCTGTAAAAAATGCCTTTCGCAGATATCTTGAACTCAGCTAGTGAAATCTCTTGTGATGTTCAATGCATTATAAGGAATGTTAAAATTTGACAAACACATGAATATAGATGAAATCTGTGGTAATCTTCTAAGTGCTAGCCTTCTCGAAATTCCCTGACTGTGTTTTTGGTATTTGCACTGTTTAAAATTTCTACATTCTTCCAATCAAATATGTTGTAACGCAGCGATAGTGACTTTTTGGTTGTCTATCTTGACTACAATGCGCCTCCAAACTATTCATCATTTAGGTATATAGGGTTATATTCACTCACCACATTGACATAGACGCCAAAGAAGTCAGACTCAACTGTGACAACAACAACAACAACAATGACGACGAAGACAACAACCTTTATTATTCACAAAACAGAGTATATCTATCAGTCACACATCAACACAAATTTACACCATATATCAATAATCAATATCTGACTGGTTACATCAATCAGAACATTACAGCTAACAGTGATAGATATTGCGTCCTAACAACTTTACTTTCTATTAGATTATCAATTAAGGGTTCACTGGAAGATATTTGTACATCTGGGTACTCTTTGTTATGACACCTCTCCCACCTCCCCAAATACTGTGAGATACTTGCTTCGTGCACGGTTGACTTTAACAACAAAACTAAGGAAGTTATCACATTGTTCCTCGGCCAAAAATAAACATTTCTAACGGATATTGAATACCACTGCATGGTGTCCAAACATTTTACGAAGAATTTGCATTGCTCCATTGACATCAGTATCAGGAGGAAGTATTTCCGAAAATGATGGTTTCATCAATCAAATCAATACTGAATAGATCGAAATCATGACGATTGGTAAGATGAACTATAAATCTTTAACATTCCTTATAATGCATTGAACATCACAAGAGATTTCACTAGCTGA
>CALYDD020000412.1:0-203770 GCA_944472135.2 Trichobilharzia regenti | reverse complement strand
AATAAAAATACCAACTTTGTATATGATGGTTCGTTTTTGACTGTTAAACAAACCTTTAATCAGGGTGAGAACTCATTATTTATCTTTATCTTCATCTCAGTGAGTGACTGTGTTTCCTCTGTAACTTGAACTAAACGTCTGTCGATGTTAGCGCTAGTGAAATACAATGCAGGTGTAGAGTTCTATTCAACGGAAAAAGCATAGGTAGGTCAGGTGTTTAGAGCCACACTTCAGCTAACTAACTAATGACTGGTCGGTTTTCATCAGTGAAACGTAAATGGCTTCAAGTTTTCTGTGTGATTTGTGTGGTGATGAAAATGTTTACGTGGTGGTTTTCCTTTCAAAACGACATCACAATTACAAAGTCACTGAAACCAGTCACCAGTGGTGTTGAAGTTGAGTTTATTTCCCATTTTAACACTTCCCACAACAGTATATCAAGTGTCACCTCAGATGAACAACTGAACTCATCTACAACTCATAGTCGACAGTTTTATCACTATTCCAGTGACAATCATTCCATATTTTACAGTTCAGAGATTCGGTCCAATATAGTCCTTTCTATCGCCTTTGGATATTAAAGAAATCGACATTCATATATCTATTTGAAAGATAACTTTGGACAGCCAATTTGAAAGTAAACTAAGGGACATACATTAAGTTCTAAGACACTTCCTTTTGAAAACTGAGATGAAGAATATAAGAGAAATATAATTTGTGAAAAAACGCCAAAGGAGTTTATAACATTTTCATTACAATTAATGAAAAATATTTGGGATGACTGAAACAATGATCCCATTCTAGGCATAGAAATTTTTTAAGGATGCAAAATAATCTTATTGAATTTTCTTATTCAGAAGTGAATGTCACTCACTGAACATTCAACAAAAAAAGGTGTAAAATGTGTGCGTGTGTGGCAAGGTATTTATTCTAAAACAACAATCCACAATAATATTTTACTTTTTTGTTTGTCTTACTCTATATTATTCCAAACGGTGATATGTGTATTTTCCAACAAGGGAAATTGACTGTCAAACATGGGTGTGAGTGAAACGTTACATAGTGTGGGAAAGGTGTGAACAAGTGTGTAAAAGTGTACAACGCAGAGTATATATGAAAATGACTACCATCATTGGATTCTGATTGGTTGTAATGTCATGAGACAAAAATGTCATCCATTGTTTATTTAGTTAATAGGCAGACAAAGCATATTGTGAGTTATAATGGAATATCGATCAATGTACACATAGCAAAATATATCAGGCTGTCAAAAACAAAATAGACATCATGTGACTACATATCAAATTCTAGGCTATATCTGAAGACACAAACTAGAATGAAACAGGTCCACACTGATCACTTGTATTCGATGATCCATTAACCAGCCATGTTTTGTGCTGAAATCGAATTTGGAAGTATATCACGTGCGTTGAAGTCAACATTTAAGAGAGATAACCAATATTATTAGTATTCATTTCTTTTGTACCGAGTGGTGTATATTCATTCCAGACGAAATGGAATATTATAGAATAGATCCCATCATGGTGACCCATGTTCATGAGTACTGACAGGCAGATTTTCTCTTCACAGGACATGCCTCATTTCTCCATCAGACATATCTGACATGTGGACACCAATTGTCAGTGTAGTTCAAGAATGAACGATCAATTCATGGTGATTCGCTGTAACACAACTGCATATTTTGGTGTTGTAAACGAGCCCTCTGTTTCACTGAGAACGCAAAGAATGTATAATAGTCTGTGACCTTTGGTAATAGTTGTCACTGGACGTAGAAGGAGTTTATGGATTAAGCTGCCTTAAAATAATAGTAAAGTTACCTTAAAGAGTTGTAATTAAGTAATGTGGAATCAAAAATAACAATAACTTGAATACCGTAACTGAGAGGTTACAGAAAGTCAAAAAACGGGTGAAATCTCTGAAATTGTTTTCATTTCTGAAGTACCAATTGAGGAAGGAGAGATCCAATTGAGAAAAATTCAAGTTGGATTTCACCTCGAACCACCATTAGTCACAGAACCATTGAGAATCAAGGGATATTAGATATTATTTTATCCTGCTTCAAGGCTTTTCAGCAGTACACCCTTTGAATCCACGAGAAATTGTAGGTGGTTTTAAGGTTGTGACTTCGTTCAAGAATAATGATAGAAAGCCGGGCTCGTTGTATTTGATCATGTACTGAAAAGCTGCCTACTATCACGACTGATATTCCTGATTGTAGTGGACTGGATTATGCGACAGAAATTGAGAATGAGACCAAGAAGACAGACATACATTGGACCAATGGGAATACGCTAGATGATTTGAGCCTCAGTCACATCATCCGTCGTTGATCATCATCAAGTTTAAACTCTGTGTTTATTAAGTTGGCCGAAATCAGTCAATCAATCGAAATGATTCTCAGAGAAGTCAAACTCAATACATGTCATGTCATTGACAATGGAGTGAATGTGATTCTCAAGTGAGTCACTCCTGAGAACTAATGGAAGTGCCTTTCTTCCATAACTCACATTAATATATGTGTAAATCCTCGAATGCAACCTGAACGATCAGCGACAAACATGGGTTTGGTATGATGTCAAAATGGAAAATATAATGTGAAGATGAATCGAATGCTTGCGTGATGTAGTGGAGCCGGATAGAATTGCAGGCTGTCAATCGTGTGGAAGAGACATGTTGAAACGTTGATCAGTGTTCCACTCGAGGAGGCAAGCAATGAATGAATTCTATTATTGGTGATGATGATAAACATTTGAAGTCTAATTGTTATGGACTACAAATCTATTGGATAGAGGAGACAGACAGAGAGGGAGTGAGAGCTGACGAGTTAGTTGTAGGCAGTCTTACACTGCACATTTTTGTTCTTCTTATCACTCATCAGAAACAGGATGTGAGAAAATGGGAGACATTCACTCAGTGATACAAAAAAATCAAAATCACGAGTGAGTTCAGGGACACTGAAGTTTGGATAATTTGGCTACACCTTACCTTGATAGAACCTAATAAAATATATGGAGTCGTCTATACATGGTGATTGGTTTGTGCAGGCGATAGTATCTATGTCATTGTAGGCTACCACCGAATAATCTTTTTTGTTATTTTTGAGCCACCATGAACAAAATTCCATGGAGGCTTACAAAAATCGTGCACAATGTACCACTACGCTTTGGGCCGGAAGCAGCCACTACCTATAATAAAACGAACTACCAAGCCACAAATAACCATTTTGCAAAAATGATACGAAATTGCGACAAAATACGACCACATATGACATTTGTCTTTCTTAGAAGAATGCAGTCACAAAATCTTGTATTTCACCTTCTTTGATACAATATATACCGATCTGACTGTTTTGCATACGCACACGCACTATACTACTTATATAAGTGATTTAGGCGACCAAGCATATCATTCAAATATCATAATTCGTAAATCACGTTATGCAGTATACTTGTGTTTACAGTGTCCTCACTCACCAATTTCAATAGTTCATGCAATTTTATGCTCATTGATTGGTGTGATCATGGACCAGATGGTAGGAATTGCAATTACATATTAGTTTGTTTATTAGATGTATCACTGTGTGATACAAATCTCCACCTGTCGAGTGTTAATTTGCAAGAATTTGACTGGCTACCGATTTGATCGCGAGCAAGACATGAAATGGAAAACCATCCAAAGACCGGGGAGTATCTGACCTCTGTTTCTTCTCTGTTTGTCTCCATTCATAAGTACACACAAATCAGGGTTTGAACCCAGGATCTTCTGATTACAGAGAGAGCTCTCAGGCCATTCAATCAGTGAGACCCAATCCAATGATCAGTGAATTCTAACTTCTAACGATTCGAGATTTGTTACAGGATTTCATCATGAGCTGACATTAGTTAGAGAATCATTGGAAAACCTAGGAGTACTGAACAGCCATTTAGTCCTGGTTTCGGACTCTTCAGCAGTAGGCACCCCACCGGGGTTTGAACTCAGAAGCTTATGGTTATAAGGCGGGCTCGTATAGGATAAAGCCACTGGGACGAAGTCCAATGGCCCATGACTTCAAACTTCCGTCAATTCACGACATGGCGAGACAATTAGCCAATTTGTTCCGCGAGAATTATTTTTTTTTGGTAACAGCTTGATTCCACACTGTATTTTCGGTACAAGTGTGGAATTTTCAGCGTGGATATCGGTATCCCGAAATTCGCAGGCCGACCATAGATATCAGGTGTGCGTCGGCGTGGGCTCGAACCACGGACCATGTGCATGGTCAGCGAGAGTCCCAACCACTGTGCCACCGACGCCCCACACCCGACCTGCTGCCCCCTACTGGTCACGGCATCACACAAAAATTCCAGGTAACCCCTACATGAATAGGGCAAGTCAAGATTTCTGTAACGAGTCCACCATGTAATGTTGATAGCGGGTGACCGATCGCTGACTTTACGTCTCAGACTAGGAGAAGCTAGCTGCCCAGTACTCTCCAGTTTTCCAATGATTCCGTGACTGAAATCATCTCGTGATCAAACCTGAATTCCCTGCCTAGTTGAATTGCATGTAAAGGAATACACTTTTGATATATATCCATATAATATGTGTGTTTTGTTTGACAGTCTGACCTTGGTGATATATATCCATATAATATGTGTGTTTGTTTGACAGTCCGTATATTTGCTAGGTATATATGGATCGATATTCCATTATGATTAGCCAATCATGTTAAGACTGTCTATTGATTTGTTCATTTTGAATATTCGCTCACACACTTGTGTTCACACACTTGTTCGAACATTCATATATTTTGCTCTCACACACTTGTGTGACATATTGATGCTCCTTGTGTTTGGAAAATAGAAGTATCATCGCAAACCTAGTGGTCTTCTGATTTCCGTCTTTCTTGCGTCAAGACTATTAAATTCTCGACCAGTACATAACAACTTTATATTTTTCATCGAATACCTTAAAGAAGAAAAACCGACAAGGAAAGGAGATAGTATTCTCGCATGGAATACAAATCGTGACTGACTGACTGACTGCCTGAATGTTGGAAACCGGAAAGAGAGAAATATAACACAAGTCAACATATAAGTGAGACACAAACGAAAAACACACATTCACAATGACAACAAAAACAAAAGGAATGAGGAGAAATGCTTCTCTGTGTAAAACCGTATCACAAAACTATGATCAAGTTATTCCGATACTTTTGCTTAGCCAAGCAGAAATTTTCGTCATCTCCACTTTCTTGTCTTACAAGTTTATCATCCTTCCCAATGTGATGAGAGTTCACATCAGCAAATTTTGAATTGGGATCAAACTAACTAGATTGTCTACAAATAATAGATCGGCACTTCAGTTGTCAGACATTCTTCATGACTCCACATTATTGAGGGAGAGATTATTGAAAAAAACAGTGAAAGCGGGATCGCTGTTTCCTCATCAGTGTATGTGTACTCATTTACTTCACTTCACATTTACTTCACTGTACTTCACTTTACGAGATTAAGTTCACAACGAGTGATTGATGATTTACAGGTACATTCTGTTTTAGAGCTCAAAAGAGATTGAAACACACATTCTGAATTCCACGAGAAGTCACTACTAATTAAATAACGTCATTTGATTCCCCAGGCTTCGTTGAGCTTCCCGTTTTGACAGCCTACGTGTCGACGTCGGCTGACTATTTCGGTCTGGTCAATCTGTGTGTTTCAGTGTTTAGGGGATAGAGTGCTCACAAGGAGGATATTTATCAGGCCAAATGATATCAGATTGAAATTTCGCCGATAAAATTTGGTTATCAATGAAAATTAGGATTAATTTCAGAATTTCACTTAATGCGTAAGTAAAATGTTGATGGAATATTAGGGGATACGAAACGGTAGAAGTTGGAAGGGTAGATATAATCGGGAACTGATATTTGATAGAAGTCTGTCAGTTGTATTCAATGAGCATCACATGGTTATTTCCCCCATGACAATATGCTTCATAAGTCTTTCACTACTCTCCTAGTATGTTTCATTGTGAACCGAACTCTTCGACGAATGATCACTGAGAAACTCTCATAGGAAAGAGACATACAGCCTTACATATTCTTGTAGACATTCGTTATCTTCTCAATGACCTTTCAATTCATTTACATTTGGTTTGTGACTTCCTACTTTAATTCCCATTGCATTCCAAATAGAATTTAGAGCTTCGTCGGCACATCTCCACTTCACTCTCTTCTCTGAAACTGTTTTAGAAGGTTGATTTTTGCTTGACGTCCATGCTGATCATTCGTTCTGCTTGTCTTATCTTCAATCTGGATCAAGTGAAGGCAGCTGTTGATGAAAGTCTGAAGCCTGTACGAAATTGTTGTGGTGACGAATGTATCAAGTCCCACTGACTAATAGAGATGACTGTTGAAAATTTGATTCTTGTTCCTTATGCTTAATGCAGAAGACGTCGAGATGATGCTGCCCAGATAGGTGAAAGATGAGCATTTCATCAAAGTTTTCTGTCTTTAGGCATTGGCTTTTGTTGATGTTTGTTAAGTACCCCCATGGTTTCTGTCTCCTGTATGTTCACTTGAGTATCTTTGATTTTTTGAAAAATGACATGTCATCTGTCAATCATTCCACATTATTATTATTATTACTTAGATACTAATTCCCAAACTGAAGTTATTCTTTCTTATGATATCAGTCCAGTGATAGAATCTGTAGGGGCGATGTCGTTTACAGGAGGATTGATCACTGAATCATTCTATAGACAAGTGAAATCGTTAGGTTAATTAACACAATTCTGTTGCGGTCTTATACATATAATAACCATTCAGTGTACAACACGTAGTATAAGCAGACGTCTACCATGGACACGAGACGTTGAGGTGTCATTGATCACTTTAATCGAAGCGACTGTCGCATGAAGACAACCAAGAGACATTTTGTAACCCATATTGTACGTACGCACTGTTGTACGCAACATATATAGTAAATTTAGACAAAAATACGAATACTTAGGTAATAAACTTTCATGTCAAATGGAGGATTTCGGTCCTTTCAGTCATGTTTGTGACATACTACACTATCATAATGAAAGAGAATAAGCATCCATGTAATAGTTACTTTTGATTAGTAATTATCTCACACCTACTACGTCACGCCAACTTCTGCCTCTTTTCTAATCTACAATTAGTCATCCCATCTTACTCCTGACATTACGTGATGCATTTTTCGATGACAAAGTTTCCCAGTATCCGACTGGTCAAAAGGTTTCTTTGTTTAATATTACTACGACTGAACAACTCATGAAAGTCAATCGTCGAAAAACATTTTCTTCTCCGTTTGAACCTTTTGCTTATGACTCAATATAGGAATATTTCGTTCATATTGGACACTTCCTAATCAACAGGTTGTACACATTTTAAACACTCATGAGATTGGAAAACACCATGACTGGTCAGATTTCAGTGGATTATATCCAACGAAATAAAAGAGATTAAATACAATAAGATGATGGATGGACACCCGGTGTTTATATCGCTTCACCGAAGCTGGTTGGTAGGTACTACTGGTCGATATGATTGGTGGCATATAGCGTCAAACACACGCACATACACTTTATCAGTAATGATTCATTATGATGTCACTTCAACAACATTATTCATATCGAAATGAACACTGTCAATCATTGATTCGACTGAGGTGAACAGATACGAATGATTTTATATGTGCCCACCATCAGATCCGCTGAACAGTAGCTCAGGAAACTATTGTTCTTTTCGTTTGTAAGTGAATGAGATATTTCATTGCAAGAAAACATGTGATATGACAAGATTTGAGATTCGGAAATTGAGGTTTATGTGGCTTCGGTTGGTTTCAGAGTAAGCAAATTATCATTCAAATCTAAGTCTCAGAGTTGTTATGAAATGTGCACTTGTGTATGTCCTGGGGATCAATCCAACGACATTATTTCACTTTGTGCAGTGAGAACAGCCCTATCAATCAGTCAATTGTTTGTAATTCACTGAGTTTTGAGTTCTCCATAGGTGACGATGAGGGATCGAGATGATTTCTGCAAGCTTTATAAAACCAATAAATAAGTCTGATTCAGTGCAGATGGTGTCCTCCTGACTCATGAATTGCAAACAACTCGACATTCACCTTATAGAGTAAGATAGAGTAAGACAGACATAAAAATAAAATCTTACTGTGGATTGTTATTTTACAATAAACACCTCGCCACACACACAAACACTCTTAAGCACACATCTTACATCTTTTTTTTGAATGTTCAGTGAGTGACATTCACTTCTGAATAAGAAAATTCAATAATACATATTTGTCTGGATTATTCTGAATCCTTCCTTAATTTCTATGCCTAGAATGGGATCATTGTTTCAGTCATCCGAAATATTTTTCATTAATTGTACTGAAAAAAGTTATAACCTCCTTTGGCGTTTTTTCGCAAATTCTATCTCTCTTATATTCTGCATCTCAGTTTTCAAAAGGAAAGTGTCTTAGAACTTAATGTATGTCCCTTAGTTTACTTTCAATTTGGCTGTCCAAATTTATCTCTCAAATGAATATATGAATGTCCATTTCTTTAATATCCAAAGGTGATGGAAAGGATTATTACTGTTATTATTGCAATTATTCCAATTGGACGGAATCTCTGAACTGTAAAATATGGAATGACTGTCACTGGAATAGTGATAGAGCTGTCAACTGTGAGTTGTAGATGAGTTCAGTTTGATCACTGAGGTGACACTTGATATACTGTTGTGGGAATTGTTAAAATGGGAATAAACTCAACTTCAACACTACTGGTAACTGGTTTCAGTGACTTTGTAATATTGATGTCGTCTTGAAAGGAAAACCACCACGTAAACATTTTCATCACCACACAAATCACATAGAAAACTTGAAGCCATTTAAGTTTCACTGATGAAAACCGACCAGTCATTAGTTAGCTGAAGTGTGGCTCTAAACATCTGACCTATCTGCGACTTATCCGTTGAATACAACTCTACACCTGCATTGTATTTCACTAGCGCTAACATCGACAGACGTTTAGTTCAAGTTACAGAGGAAACACAGTCACTCACTGAGATGAAGATAAAGATAAATGATGAGTTCTCACCCTGATTAAAGGTTTGTTTAACAGCCAAAAACGAACCATCATATACAAAATAATTTGTATTTTTATTGGAGTTTACTTGGATTCAACCTCTAACTACTATTGTATTTCAGTGATATAATATACTGATATTCATCTTATTGAAATAATAGAAAAGATTTGTAACTCAGGTGGATGATTTGCAATTAATAGTATTCTCTGAGCTGGTTGGTTTAGTTGCGGAGCTTTCATCGTCTTTCTGGACGACATCTTCAGCGCAGTATTTAGGATAAAGTGAAATGATTTAAATTTCTTCATGAGTGATATAATTGTGTCTCCCGATAACCATCTTCAGATATGTATTGACCGACACAATTACATAACTCAGGGAGAAATTTCAATCATTTCACTTTATGCTAAATACTCCGCTAAAGATCTCGTCCAGAAAGGTGATGAAAGCTCCTCAACTAAAACAACCAGCTCAGAGAACACTATTAATTGCAAATTCATAATATTGTTACACACCTAATTTTTCTGAAAGCCTCACACTACTGACCATGATAAGAGAGTTGAACTCTATTCACTGTTAATTTTCCTATCATATAAATCAAACTAATATATCTAGGTATAATTTATAACCTGTGTCTGTGGAACTTCTGTTAAGCCTTCTCGCTGTAGATTCGAGATATTAAAGGCTTCGTTGTCAATAGTGTGCCATCTTTATGTCTCGCTTCTCTTCATCGCAGCATCGAACCATCGTGATTTTCATAAGGATTAGTGATCTGAACACTAGTCACGCAAATCCAGTAGGTGAGGAAGTCGTGTCACGCTGGCTGTGATTGAAATGATGCTTCCTAGATAAATGAAGGAGACAACCCGCGTTAAATCTATCGCTTGTATATATTCACTTGGATTCCTGTCTTCGCTGCTTCATCAGCCAAGTTTTTGGTTTCCATCTACCTGCAATTCTTCGAGTTCGTGTGACATTAGTCAGATATCATCTGCGAAATCCAGATCCAAAAAAATTAATTCGTGATCATAGGAAAGACAACGCTCCTTACCCTACTTTGTACTCCTTGTGGCAGCACCATTCACTTTACCTTATCATAGAACTTGCTCTCCGCTATATGGGATGACGAAGAGGTCATGGTGTTACTGCGTCTATACTACGTTTTTTGTCTGAGATAATAGTAGCCGCAGTCAGTGGTCAGAGTCATATGGTTTCTCCCATGTTTTCACACCAATTTCATAACCATATGTGAAGCTGATAACACGAAGACTTTAATTATTCATACACAAATATGCTCAGTCGTATTAATTTTATCAAAAAAGTCATTTTGTTATCATGAGTGGATAGACCTGGAGCAGAATTAAAATAGGTGAGAGCAGATTGAGCACTGGTTATCCCTCCAGTAGAACAAAAGGAAATTGAAAATTTGATGACTGGAGGATGTGTGTACGGGCACATGGATATCACTGAGATGACATGGATTTTGATAGACTGACAAGCTGAAAATAAGATAGAAATCGATAAAATGAGCAAATGTAATTTGTCATCACCGTTTAACACAAGGAGTCTTTTCAGATCAAGTTTTTATCCTTCACCGAACATGAGCATATAACACAAGTGAGTAGAGAAACTTAATTTGCATAAAACCATCAGTGACAATAGAGAATTGTGAGCATAATCTCTGTATGATGGATATTACTGTAGATGTAAACTGGTACACCTAATAAATACTCCTATCCAGTGTGAATGCCTCCCGTTATCAGTGTTATTCCTCAACATTTGTTGTATTTCATATTAATATTAAATAACTCACCCAATTTAGTATTCCACATTCAAAGTCTTGCTGGACAGAAGTTCTTCATTTTGAGATCAGTTTTCGAATTCATCTGCACACACCGCAAAGAAAACAATTCGGATTTTCAACAGCACTGTTCAGTCGGTACTTCTGTATAATGTTCAGACCTGGCACGTGATCTCACGCGGTTCAAACGAGCTGCAGATTCTTATCAGCGGCTGCGGTTCATTGGCGGAACCATCACCAACGACGCCTAACTTGCTCAAAGGTTCAGTCTCTGTTTGAATCACTCCTAAGCCTTACTTAACCGGTTGTAAACTTGGAAAGGATGGAAGTTTGGGTGTAAGACTAGTAACCCCATCCCGTAGAAGATGAGTTTCAATGCTAATTCAATTTCCAGGTCCAAGCTTCAAGGAGTATGCTCCACTAGGAACGCAAAGTAATCCAACACTGGGAGAAATAACACAGTCACTTTTGGATACTGTTTGCGTCAGGCTGCATATTTGAACCACCCATCCTTTGAATACAAAGATAAATGTCGGTTATCATTCATTTATTACAGAATATCACAAACGCACACACAAACACATACACAGAGAAGACAGAGATATTTCAATTTCATCCATTCACACTGGATCAGTTCTAAGTGTTCACTTGTACACATAAAACAAACTATGGTGTTGAAAAATTGTTTTATCATATGTTCATTGTTTGCTTGTTCATTTTTCATTTCAGATTTTATTTTATAATACCATATGGTTGGTAAGTGGTAACTAGAATTGTCACGCCTAATTTAGCCTACCACAGACACACAAAAAGAGAATCGTTGCAAAATTAGAACCATTTTCATCACAATTGCATCAACACTGAAAGAAATTCAACTTAATTTCCTGACTTGTTTTATGTATAGAAAGCGTGTAATAAAGATCACAGTATGAATCTGTGGTTCAGTGAAATAATCGTCGTATTAGTCGATTCTCCGTACATATTTTGAAATATTTTGCGTATCAGGGGAACATTATCACTTGACACAGATGTAAGTGTATTCGGCTGACCAGTCTCCAACCAGGACAAAACGTGTGACCTTGGTTACTTACACCTCTAGTCATCACTGGCAACAAAATTTGTGCTTATTTTCTATGGTAAGTGATTGAAGGCAATTCGGAGTGTCCTGCATTTCTCAATCTTCCGAATCCGGTGATCGCCTTGCGAAATTGTTGGATCGAATTCAGTCAGCACCAAGGCAGTAAGTTTCAAACGAACATGATAACGCTCCATTTTATAGGATCAATAACTGCTTGGCTGTCTTTTATTAACTAAAAAGATCACCTGATAATAAGAATTAAATAGCACACCTTCCTCTCAAAACACCTTCTTACGGCCGAGTATCACTAAACCAAACTCTGAGTGGTTTGGATTGATTCAAGATTCCGAAATAGGTTTAATTGAGTCCAACGTGGTAATGAGTACGACTCGAAGTGAGCGCAGTGACCACTTAGTGTTTGAAATCATTGAATCTGGAAGAAAAGCACTACTGTTTTAAGTGATAAGTTTATCACCTAGGTGGGTAACATCCACCACCATGTGTTTTATGATCCGAATGAACATTATTGTCCGCATCAAAGATATATCATGAGCATCAGAAGAAAACGAAACAAGAAAATGTTTGTATTTGTAGGACAAAATGCGACACAGGTCCTGAAAATAGATCTTTGTTTACAGAAATAAATGCTTGATCCTACTCTTTTGAGCTCTAAAACAGAATGTACCAGTACGCCTGCAACCCTCTCAGGTTGAAGATTCAAGTGGAAAAATGTCCGGACACGAACAAGATTAACCAACAAATAGATAAGAGATGATACCAAATCAATATATACAACATGAACATATCTACAAAATAACACACCAAGTACGGTGGACTGCTCTTCGACGTACTACCCTTGAATAATTGTAGGACTTACACCAGTACGCCTACAACCCTTCTCAGGTTGACTCCCTCAAGTGGGAAAATCATCGCAGATTTCATTTCCTGACCTCATTCTACCATCTATATCCTCAACTCTGAATGGTGACACACCCATGACATTGTATCGTGGAATATAGATGACTAACAAACAAAGGACGTATCTGACTAACCAAGCGTAGGCACAGAGTAATTTACACCAAAGATGATGACATTCAAATAGCAACTTGAAACTTAATAGGCCTTTCTTTATTCGTGCAAGTCAGTTTAACCATTACACTCTCATACACAGTTTGCTTATCCTCACTAAACTGACCATTGACTTTCGTCCTTTCAAACGGATCGATGCTAGCTAACAAAGTCACAGCACAAGACACATGATTTCATGGACGTCACCTTCATTGTGGATGACAACACCAACGACGACTGACTGATACCAGTTGATGAACTTAGCGGTGGATCAGAAGCTGTCGCTGTTCGACCTTTAGAAGGTTGTCTAACTGCAACACTACCACCACTGCTGTCTTTTATTATTAGCTCCAGTTTAGCTTTAACATCTGGTGATATGTGGGCTACACGCTGATCATTTGCACTGACGGTCTCATGAGTATCCATACCTTCTACTACCGCATCTCCCCTTATTCTACTTCACGTTCAAGTTGTACAGAATCATTGTCTGACTCAGTAGTAGTAGGCATTCCGCTCATCTCATCATGATCAGCCAAAGACAAATATGCAATATCATGATCATTATCACAAATTTTCACTTGACCGCTGTTTATATGGTCGATTTGATCATTTTCAACCTGTTAAATAACAGCAGTAGATGACTTGGATTCTTCCTCATGAATCCTTAAAGGTGTTATGCCTTTACTCTGACTAGTAATACCTTGAAAACTTGTGGAGGCAGAACTTTTAGCTTACCACTGAACTTGATCACTTGTTCACAGTTCTCTTTTGTATGCATTTCTTTCAAACGGATAAAACGCAACTGCGTTTGTCTCGCAACTTGTGACCTATCTGTTGAGGATATGCCACGAAAGCTGTCACATTCAGTAAGTTTGTATGACTTACTAGACATCATACAGTTATCTTGATATCCACTTCGCTGAGTACTCTCTGACTTAAATGACTGCGTTTCGCTCTCTGGCTTCTCTATTCCAGGGGTTGTATGGAATATACTGGCAAACTTGCTCATAGCTTGGTTGACACTGTCTTTCACAAGTTTCAGAATATCATCGATCTTTGGCTCTAAACCTTCATCCTCCATACGAGAGCTTATCTTCACCCATTTCCTTTGTAGTCGAGTGGGTGGGCGTCTCGTTATTACCTGTGTCTTACAAAGAGATTCAAATTATGGTAACAAATAATGGGCAAAAACGCAGTAAGCACTGTGAAATATACACAGAAAAATGGCTTCCAACTGAGTTTTGGAATAAAAGGCACCTTTATGCATAAATGGATTGCTTCATATGGTGCAAAAATTATGCTTTATGAGATTAAGCGTAAGGGAAATAATGACCAGTTTTCTAGCCATATTCTCAGGTTATTTCAGTATGGTCGTAGGTATGTTCACCTCGTAAGATGAAGGTGGTGTATTCGACACTTGGTGAGTTGATTGGCGATGGATAGTGTGCATGTAGGAGAAAGCAGCTACTTGGTTGTTTGCTGCTTTCAGTGGCTATCAAATTTGTGTTATTTTGTAACAAAATATACTGTTCAAAGTATTTACTTTATAAACGGTGCATTACAAAGTTTTTCGGTTGTCATTATTGCGGAGTAATTGCAATTATAAATAGTATTCTCCAAATATCCATGGTCACAAGCTCACAAGTAAAAACTTGAAAACTCTCGGAGATACAACTGATGATTGATTTGCCACAAATTGACAAAAAGCTGTAATTCATGTCCACACTGCATCCCCAAGTTCAATAGTTGGAGAGATGAATGAAAAGGAGAACTCTTCGCTGACTTGTGCACCTTCAAAGAAATGTTGATTGGTTGCAGCATATACAAGCATAAGGACATCCATAAGACTACATGGCTGTCACCAGATGGGCGAACCAAAAACGGAATTGACTTCATCTCAATGCTGCTCAAGGAAGTGAAGACTCAGCTTATTGGACACAAAAGTAAGAAGAGGAGTAAACGTCGGCTTAGACCATCATCTCGTACAAGGAACACTCCGAATCAAATAAAACGTTTTCAAAGAGAGAGTTGCTGAAGAAAGACCAGAAACCAAGTTCAATACTCAAAAACTGAAGGATAAAGATACAAAGGACATCTTTAATGCAATCATAAGGAAAAGGGTGGAGACACAAATCCACACCAGCGAAGCGACCAGAAATGAAAAGCACTGGGAAAACCTGAAAGCGGTGTGGAGTCAAACCTGCATGGAAGTTCTGGGCAGAAAGAAAAGATTAAAAAACACTGGATCCCTAAAGAAACCTGGAGACTAATAGAAAAAAGAAGAACGGTGAAACAAAGGATTATTCAGTGCATCGACGAGCACCAAAAACAAGAGATGAATGCAAGCTATAATACACTGAACAAAAAGTAAAGAAGAGTACCAGACAAGACAAAATAAAATATTATAAAGCTATGGCAAGTAAACCAGAACAAGCTGCAGGCAGAGGAGACCTCGCAACACTCTACCAAGCGACTAGGTTCCTATCGAGGAAGAGGTAAACACAAATTGAGCCAGTGAAGGATGAAAAGGGGAAGTCAATCACCAAAGAGGTGGAGCAAAGGAAACACTGGGCTGAACACTTCAAGAGACTTCTAAATCGACCGCCATCTACAACATGCCCAATAATACCAACAGCGGAAGCAGGACTACCAGTGAACATCAATCCCTCGGCGTGAAGAGAAATCCTGAAGGCGATAAAATAGCTAGAAACTGGAAAAGCAGCAAGATCAGTTGAAATCCTAACAGAAGCACTGAAAATGGACCCTGAGACATAAGCGAACTTGATGACATCACTACTTTAGAAGGTGTAGAAAGACGGCAAGTTACCTGCGGATTGAAAGAAAGGTCACCTATTCAAACTGCCAAAGAAATGAGACTTAAGTCAATGCAAAAACTGGCGCGGAATTACGCTCCTGTTCATCCCAAGGAAAATACTAACTCGCATCATCCTGGAGGGAATCGAACAAGCTTTGGATGAAAATCTTCGACCGGAACAGGCTGGAGTTTTAGAAGAAACAAGTCATGCATCGATCAAATCGCAACACTACGGATCATCATTGAAGGGAGCTAGGAATTGCAATCACCTCTCTATCTCAACTTCATCGACTTTCAAAAGGCCTTCGACAGCGTCGATCGAGAGGTAATTTGGCAACTACTTCGCTACTACGGGTACCGCCGACAATTATATACTTCATCCAAAAGTTGTAAGATAATGCTGCATGCCAAGTAATCTACAACAGGAAACTCAGGGAATCCTTCGAAGTGAAGACAGCATTAAGACAAGTCTCGCTGGCTGCCTACTATATCCAATGGTTTTCCTGATTATAGTGGACTGGTTAATGTGACAGACAGCGGTGGGCAACGAGGAAACAGGCATAAAATGGACCCTTACGAAGAACTTGGAGGATGTGGACTTCGCCGGTGATATATGTCTGATTTCCCACCAACCTGAAGATGCGCAAGTGAAAAACAGCGAGTTGGCAGAAGAAGCATCAAAGACGTAGGAATTTAGGTGAACAAAGAGAAAACAGATGTGATGATGAGGATTCCTGGCCAACACTAACAGCAACAACAACGGATAACGATCAGCATAAATGGGAGAAATCTGATAGCAAAAACCTCCTCTACCTACCTGGGAGGCATCGTTTCAACTACAGACAAAATTGACGAGGATATCAGTGGGGGATCGGGAAATCAAGGCAAGCTTTCAATACTCCGAAGTCTGTGTGGAAGCCGAAAGTACTCAGCATGAAAAATAAGATCTGGATTTTCAACTTTATTGTGAAGTTATTACTACACTACGCGTATCAGAGACTTGGCGGCTGGTCACGAAGGGCACTTCAAACAAACTACACACCTTCACCAACGGCTGTCTTTGCTCAATACTACTCAACATCGGATGGCTGGCCAGAAATTATCAGCAACAAGTATATATGGGTGCGAACCAACCCAGCAGGAACCAATTGTGCCGCAAATAAACAAGAAGAAATTGAGGTGGATTGACCATACTCTGAGAAAACAAACCATCAAGTGACATCACACATCAGGCTATCTCACATGTGAAACCCGATTGGGAAGAGACGAGTTGGCGATCAATGAGAGGGTGACAAGGAGGATGTTATGCGACGTGGCGATGAAATCATGTGTGCAAACGTATAGACAGGTGGAAACGTTTGGGGAGGACCGAAAGTAGTGGAGGCATGCGGTTGAAGCTCTATGTTTCTATGGGATTTAAAGCAAACAATAATAATATAATACAAATCCAATCCAATCCTTTCAAAACACTAAGTGTTAACGTTTCTAATTTCTAAGAATTCCAAAGTCTATTTTTTCAAGATTTTGAGAATTTCGGACACGTGAAATGTCTTTTTTTATATTCAACGGGGAATTAGAACTCCTGTCGGCTATTTCTTCAAGCTTCTTATTTCATGTGAAAGATGATTTCCCATGATTATATGACCTCTGTGTAATCATCCTCTTTGTCAATTGAAAATATGTTTCAAGCAACAAGATTTTCGAAGAATTACTATTAAGCTGCCTTAGACTGAAATATGTGATATAAATAGCCAAGATACATTCGATGGGTGAATGCCATTCACTGTAACTTTAAGGAATAAAATGTTCTAATGTATCTGGTCAGCAAAGATTCACCTTGCATTGATGGAATGAATGTTACGAGAAGACATATGATATCACCGGATGTTCCTTCTTTAAGTAAAGAACATCTGTTATTTTTGAGTTTATGTTGAATCAGGTAACATGGAAAATATTTTGTAAACATACCAGTTAATAAAAACAATATTTAGATGTACACTTATTGCGTGACTAAAATCAAGTGGTGTGATTTTTAGCCATGAGGTGTGAAATTGCATAGAGTCTCCTTCCGTAAAAGACATCAAAGTGAGCATGGAAAATTACTGACTGAATACGATGAACTTCAGTCTTCCTTCATATTAGAGATAAGTGGGTGGTACTTTTATTCGTTATGATATAAACTGGTAGACTGTTGAACTATTCAGACAGTTTAACAGTGGCCACCCACCTTATACGCTTTGTGATAGAAGATAACTGAAGTTCCAAATTTAATTTTTAGATGCTATGGGAAATAGGATAGGGTGCATAATGAAAATCAATCAAACAAAAGGCCACCTGACGAAGGCAGGTAGGTGAATGCCGAATTCTTCTTTATGTACAGGTTATGACATTTCAGTACAAACAGATAATTAAAACGTTTATCGACCACAGTGTGTGAGATGACCATTTGTGAACACTGTTTGATGTGTAAATTATGACTTGGATACAGTGGACATTTTCTCACTACACCATTTCTCCTTGACTTTGAATCCTTATCTCTGTTGCCTTTCAAAGCACTGTTCCTCAAGATATTTTGGTTTCTGACCGAGAATATCATATCATATTATCAGCTTCTGTTACTATATTCATCAGTGTACTTACAAGCTGGTATATGAAATGGAACAAAATTCGTAATTACTTGTCACATATTTATATTTAATATAATAAAGGAAACTATGTTTTCAGTGGCATTCACAAAATGTGATTGTGTAACATGCAGTTGAAGACACGATAATTGATGACGAGATACTAATTTATACATCTAAAAATGAAGTCACTAGAATATACGGCTAACTTATTGAAAATACATGAACATCGTCTTTTACGCTTTGCACAAGTATAAATTTATTGAACTTTCCCAAGAATTATTTTATGATAAATAATCGGTGACTACCGTCTCTTTTTCGGTAAGGAAGTGAAAGAATAAAATTTGAATTGGTACTCACGTGTAGTAGTTGGTAAACTGAATAGTTCTATGGACAATATGTGCAACATGAGTAGATGATTTCTTCGAATTAATTAAATAAATTATTATCCATAGTTAAAAGATTATAAGATAGTATAAACATATTTCGACAAATATGTATAATAAACTTAGACACAGTGGCAGTATTTAATTCTACATTGACTATACCTCAGATCATTTGACATTACTATCGTCAATAATTTATGTTAAATACATAATCAAGTAAATAATACCCTTCCACTTTGAGATATATCTGTTGCACACATTAATCGGGCATAATAGGTGAGCGATCCACAGAATATTCTAGGGCATACAAGAAAACAAATTTGAGTTTATTTCATTCAAAAACAACAAGCAGGAGATTGAAGTGTGGCTCCGTTTCATCATATTCGAGTAGAGTTCACCTTCAGAAGTCAACGTAATAACCAAAAAGATACAAGAATTCCTGTCGTGTAAGAGGAATGACTGAAGGATGTTGTTTTCATTTCCTTTTGTACTAAAAATAAATGGATGGTACTTGTGTTGTTTGTGATGAAGACTTTTCGACTGTTGAACTCACCATTCAGCTGTGGCCACATATCGATATGCTTTCCAATTGATGAGGGCTCAAGGTTTACGTTTGATTTCGTGGTTGATATGGAAAAGACGAAGTGCTTCATAAAAAAGCTCGACCTAACAAAAGCGAATCTGAATAAAAAAGTAGACTGAATACGATAGTTCACTACCTTCAGGTACAGACACAGAAAAAATCCACGTGAAATGCTGTAAATTACATTAGTCAGATGCAAAGCTTTTCTAAGTTCACGATTCGCTAGATTAGTTCGGTGTTTGAAGATGTCAGGTTAGACTCCTTATCTTCAGAGCTTATAAGAGAAAACACTTGCTTTAATGATGTTCTGAGTTGCATGAATAAACAAAATCACATCAATATTTATTACGTGTATAACATGCTAATTTCCACCAACTATCTTGTTCAACTAACATTCATTGTGATGGCAGTGTGTCAGGTGTTATATTATGGCGTATCACTTTCAAAATACTAAAACTGGTGTTCGATTACTTGAATAATGGTACGTTTGATAGGGCTATTGTGGAAAGGGTTTGATAATAAACTGCATATATCCTGCTTGAAAGGAATAAATGAGAGTACCTGATGTTCACTGTGTTCATACTTCTCAAAGGTTAAAGTTCTTCTTTGTCTGATAGATCAAACCTGCTCTGTTGGAGGAAGTGTCAGGAGCCGAATTGCCGCTCCATCTGTTTTGAACCCTAGCTCATTTTGGTAACATGGACGTTTTAACGACTGTGATAATTATGTTACACAGAACGCCTCTGATGAATTGCACAAGCTACAATAAATGTCGAAAAGACTGTCTGAAATATTTTCAGAGACGTTTACTAACTCACGGAAGGCAACTATATTGTAGAAAACACTGGTATGTTAATCGGAGAATTAAGCGAATTGTTCGAGTTTTATGTTACAGATTTCCCAATACGGTTATATTGTTTTCATATGCATCCTTCCAGTCATACTCACATATGCTTGTGCAACCTTCGATATATTGCAGTAATCAGTAAAACATTTACTGCAGTTTGATTTGTCAGTACAAACATAAGTGCATAGTATTTGTATATATGTACAAATGAATTTGAAGGCTGTAACTGTGACGTATATACAGCTTCAGGTGTAAATAGAGAGGACAGATCCATTATCACAGTTTTCGTGACAACGTTTACACTGTATTTATGCCTGAATTCGCTTATGTAGTCCTATTTTCCTTTTAAGTGTTGCTATTTTCGCCGAATGCAAATTTTAGTCTGAAAAAATAAATCTATAGTTTGTAAGCTTCTAACCAAAATATTTTGATGAAGTATTTTCGAAGGGATTTTGCTCACTAATTAAAATAAAGCTGTTAATCTGAGATATGAATTTAAAGAATTTTAACTAGTCAAAATTCAATTTCTTCCTACTATAACGAAGTAATAAAAATTACGACATAACAGAGACCACAACAGTACGCCGCACTTCAACCTCATTTTCTTATATTCACCATTGTACATTATAATTGGATAATTTTAGTTGGAAAGGCAAAATAAATACACATGAGGTTCGCATGATAAAAATCAATAAACTGAAAGAAACCGCATATACATTAACATCTGTAAAATGGGAATGTATCACACACATATGAGCACATGTCAGATGACAATATACTAATTTATACATTTCGAGCTAAATATCTTAGAATAATGAATATAAGGTCTCTTTTTGTACATCACACACAAATGTATATTATAATTGGCACTAAAAACATTATTTGATAATAAATGAACAAGAAATACACTTTCTGTTTAGCATAGAAATAACAAAAGTAAAGTTCCAATTTTACGTACAATTAGAAACTGAAAGAATGACAATGGACAAATTTCTTAAAATAAGTTTGTCATAACTAAGTGAATAAATTATCATCCAAAGTTAATGGACCTTGTAATGATGTGATCACGTTTCATTTAGTTCCCCATATTAGTTCCCTAGCAGGAAATATTCTTAACGTAATGTATATTAGAGTAAAGCCTGATAACTCATGTGGAAACTGTAATGTTCTCTTTTGAGTTTTTTTAGTCAAAATGCTGCGGCTGTCAGGAGGATGATTCAATGTGATATTTGATTCTTCCTGGTTGATTTTACACGCCTTTTCAAACATTTCTCTATGTTTCAGTAAAATACTTCCCAATTAAATGTTTAGAATTTGGTGTGTATGTTCATCCGAGAGGTTTTTAGTTTCCACTTTCCATTTTTTCACTATATCACCACAATTTTAAACCTCCGACTATGTAATGTTGCCTGATGCGATTAACCATGTACCAATATTCATGGGTGAAACAATGCTTGTATTCTTCATATAACGTAATGAATTCAGCTCAGTTAGCTTCAGTGGATTTTATTTAAAATGAGAAAGCTACTCGGCATTTCGTTGACATTTCTTGTTCAGGAGATACCTTTTTCTGAATTCGTTTATTTGCTGGAAGAATTTGTAGGTTTTTTATTTAGGGAATTCTATTTGGAGTTCTCTTTTCCCCATGGTAACAAATGATATTCCCAAACATCATACATCGAGGTGTATTAACATGAGATTACAGTGTACATTCACTATGAAACACTGAGTTGTCAGTTATCAGGACCATACCTCCTAGTTTATCTGGTTCAAAGCTGCCAGTAACGTGAGCAACTAATACAAAAACAACTCACATGGTTCCGCTGAATTGACATGAAATATCAGTGATGAAAACAATGAAAGTTGTGAGGATATTCTGTCATGCGAAATCCCTAAAGGTAATAAAATTACAGTAGACATCACTACCTCATTTTCTAGGAAAAATTTGGTACTGTGATATTTAGACTCATTGAAAAGTGAACTTTAAATGTAAATTAATTGGATTATTGCAGATAGCGTCAAATTTATAGACTTTTGTCTGCCGAGAATTCAATACTATTTGCGTGATTATTATAACTTTACATGCGCGAGTCACTGTTCCCACTGTAGTCTTATAACTATTGTAGTGTTTTTTTGTTCAGAATGTTATCTAAATATTCCTGACAGGCATTTACTTTTCCCGAAACTTTGTTATTTGAATATTTAATAGTCGAATATTCACATTCACATGTGAAATTTCATTACACGGTGTCCTAATCACTTATTCGAAAGGCAGAAATTATGAACCCACTGAATCGGAAATTATTGACTATATTTTAACATTGCTCAATCTGTCAGGTAATCGTGCCCGTTGTATCATCGTGGTAGTGTTATCTGGAACACTCAATATGCCGAATCAATGTATCTCTTGATCTGGATAGTCTTCTGAGATCCTCATCGATGGCCACCAATGACGAAGAATAAGCCGGAATCAGATGAATATTAGGCATTATTCAGATTTTCAGGTGTAAATTTTGTCCATGAAGTGACCTAGGAAAGTTCCATTTCACTAAGTAGTCTTGCATGATATAAGTATAAAACCCAACACATGCAAGAGAAATTACTCAATGCATATACCAGAAATATGAAAGATATTATTTTTTTCCTTCACGTTCCCAGTGGAACATAGGGCTTCAAGCTAGTGGTTTGAAGTTTCTGTAGCAGTGTTTATTTTTACAAGATGGGGTTGCTAGCCTGATGCCCAACCTTTCCTCTTTACCAGCATTATTCCGGGCTTAGTGAGGTAAAGGAGTGTGTGGGCCGGAAATCGAATCCCGGACCATGTGCATGGTCGGTGATCGTCCTAACCGCTGTGCCACCGACGTATAAGATACTATTACCGCCGGTTAAATCAGAAGAGGATAATAAATAATCCTAAAATTCTATTCCAATTCAAACACATGACAACATTCTAACAAGTTACTTATTATTTTGACTATAAAAACACTCGTCTTATTTCCCATCTAATTGTAATTGATCAATAACACTCGTAATATTATTTCTGAATGTACATTATCTCATATTGAATTTTATTCCGATATCTATTCGATTCCACACATGTATGTAAATGAAGCAAGAAAGTTGTGTGAGTGACTTAATATGCTTATGAGCAATAAATAGTTTGCGCTCGAAACGTCATCACTTAATATTACTGTACAACACTGTGTGATTTATCAAGATAAAATCTTATTCATAATGGAGTTATAGTCTTGCATGAATTCGTAGCCATTCGTCATTCATGAAATTTAATATTTCTCTAATATATAAATAATCAAAGTAAAAGCACACCGATGTAAGCGCAATCGTTTCTCTTTCTAATAAATAATGGAAACATAAATGCTGCTTGTGCTACTGTGACAGTTCTGACCTTAAAAGTTACTGTGATTCTTTTCCTTAACTTTAATAATCTCTGATCCTCTTCGATTGGCCTGATGGTCTATAAGTGGATTCGATTTCAAAATTCTCACTTACAAAAGTCATCTGAATAAATTAAAATTTACTAAGCAATTATTCCACTGCCTCATATGCGCTATCTGTTAACTATTCATTTATTTTTGACTGTGCTGAGAACCATGTTGAATCAGCTCTGTAGAAATCATTGAGATACGAAATATTTCTTAGTTAAAATAGAATGAAGAGGGGTACTGTGGGTTTGTTTTTGCAAAATATATCGAAAATTCAAAGCAATCTCTCTGATGACATACAATCTCAATTTCGAAAATGTTACAAAAAATGCAAACATTGAATCACAGGTTATACATTTCATATGCTAAGGTGCCTATCAGCTTATCACTCTAAATAATCTTGACGAAAAAGAAACGAGTGCTCTATATGTATACTGAATAAAAAACAACGTGCGCGTGGATTGACAAAATAAGGCAATGCACAAGAAATAAAGGAATTTTTAAAATGAACAGAACGTCAATAAAATATTTGAGAAGAAGAAAATAGCAAACTTGATAAAGGGGATGAAGCTTCTGTACTTCACTACTGCACTGAAATGATGATTATAAATGTGATTTAGACTAATAAATTGTGTCTGAAACATCATCTAGCAAATAATACCGATTCAGTGTGATATATTCAACAAGAAACTATAACGGAAAATACCGCCATGTATAAAACGAAGTTCGGCTAATCTCTCTGATGATAGGCTGCAACTTGCCGTACTAACATGAGCATACATCACTTAAGATATGCATCGTTCAGGATCGAAACCTAGGATTGAGATCTACTGGAAAAGGCAAATATTGAAGTGTCATCTGTCACATTTCTCTATGAAATTAGGAGGTTTACCACTACGATGGAAGTTTCATAGAACTTGAATTATTCAGGATGTTTGTTGCGCATTGCAGTGGTTATCATTCTTTTTAATGCATATATGTAAAGAAATGTCCATGCAGTGGTTACATAACAATGGACAATTTTAAAAACTGTGAACTTCCACTTTACATAAAATATGCAAGCCTATTCCATAGCTTGTTAATCATAGTCTTAAGCGGTTTGACACAAAAAATAGTTGACAAGCTTCGCTTATTTATTCTTCAGTTTCTCTGTCATCAATTTCAAAGTAATACACAACAGTGACCACATAAAACATCTAAGGGGAAAACATTCCGTGATACATTTTAGTTGGATCACATGCTATTCACTGTACACATTTTTGTTTAATCATGAAAAACTGAGAACGGTTGCAAGATATTTTGCTGCCAGCTCCAAAATGAAGTTGCTAGAATACCTTCCTTGCAGTTTGTTTTTGATAAAACTGCATCCTGAGTAGACTGCAAATCCTCTGATTAGTACCTTTACTTTGATGAACTGCACTGGATGTGGGTGGCAGGTGATTTAATTAAATTCCGCTTTTGTTGAATGGGTATCCAGCTATAGAATCTTGTTAGCTGACCATTCCATGTAGGTTTTCTATGGATCGATCTTCTTAGGCTCCCATCAATTCTTTTTGTTGGTTCCATATTAAGAAACGGAATTTTCGACTCGTTTTCCATTTCAAGAGTGAGTTTTATTGCTGGATGGCCACAGTTAAATGTCTTCAGCAGTAGATTGGGGTCATTGTTGTTGTCAAAAATAATGAAAATGTCGTCCACGTATCTTTTATGCAGTCACAAATTGTCAACCCTCGGCTTTAGTGGACTTCTCTCGAGGCTTACCAAGAAGCAACCTGATAGTAGTGAACCCAACGGAGATCTAATTGCAATACCATCTTTTTGTCTGTAGATGGTGTCGTTGAATGTGAACTGGACGTTCAGAGTGCACCTCAATACTAATTCTTTCAAATATGTTGCCGGTATTCCATTTGTTTCATTGCCTGTTAGATTGTTCCATTTGTTTATTTGCCTGTTCTTTAATTGCTTATAATTCTTGTATTCATTGAGAACTCTTACGTAATTTCGTTTTATCTACTTTGTTTCTATGCTCATCATGAGTAAAACTCACTCATCAAACTATTCATATTATTTATCACACATTTCTTTTAACAACTGTTTGTGACAACTCATCAAATTGGTACTACCCTAGTTTCATTAACATCTAATTTTCTTGACTTGTATTACCAATCTTCGCCTGTTTGGTTAAAATAACCTTAACCAATTGTAATTTTGTTTGACAAACTTAATGTGCACATACCTACAAAATAACACGATTGAGGATTAATCATGAGCTGACATCCATGCAATCAACAAAATCCCTACAAAAACCAAACTTGAAGAATAAAATATATATATATATATTTGCGATTGTACAGCTAAGAAAATGAATTCGCCGAAAAGAGACTCTTCGCTGATCTACGTGTTTCCTTTTCAATAAAATAATATAATTTACAAAATAACACGCAATGACCGTGAGGTCAACTACATAGGTCAAACTAATAGGTCAGGGGTAGTTAGATTTTCGGAACATAAGAAATTAGCTAAGGTAAGTATGGTTGACCCCGAGAAGATAAACAATTTAGAAAATAGCTCAGCAATTGCAATGTATGCATTGACACACAACCACACAATAGGATGGGAGAGGGTTAAAATTCTAAAAAGTTATCTAGGTAGGTGGAGAGAGAGGCTGATTATTGAATCCTTGTTCATCGAGTCTACACCCGACACATGAAATAGGAATGAATCATCACTCATACCCGAAATATGGAAAATACTACTACCAATCAAACCAAGCGAAAATCAAGTGAAAAATAATGGAACTTAACGGAGGTTGTCTCCTTCAATTATCTAGGAAGCATCGTTTCAATCACAGACAGCGTGACAGGACTTCCTCACCCAATGGATTTGCGTGACTAGTGTTCAGATCACTAATCCTAATGAAAATCACGATGGTACGATTCTGCAATGAAGTGAAGCGAGACAGAAAGATGACACGCTATTGACAACGAAGCCTTTAATATCTCGAATCTACAGCGAGAAGGCTTAACAGAAGTTCCACAGACACAGGTTTCGAATAACTCCTAGAGAAATTAGTTTCACTAAAATATTAGAACAGATAACAGTGAATATAGTCCAACTCTCTTATGAGGGTTAGTAGTATGGGGCTTTCAGAAAAATTAGGTGTGTAACAATAAGATGAATATCAGTATATTATATCACTGAAATACAATAGTAGTTAGAGGTTGAATCCAAGTAAACTCAAATAAAAATACCAATTACTTTGTATATGATGGTTCGTTTTTGACTGTTAAACAAACCTTTAATCAGGGTGAGAACTCATCATTTATCTTTATCTTCATCTCAGTGAGTGACTGTGTTTCCTCTGTAACTTGAACTAAACGTCTGTCGATGTTAGCGCTAGTGAAATACAATGCAGTTGTGGAGTTGTATTCAACGGATAAGTCGCAGATAGGTCAGATGTTTAGAGCCACACTTCAGCTAACTAATGGCTGGTAGGTTTTCATCAGTGAAACTTAAATGGCTTCAAGTTTTCTATGTGATTTGTGTGGTGATGAAAATGTTTACGTGGTGGTTTTCCTTTCAAGACGACATCAATATTACAAAGTCACTGAAACCAGTTACCAGTAGTGTTGAAGTTGAGTTTATTCCCGTTTTAACACTTCCCACAACAGTATATCAAGCGTCACCCTAGTGATTGAATAGAACGCATCTACAACTCACAGTCGACAGTTTTATCACTATTCCAGTGACAGTCATTCCATATTTTACAGTTCAGAGATTCTGTCCAATTGGAATAATTGCAATAATAACAATAGTAGTGCTTTCCATCACCTTTGGATATTAAAGAAATCGACATTCATATATTCATTTGAGAGATAAATTTGGACAGCCAAATTGAAAGTAAACTAAGGGACATACATTAAGTTCTAAGACACTTTCCTTTTGAAAACTGAGATGCAGAATATGGGAGAGATAGAATTTGGGAAAAAAACGCCAAAGGAGGTTATAACTTTTTTCAGTACAATTAATGAAAAATATTTCGGATGACTGAAACAATGATCCCATTCTAGGCATAGAAATTAAGGAAGGATTCAGAATAATCCAGACAAATATGTATTATTGAATTTTCTTATTCAGAAGTGAATGTCACTCACTGAACATTCAAAAAAAAGATGTAAGATGTGTGCTTAAGAGTGTTTGTGTGTGTGGCGAGGTGTTTATTGTAAAATAACAATCCACAGTAAGATTTTATTTTTATGTCTGTCTTACTCTATCTTACTCTATAAGGTGAATGTCGAGTTGTTTGCAATTCATGAGTCAGGAGGACACCATCCGCACTGAATCAGACTTATTTATTGGTTTTATAAAGCTTGCATAAATCATCTCGATCCCTCATCGTCACCTATGGAGAACTCAAAACTCAGTGAATTACAAACAATTGACTGATTGATAGGGCTGTTGTCACTGCACAAAGTGAAATAATGTCGTTGGATTGATCCCCAGGACATACACAAGTGCACATTTCATAACAACTCTGAGACTTAGATTTGAATGATAATTTGCTTACTCTGAAACCAACCGAAGCCACATAAACCTCAATTTCCGAATCTCAAATCTTGTCATATCACATGTTTTCTTGCAATGAAATATCTCATTCACTTACAAACGAAAAGAACAATAGTTTCCTGAGCTACTGTTCAGCGGATCTGATGGTGGACACATATAAAATCATTCGTATCTGTTCACCTCAGTCGAATCAATGATTGACAGTGTTCATTTCGATATGAATAATGTTGTTGAAGTGACATCATAATGAATCATTACTGATAAAGTGTATGTGCGTGTGTTTGACGCTATATGCCACCAATCATATCGACCAGTAGTACCTACCAACCAGCTTCGGTGAAGCGATATAAACACCGGGTGTCCATCCATCATCTTATTGTATTTAATCTCTTTTATTTCGTTGGATATAATCCACTGAAATCTGACCAGTCATGGTGTTTTCCAATCTCATGAGTGTTTAAAATGTGTACAACCTGTTGATTAGGAAGTGTCCAATATGAACGAAATATTCCTATATTGAATCATGAGCAAAAGGTTCAAACGGAGAAGAAAATGTTTTCCGACGATTGACTTTCATGAGTTGTTCAGTCGTAGTAATATTAAACAAAGAAACCTTTTGACCAGTCAGATACTGGGAAACTTTGTCATCGAAAAATGCATCACGTAATGTCAGGAGTAAGATGGGATGACTAATTGTAGATTAGAAAAGAGGCAGAAGTTGGCGTGACGTAGTAGGTGTGAGATAATTACTAATCAAAAGTAACTATTACATGGATGCTTATTCTCTTTCATTATGATAGTGTAGTATGTCACAAACATGACTGAAAGGACCGAAATCCTCCATTTGACATGAAAGTTTATTACCTAAGTATTCGTATTTTTGTCTAAATTTACTATATATGTTGCGTACAACAGTGCGTACGTACAATATGGGTTACAAAATGTCTCTTGGTTGTCTTCATGCGACAGTCGCTTCGATTAAAGTGATCAATGACACCTCAACGTCTCGTGTCCATGGTAGACGTCTGCTTATACTACGTGTTGTACACTGAATGGTTATTATATGTATAAGACCGCAACAGAATTGTGTTAATTAACCTAACGATTTCACTTGTCTATAGAATGATTCAGTGATCAATCCTCCTGTAAACGACATCGCCCCTACAGATTCTATCACTGGACTGATATCATAAGAAAGAATAACTTCAGTTTGGGAATTAGTATCTAAGTAATAATAATAATAATAATGTGGAATGATTGACAGATGACATGTCATTTTTCAAAAAATCAAAGATACTCAAGTGAACATACAGGAGACAGAAACCATGGGGGTACTTAACAAACATCAACAAAAGCCAATGCCTAAAGACAGAAAACTTTGATGAAATGCTCATCTTTCACCTATCTGGGCAGCATCATCTCGACGTCTTCTGCATTAAGCATAAGGAACAAGAATCAAATTTTCAACAGTCATCTCTATTAGTCAGTGGGACTTGATACATTCGTCACCACAACAATTTCGTACAGGCTTCAGACTTTCATCAACAGCTGCCTTCACTTGATCCAGATTGAAGATAAGACAAGCAGAACGAATGATCAGCATGGACGTCAAGCAAAAATCAACCTTCTAAAACAGTTTCAGAGAAGAGAGTGAAGTGGAGATGTGCCGACGAAGCTCTAAATTCTATTTGGAATGCAATGGGAATTAAAGTAGGAAGTCACAAACCAAATGTAAATGAATTGAAAGGTCATTGAGAAGATAACGAATGTCTACAAGAATATGTAAGGCTGTATGTCTCTTTCCTATGAGAGTTTCTCAGTGATCATTCGTCGAAGAGTTCGGTTCACAATGAAACATACTAGGAGAGTAGTGAAAGACTTATGAAGCATATTGTCATGGGGGAAATAACCATGTGATGCTCATTGAATACAACTGACAGACCTCTATCAAATATCAGTTCCCGATTATATCTACCCTTCCAACTTCTACCGTTTCGTATCCCCTAATATTCCATCAACATTTTACTTACGCATTAAGTGAAATTCTGAAATGAATCCTAATTTTCATTGATAACCAAATTTTATCGGCGAGATTTCAATCTGATATCATTTGGCCTGATAAATATCCTCCTTGTGAGCACTCTATCCCTTAACCACTGAAACACACAGATTGACCAGACCGAAATAGTCAGCCGACGTCGACACGTAGGCTGTCAAAACGGGAAGCTCAACGAAGCCTGAGGAATCAAATGACGTTATTTAATTAGTCGTGACTTCTCGTGGAATTCAGAATGTGTGTTTCAATCTCTTTTGAGCTCTAAAACAGAATGTACCTGTAAATCACCAATCACTCGTTGTGAACTTAATCTGGTAAAGTGAAGGTCCCGATCTTGATTTGAGGTGAAGTAAATGAGTATACATACACTGATGAGGAAACAGCGATCCCGCTTTCACTGTTTTTTTCAATAACCTCTCCCTCAATAATGTGGAGACATGACGAAAGTCTGATAACTGAAGTGCCGATCTATTATTTGTAGACAATCTAGTTAGTTTGATCCCAATTCAAAATTTGCTGATGTGAACTCTCATCACATTGGGAAGGATGATAAACTTGTAAGACAAGAAAGTGGAGATGACGAAAATTTCTGCTTGGCTAAGCAAAAGTATCGGAATAACTTGATCATAGTTTTGTGATACGGTTTTACACAGAGAAGCATTTCTCCTCATTCCTTTTGTTTTTGTTGTCATTGTGAATGTGTGTTTTTCGTTTGTGTCTCACTTATATGTTGACTTGTGTTATATTTCTCTCTTTCCGGTTTCCAACAGTCAGGCAGTCAGTCAGTCAGTCACGATTTGTATTCCATGCGAGAATACTATCTCCTTTCCTTGTCGGTTTTTCTTCTTTAAAGGTATTCGATGAAAAATATAAAGTTGTTATGTACTGGTCGAGAATTTAATAGTCCTGACGCAAGAAAGACGGAAATCAGAAGACCACCAGGTTTGCGATGATACTTCTATTTTCCAAACACAAGGAGAATCAATATGTCACACAAGTGTGTGAGAGCAAAATATATGAATGTCCGAACAAGTGTGTGAACACAAGTGTGTGAGCGAATATTCAAAATGAACAAATCAATAGACAGTCTTAACATGATTGGCTAATTATAATGGAATATCGATCCAGATATACCTAGCAAATATACGGATTGTCAAACAAAACAATATGGATATATATCACCAAGGACAGACTGTCAAACAAAACACACATATTATATGGATATATATCAAAAGTGTATTCCTTTACATGCAATTCAACTAGGCAGGGATTTCAGGTTTGATCACGAGATGATTTCAGTCACGGAATCATTGGAAAACTGGAGAGTACTGGGCAGCTAGCTTCTCCTAGTCTGAGACGTAAAGTCAGCGATCGGTTACCCGCTATCAACATTACATGGTGGTCTCGCTGTACAAATCTCGAATCGCGAGAATTTGGAATTCATTGGGTCTCTCAGGTTGAATGGCCAGAGAGCTCTCTTTGTAATCAGAAGATCCTGGATTCAAACCCTGATTTGTGTGTACTTATGAATAGGGACAAACAGAGAAGAAACAGAGGTCAGATACTCCCTGGTCTTTGAATGGTTTTCCATTTCATGTCTTGCTCGCGATCAAATCGGTAACCAGTCAAATTCCTGCAAATTAACACTCGACAGGTGGAGATTTGTATCACACAGTGATACATCTAATAAACAAACTAATATGCAATTGCAATTCCTACCTTCTGGTCCATGATCACACCAAGAAATGAGCATAAAATTGCATGAACTATTGTAATTGGTGAGTGAGGACACTGTAAACACAAGTATACTGCATAAGGTGATTTACGAATGATGATATTTGAATAATATGCTTGGTCGCCTAAATCACTTATATAAGTAGTATAGTGCGTGTGCGTATGCGAAACAGTCAGATCGGTATATATTGTATCAAAGAAGGTGAAATACAAGATTTTGTGACAGCATTCTTCTAAGAATGACACATTTCATATGTGGTCGTATTTTGTCGCAATTTTGTATCATTTTTGCAAAAAGGCTATTTGTGGCTTGGTAGTTGGTTTTATTACAGGTAATGACTGCTTCCTAGCCATTGGACACATATGTATACGGAACCATTTTTGTAAGCCGCCATGCAATTATGTTCATGGTGGCTCAAAAATAACAAAAAAGATTATTCGGTGGTTATCATCTTGCCTACAATGACATAGATAATATCATCTTGTACAAACCAATCACCATGTATAGACGACTCCATATATTTTATTAGGTTCTATCAAGGTAAGGTGTAGCCAAATTATCCAAACTTCAGTGTCCCTGATCTCATTCGTGATTTTGATTTTTTTGTATCACTGAGTGAATGTCTCCCAATTTTCTCACATCCTGTTTCTGATGAGTGATAAGAAGAACAAAAATGTGCAGTGTAAGACTGCCTACAACTAACTCGTCAGCTCTCACTCCCTCTCTGTCTGTCTCCTCTATCCAATAGATTTGTAGTCCATAACAATCAGACTTCAAATGTTTATCATCATCACCAATAATAGAATTCATTCATTGCTTGCCTCCTCGAGTGGAACACTGATCAACGTTTCAACATGTCTCTTCCACACGATTGACAGCCTGCAATTCTATCCGGCTCCAATACATCACGCGAGCTTTCGATTCATCTTCACATTATATTTTCCATTTTGACATCATACCAAACCCATGTTTGTTGCTGATCGTTCAGGTTGCATTCGAGGATTTACACATATATTAATGTGAGTTATGGAAGAAAGGCACTTCCATTAGTTCTCAGGAGTGACTCACTTGAGAATCACATTCACTCCATTGTCAATGACATGACATGTATTGAGTTTGACTTCTCTGAGAATCATTTCGATTGATTGACTGATTTCGGCCAACTTAATAAACAAAGGGCTCAAACTTGATGATGATCAACGACGGATGATGTGACTGAGGCTCAAATCATCTAGCGTATTCTCATTGGTCCAATGTATGTCTGTCTTCTTGGTCTCATTCACAATTTTGTCTCATAATCCAGTCAACTACAATCAGGAATATCTCTCGTGATAGTAGGCAGCCTTCTCAGTACATGATCAAATACAACGAGCCCGGCTTTCTATCATAATTCTTGAACGAAGTCACAACCACAGAAACCGCCTACAATTTCTCGTGTATTCGAAGGGTGTACTGCTGAAAAGCCTTGAAGCAGGATAAAATAATATCTAATATCCCTTGATTCTCAATGGTTCTGTGACTAGTGGTGGTTCGAGGTGAAATCCAACTTGAAGTTTTCTCAATCTGATCTCTGCTTCTTCAATTGATAATTCAGAAATGAAAACAATTTCAGAGATTTCACCCGTTTTTTGACTTTCTGTAACCTCTCAGTTACGGTATTTAAGTTATTGTTATTTTTGATTCCACATTACTTAATTACAACTCTTTAAGGTAACTTTTCTATTATTTTAAGGCAGCTTAATCCATAAACTCCTTCTACGTCCAGTGACAACTATAACAAAGGTCACAGACTATTATACATTCTTTGCGTTCTCAGTGAAACAGAGGGCTCGTTTACAACATTGACATCAACTTCTGTTTCCTGATGACTTGAAGGTTAACTCTATGGCTGTATGCAAGCTTCCATTCCTTGTTCACATTAGCTCTCTCGTGTTATCATGAGTTCGATTCACAGAACTTCGATTACCATTAGGCCTGAAATCGAGGGCGTTCATGGTGCATGGTGTTACCAGAAATGTCTGATCACTATACATCCACTTCATCTCCACTTCCTTCTGAATATTCGTTACTTCATCAATATGGTATTGACTGGTTTTCTGCATTGACACAGCTTCTTGTCGCATTGCTTATCCTCTCTGGTGGGTCACCTGTTCCTTAGTATCTTGGGAAGGCAGATGTTGATAGTAGTCTGCAGTTGGTTATTGGAATTCTGTTTTCTATATTCGCTACACTAATTCAACTTGAATCTTGTATTCGTTGCAGCTCTTATCAACTTGTTTGTTTTTGCTTGTGAATGGTTAAGGCACAGATCATCATCAAAATTCAGAACCTCTACTTGTTTTCTTTTCAGTCTAGTGTATATCTGTTTTGACGCACATTTTCATTTCAATTTCAAATTATTGTTCTGCAATTCTTGAACAAAATGATATAAATATTGTTGATATTTTGCCATTATATCATACTTATGTTCTGACTATATTGCATCTAATCATATGCCATAGTTCATCATTTTACTTGGATGTTGTATGAAGAATATTTGGTTTTCTTCAATTAATTAAGTGATGAATCCTTACCTGTGTGTAAACATTCTCTCCATAATAGGAATATAGTTATACTTATACTCTTAGCTGTGCATAAACATACTCTACACTATAAGGAAATATGTATTTCTTCATGTGAGTTCTAGGAATTTCGAAGGTTGTAAACGACTGGCGGATAGTTCCGAAATGAAACGAAATCGTGTTATTCTTCTTCATGGATTAATTTAATTACTCGCCAACTAACGTAGATTCAGAAAGTCAGCCATACTACAGATATAGATATAATTTCTCTTCATAATAACTTTCGTTTATAACATCACTGTGTCTTCTTCTAAGAGTGAAGAATACAAATCTGTACCTGGCGAGTGTTAGTTAGCAGGGATTTTATTGGGTACCGATTTGATCACGAGCTGACATGAAATGGAAAACCACTGAAAAACCAGGGAGTATTGGACAGCTGTTTCTGCCTTTCTTGGTCCTGTTCAGAAGTAAACACAAACCTGGTTTCGAACCCAGGATCTTCTGATTACAGAGAGAGCTCTCAGGCCATTCAACCAGTGAGACCCAATCCAAAGATCAGTGAATTCCAACTTCTAACGATTCGAGATTTGTTACAGGATTTCATCATGAGCTGACATTAGTTAGAGAATCATTGGAAAACCTCGGAGTACTGAACAGCCATTTCGTCCTAGTTCGGGACTCTTCAGCAGTAGGCACCCCACCGGGGTTTGAACTCAGAAGCTTCTGGTTACAAGGCGGGCTCGTATAGGATTAAGCCACTGGGACCAAGTCCAATGGCCCATGAATTCTAACTTCCGCTAATTCACGACATGGCGAGACAACTAGCCAATTTGTTCGGCGAGTATTTGTCCCCACACCCGACCTGCTGCCATCTACTGGTCACGACATCTCACTAAAACTCCAGGTAACCACCTACATGAATACGGCAAGTCGAGATTTCTGAAATGAGACCACCATGTAATACTGTTAGTGGGTAACTGATCGCTGAGTTTAAGTCTCAGACTAGGAGAAGCTAGCTACCCAGTACTCTCCAGTTTTCCAATGATTCCGTGACTGATATCACCTCGTGATCAAACCTGAAATCCCTGCCTAGTTGAATTGCATGTAAAGGAATACACTTTTGATATATATCCATATAATATGTGTGCTTGTTTGACAGTCCGTATATTTGCTAGGTATATATGGATCGATACTCCACTATAATTAGCCAATCATGTTAAGACTGTCTATTGATTTGTCCATTTTGAATATTCGCTACCACACTTGTGTTCACACACTTGTTCGAACATTCATATATTTTGCTCTCACACACTTGTGTGACATATTGATTCTCCTTGTGTTTGGAAAATAGAAGTATCATCGCAAACCTAGTGGTCTTCTGATTTCCGTCTTTCTTGCGTCAGGACTATTGAATTCTCGACCAGTATATAACAACTTTATATTTTTCATCGAATACGTTTAAAGAAGAGAAACTGACAAGGAAATGAGATAGTATTCTAGCATGGAATACAAATCGTGACTGACTGACTGCCTGACTGACTGCCTGACTGTTGGAAACCGGAAAGAGAGAAATATAACACAAGTCAACATATAAGTGAGACACAAACGAAAAACACACATTCACAATGACAACAAAAACAAAAGGAATAAGGAGAAATGCTTCTCTGTGTAAAACCGTATCACAAAACTATGATCAAGTTATTCCGATACTTTTGCTTAGCCAAGCAGAAATTTTCGTCATCTCCACTTTCTTGTCTTACAAGTTTATCATCCTTCCCAATGTGATGAGAGTTCACATCAGCAAATTTTGAATTGGGATCAAACTAACTAGATTGTCTACAAATAATAGATCGGCACTTTAGTTGTCAGACTTCCGTCATTTCTTCACATTATTGAGGGAGAGATTATTGAAAAAAACAGTGAAAGCGGGATCTCTGTTTCCTCATCAGTGTATGTGTACTCATTTACTTCACTTCACATTTACTTCACTGTAATTCACTTTACCAGATTAAGTTCACAACGAGTGATTGATGATTTACAGGTACATTCTGTTTTAGAGCTCAAAAGAGATTGAAACACACATTCTGAATTCCACGAGAAGTCGACGGCGTTCATGGTGAATGGCGTTATTAGTAATGTCTAATCACTATACATCCACTTCATCTCCACTTCCTTCTGAATATTCGTTACTTCATCAATATGGTATTGACTGGTTTTCTGCATTGACACAGCTTCTTGTCGCATTGCTTATCCTCTCTGGTGGGTCACCTGTTCCTTAGTTCAAAAATTATGAAAGAAAGCCGGACTCGTTGTATTTGATCATGTACTGAGAAGGCTGCCTACTATCACGAGAGATATTCCTGATTGTAGTGGACTGGATTATGCGACATAATTGTGAATGAGACCAAGAAGACAGGCATACATTTGACCAATGAGAATACGCTAGATGATTTTATTCTCAGTCACATCATCCATCGTTGCTCATCATCAACTTTGAACACTGTGTTTATTAAGTTGGCCGAAATCAGTCAATAAATCGAAATGATACTCAGAGAAATCAAATTCAATACATGTCATGTCATTGACAATGGTGTGAATGTATTTCTCAAGTGAGTCACTCCTAAGAATTATTGAAAGTGCTTTTGATTTCTAAGTCACATTAATATATGTGTAAAACTTGTGCACTGTGGTAGTAAGTAATTCCGTTTTAGCTTGTCTTTTAGATGATGCACACAGACATGTCTAATAAACAAACTAATATGCAATTGCCTTTCCTACCTTCTTCTGCATTATCACACCAGTCAATGAGCATGAAATGCATGAACTGTTGTAATTGGTGAGTGAGGACACTGTAACAAACGTATAGTGCATAACGTGATTTACGAACGATGATATTTGAATAAAATGCTTGGTCGCTTAATTTACTAGTGTAAGTATAGTGTGTGTGCATATGCGATACAGTCAGATCGGTTTATATTGCAGATAAGGTAGTGAAATACAAGATTTCGTGATGGCATTCTTCTAAAAATTATGAACTTCACACTGAAATCGTATTTTCTCGTAATTTTCAATCATATTTGCAAAATGGTTATTTGTGGTTTGGTAGTTGTTTTTATTACAGGTAATGACTACTTCCTTCGTCCGACAGACTTTGATAGTTTTCATTCTTCCATTTTTTTGGAAGCCGCCATACGATTATGTTCATGGTGGCTCAAAAATAACAAAATATTCTAGTGATGGTTTGTAGGGATTTGATTGGTTTCAGGATTTCATCATGAGCTGACAAATAACAAAATAGATTATTCGGTGGTTTTCCATTTTCCTACAATGAGATAGATAATCTCACTTTGTACAAACCAACCACCATGTATGGAAGACTTGCTGTAATTAAGGCGACAACTAGCCACACTATTGTGACATTAAATAAACTTGGTTCTCTGGTATCCTCCTCTCTCGTGAAAAAATTCTGAGAGTAGTAGAAACCGCTTTATATATATATATATATATGGCGTCACACTATGAACACCACATTTTATATCAAGTCAACCTACATTCGTTAGTGTGACCATGGATTGTTGTCTGGCTCTATTTCATGTCTCATATGATCATTTTTGTAATAGCGGAGGTCATCAGTGGTCTGCCAAAAATAATCTGAGGACTCAGTGTCTGTGTGTATGTGTCTGCATTAAAATTTATTGAGTTATGTACATACCGCTACTCTACGAAGCTATATTATTTATCCATTTCGAGGAGGATTCAACGTAACCACCAAGGTGACATTTACTACCAGTTTTCACTGAAATCATTTATTATTCCTCACATAGTTTATCTGTCAGTAGGTGACGTGTGAGAAGATAAAACTAACATTTGAGTATGGTGAATTATTGTTTTCACAGATAAATCGATGATGGGAAATATGTGTCAAAGTGACTGTTTATTTTTAGTGGCTTTATTGTTTTGCCAATAAAGCTACACGTGGTGGAGTTGACAATTTGTCGGTTTACTACTTCCATGTGACGTTAGACTCTCTGTGGGAGAGGTGTTTATTGTGTTTCATTCTTGCAGACAGTGGCTCTATCTAACTTCACTGTGATTATAATAATTGGTTCTCAGGTAGCTTGTTATTGAGATGGGTGAATTAATCTTGTGAATAGCACACCTATAGTACTTGGACTGCTTTAGAACTTATAAGCTTCCGAACGGTATTGTTGGTCTACTTTCTATTCACAAAGATTATATCAAAATTACAAATATTTTCACATTATTTGTTAATGTTGAATAGTATCGAAGATTCTTCGCCTAAGATTCTGTTTTTGATATTGTTGGAAGAATTTGCGATTGTGTGTGACTGGTGACAGTCTGGTAGGCTATTCAGGAGAACTCATCGGTCGGTTTGATGACATTTAGGGATAGCTAGACGCTTTGTTCTGCGTGTTATGGAGACCAAGTCATCAATGGATGTTTGCTAATCGTGGAATATCAAGCGAAATTTGGGAAGGGATTGACAGCTAAAGAGATTAGACTTCATTTCTGGCGTCTCATGGAATGTCCTCACAATGAAAAAAGCCTAGTGCATGTAATTCTGAAGGTTGTAAGTGATTCCTTGACCGAACATTCTTCAAACGTCAAACAGGCTCCTGAGTGCATCAGATGAGCAGGTGTCAAAAGGCAGGCGTGAGTATACGTAATTACTGGAGATAGGTGAGCATTGAAGCCTGATATCTATGCAGCTAAAATATGATGATGAAGAAATCCCTCGATACACATTTTAAATGATGGTTCACACGCGACGCTGATCATCTCAGACACCACATGGCTCTCACGATTACCATCGGAGCGGGTGGAAATTACTGACCCAACGCTAACAGTGAAGAAGGTGGTAATTTCACCAAGTAAAGTTTAAAGTTTTCCACTTGGTGGGAATGTAGGCGAATCTGCTTACAAAGTCACTGTAGTAGAATATCTTCTCCTGTGCGGATCGAGAACTTCCGTTACAGAAGGTTTTAGGAAATGACTGCGCTCTGCAAAGGTGCATCTGGAAACATTGAGAGTGGTGGAGTCCTGTTATCTATCGTATGTGATGTGTCCAAACTCACTAGGTATTACTGAAAAAGCCTGAAGCAAAGCAAGTGTTCACAGAGCCAACACTAAGTGTGGAAGATACTCGTCAGTGTAATCGCAGAACAGTACAGTAAGGTATCTGCTTCAAAATCACTGAAATACTGAATACACAATCCTCGATTCATGAGGGATCTGCTTCATACTTCATTCTATGTAAATTGTTTAATACATTCGATGATTGATGTGTTTTGTGAACAATGGGGGAAATTTCATAACATGGATGTTTACTGAGGAAAAAGAAAAGTAAGGAATACTTGTCGATTAGGGAAGACACTAAGTAATATAAAGCTACGTCTAGCACCTTTGTTCTTACTGTTAGAATGAAGTTGTATAACAATGAGGGGAAGACGAATAAGAAGGCATAGATAACGAGACGACGTCTTGGTGTGTGAAATAAACTATCCATCATTTTGTCCATTTAAATTTTCGGGTGATCATTCTAACTGGACTCATCTATGCTTCTAGCATTTCGATTCATTTGTGTCCATCAGTCCTCTTCTTTTTAGGACGGCTAATATTTCAACTTTGTGGATTTGCCTACTTTGCACCTGGAATATTCTGTCTTCATATATGGAGTGGTCACCACATGTCTCGACATCCCTTGACGACGGGATTTCCAAGAAGATTAATTTTATTAACCACCCTAGTAGTCTGAGTAGGTGACACCTTATTTAGAGTACGTCATTTACATATGGTGATTGGTTTGAGCGAGGTAAGCAGGTGGAAAGTCACCGAATACACTTATTTTGTCATTATTGAGCCACCGTGAAAATAAGTGCATGGTAGCTTGAGGAAATAGTTTTCGGCACTTTTCGTGAATCAGTTAGCAAATCAGTGTGTCAACACCTGTAATCAAACCAACTTACCATAAATATCCATTTCGCAAAAGTGGTAGAAAATTACGAGAAAATACGATTTCAACATGAAATTCGTCATTCTTAGAAGAATGATGTCACAAGTCTTGGATTTTACTTCCTTCATATTTTTTTAACTAATTTAACTTTCTTGCCTTCTATACCAATCTAACTGTCTCGCATATGCACACGATTTATACTATTTATATAGGTGAATAAGGCGACCATGCATGTTTTCGAATGTCATCATTCATAAATCACACTATGATGTACACTTTTGTTACAATGTCCTCACTCACCAATTATGTAAGTACACGTATGTTGTACTCATCTTTTGATGTCATCATGCAGTAGAAGGAAAGAAAGGTGCTTGCATTAATTCTTGGGAGTGACTGACTTGAGAAATACATTTTCTGTATTCTGAATGACATGACATTTATTGAGTTTGTTCCAGTGGAGAATCATTTCGACTGATTGATTGATTGATTTCAGGTATCGTGGTAAACACTGACTCAAAGTTGATGATGACCAACGACTGTTGATGTCATCCATATGCAGTACGTGTCACGAATAAACATTTTCTTAAATGTTTCATTTGCATGTTGAGCTGTCTCACTTCAAGCTATGTCTTGTTATGTAGACACTTTGATTTTGTTAAATTTAATTCGACCGAATTGATAATGGATAATACAAATGACATCTACTGCTGCTATTCACATCTTTATTTACGTCACTCTTTGTGGCTGATCTCTTCATGAAGGCGTATCTCCTGGTAACCCATTGAAAATTAGGATTCTCTGAATATTAATTCCGTCGTGATTTCGAACTGTTGGTCTGTGTTCACATCTGATCTCGTAAGTGACAAATGAGCGCTTGTCAATATATGAAAATAACAACTATTTGAGTTTAGGCAAGGAAATGCAATCGAATGGCCCATAAGAATGTGGTTGTATACTCGGCAAACGTTCCCCCTGAAATAATTTTTCGTGATTCAATGAGTACCTGTGGAGATGAGGTTCAGCTTTCTAGGTGAATTCTTCTGACTTTAAATAGAGATATTCTAATCTCTGCATCATTTCCATGCTAAGGAGAAATTCAGATATTTTTTCAACTACCTTAATCATTTACAATAATGAAGCTGGATAAAATTCTACTCACACCACTGCTGAGTCTACTAATAATAATACGTTGTTTGTAGAAGCAGCTGTCATTGTGATTAGAAATGTCAAATAAGTGACTAGATTTAATTTCGTTGTGTGGAGACTAGTAGTGGGATTTAGGATGCTCATCTCGCCCTACTTGACAATCGTCATGTGGATATGAATGCATTTCTGTGTAAGTGATGGCGTTCCCACTAACACTTGAATCAAACACGCATCGTTTCACACTCGAAAGTGCTATCCACATCAGATTACCTGGGTAATAAGAGACAATCCTTGTTCAACGGGTTCACCTGAATGTTTTTCTTTTAAGAGAGGCTGAACATGTAAATTGATATTATGATGTTCTTATGATGTTCCATGTCCCCTTTCGGATCCTTATGTTATTTTTCCAATTCAGCAACATACTGGATATTACTAGCCTTACGAGAAATTGCCTATAGCTTAATAAATGAGTGTGAAGTTAGAGAACCACTGAAAATCTAGAAGTACTAGACAACTGTTCCGTTTCAGCGAACAATTCTTGAGTAATGTGCACTCACGAACCTACAAAAAATTGAACCCATTACCACTAAATCAGGTTTTGCAACGAGTGAAGTGCATTATGTTACGTTTGAAGATAAATACTCGCCGACTACAATAACTGGAGGTCACACTAACATCTTGAGTAGATAAATGTTAGGATTCAGGTGTTACTGAATTCTAATGAAACTGACTGAGTGATCAACAGGCTTCACCTCGTTACCTGCAGGTGTCGGAAACGATCGCTGATGGAATCCCATGTGTGCACTGCTGGATAGTCTAAAGATAGGAGGAAATAGCTTTCCACTACTTACAGTTCAGATGACTTCAGTCGCCAATCAAAACTGGAAATAAATCAGATCCCCATAAAATAATTCATGAACAGTAATCAATTAGTGCATCACAATCTAAAATGCATGAATTCTTTGCTCAGAAAATAATATACATTTGCAGACAGACTGAAGGCATTCGTTTAATTTCACAGTAGCACTTGAACCGATGACTATTGACTAATTTTCAAGGTAACAGTTAATAAATTAAAACTAGAGGATACCATTCGTAACATAGAAGTAGCAGTAAGCTCAATAGATAAGTAAACAGTAGAGAGGGTTCGAGCACAATGTGCATTAACCCTGAAAAATCAAGACCAAACAAAATCAAACTTAACAAAACCAGAGAGACTACCTTTAATTAGTTTAAAACAAGATAAAAACATCGTCATCACAAAAGCTGACAGAGAGAAACTCCACAGTAGTCTTGGATAAATCTGACTATGTCAAAAAAGTCACCGAACATATTGAGATGAGTCCATATGAGGAAATTAAGAAGCCTGTAGATACAATAATGTAAAGATTAAAAAATCCATAGCGGAATTAATACGCAGAATTAAGCCGCCACTGGCTGAGTCAACATGGTTTAATTTAATGCCTAAAACTAATAATGCTAATAGAACATATGATACTATCAAAACACACAAACCAGGTTACCCCATACGACAAATAGTGGACTTTAGGAATACCCCTACTTATGAATTATCAAAACACTTAGCTCTAATAATATGCCCCATTAGAAATCGTTCAAACTCTAGACTAGCGAATTCATATGAAATGAAAAACAAACTAAATGACATTCAACTAGAGAATGATGAAACAATGGTTAGTTTTGATATAACTAGTCTTTATACTAACATACCAATCAACATCGTCTTAGAAGCGTTTAAAATGTATAAACTCCAGATCCTTAATTCACTTATAAGATGAAGCGACCCATTGAAGAAATTATATTAGCCATTCAATTATGCCTCACATCTACTATCTTTAAATTCCAAGGCAAAATATTTAGACAAACAGAAAGTGTAGCAATAGTATCACCAATATCCTTTATTGTAGCAGACATATTTTTGAACAGCTGGGAAAGTAGTGCTCTTAATACGTTTAATCCTACTCCAAAAATATGGTGGAGATATGTGAATGACACTTTCACATTGTTAAAAAAAGAAGACATCTCTAGCATCTTGACACACATAAAATCACTAGTGGAGGAAATGAAATTCACATTTGAATCGGAAAATGGGCAAGGAGAATTAGCTATGTTCGGTTGTAGAATAAAACGAATAGAAGGTAAACTGCACACTACTGTGTACAAAAAACCAACTCATTCTAATAGATACTTAGACTTTAATTCATCTCATCCGTTATCTGTCTGTAAAGACAGGATTAGGAAAGTGTTTAACAAACTGAGCAGTAGCACTAAGTAGCACAAGAAAAGACCTAAATTAAGAAATAAAACAGATAGAAGAGGCTTTGGTGTTAAATAACTATCCTTTAAAATTCATTAGGAAGATCGAAACAGGCCAAAAGAAGAATAAAAAATAATTTTGAAACTAGTAATGATAACATTAATAAGAGAGAATATAGGTCATCTACAGATATACCATATAAAGAGGGAATATCTGAGACCCTACGTAGGATTCTAAATAAAGCAGGAAATAGGGTGGAATTTAAAGCTACAAACTCACTCAGGGACAAGCTCTGTAGGTTAAAGGACCCAGTTGACTCAATTAGACAAAATAATATAATTTACAAAATAACATGCAATGACTGTGAAGTCAACTACATAGGTCAAACTATTGGGTCAGGGGTAGTCCGATTGTCGGAACATAAGAATTTAGCTAAGGTAAGAATGGTTGACCCTGAAAAGATAAGTAATTTAGAAAAAAACTCAGCAGTTGCAATGCATGCATTAACACACAACCACAGCATAGGGTGGGAGGGGGTTAAAATTCTAAAAAGTAATCTAGGTAGGTGGAGAGAGAGGTTGATTATTGAATCCTTGTTCATCGAGTCTACACCCGACACATGCAATAGGAATGACTCATCACTGATACCCGAAATATGGAAAATACTACTACCAATCAAATCAAGCGAAAATCAAGAGAAAAATAATGGAACTTAACGGAGGTTGTCTCCTTCAATTATCTAGGAAGCATCGTTTCAACCACAGACAGCATATCTGGACCGCCTCATCTACTGAATTTACGTCACTTATCGTTTTGAAAACACGATGGTACGATGCTACCATGAAGCTATGCAAGGAAGAAAGATGACACACTGCTGACAACGAAGCGTTCAATATCTCTAATCTACAGCGAGAAGGCTTAACAGAAGTTCCACATATACAGGTTTCGAATTACCCTTAGAGAAATTAGTCTCACTAAAATATTAGAACAGATAACAGTGAATATAGTCCAACTCTCTTATGAGGGTTAGTAGTATGAGGCTTTCAGAAAAATTAGGTGTGTAACAATAAGGTGAATATCAGCATATTAGATCACTGAAATACAGTAGTAGTTAAAGGTTGAATCCAAGTAAACTCCAATAAAAATACAAATTATTTTGTATATGATGGTTCGTTTTTGGCTGTTAAACAAACCCATAATCAGGGTGAGAACTCGTCATTTATCTTTACCTTCATCTCAGTGAGTGACTGTGTTTCCTCTGTAACTTGAACTAAACGTCTGTCGATGTTAGCGCTAGTGAAATACAATGCAGTTGTGGAGTTGTATTCAACGGATAAGTCGCAGATAGGTCAGATGTTTAGAGCCACACTTCAGCTAACTAATGGCTGGTAGGTTTTCATCAGTGAAACTTAAATGGCTTCAAGTCTTCTATGTGATTTGTGTGGTGATGAACATGTTTACGTGGTGGTTTTCCTTTCAAGACGACATCAATATTACAAAGTCACTGAAACCAGTTACCAGTAGTGTTGAAGTTGAGTTTATTCCCGTTTTAACACTTCCCACAACAGTATATGAAGCGTCACCCTAGTGATTGAATAGAACGCCTCTACAACTCACAGTTGACGGTTCTATCACTATTCCAGTGACAGTCATCCATATTTTATATTCAAGAGATTCGGTCCAATTGGAATAATGGCAATAATAACGCTAATAAATAAAATGACGTTATATGACTAGTCATGACTTCTAGTGGAATTCAGAATGTGTGTTTCAATCTCTTTTGAGCTCTAAAACAGAATGTACCTGTAAATCATCAATCACTCGTTGTGAACTTAATCTGGTAAAGTGAAGTACAGTGAAGTAAATGTGAAGTGAAGTAAATGAGTTCACATACACTGATGAGGAAACAGCTATCCAGTTTTCACTGTTTTTTCAATAATGTGGAGACATGACGAAAGTCTGACAACTGAAGTGTCGCTTAAATATTTGTAGACAATCTAGTTAGTTTGATCTCGATTCAAAATTTGCTGATGCGAACTCTCATCACATCGGGAAGGATGATAAACTTGTAAGACAAGACAGTTGAGATGACGAAAATTTCTGCTTGGCTAAGCAAAAGTATCGGAATAACTTGATCATAGTTTTATGAAACGGTTTTACACAGAGAAGCATTTCTCCTTATTCCTTTTGTTTTTGTTGTCATTGTGAATGTGTGTTTTTCGTTTGTGTCTCACTTATATGTCGACTCGTATTATATTTCTCTCTCACCGGTTTCCAACAGTCAGTCAGTCAGTCACGATTTGTATTCTATGCGGGAATTTTATTTGCTTTCCATGTCGGTTTTTCGTCTCTAAAAGTAGACGATGAATATCTTAAATGATATTTCTTTACATGCAATTCAACTAGGCAGGGATTTCAGATTTGATCACGAGGTGATTTCAGTCACGGAATCATTGGAAAACTAGGGAGTATTGGGCAGCTTTTACCTCCTAGTCTGAAATTTACTTCGAAAATATCCGCAATTTGTTCAAAAACTCTGAAATTCTAACATCTCACATGAGGATATCCGAATTTCCTCATAGTGCAGAGTATGATTACACACAGCTAAGTATCCATCACCATCCATCACGACATAGCGCAACCGCTATGTCGTGAATTGGCAGAAGTTAGAATTCAAGGACCATTGGATCGGGTCCTAGTGGCCTAATGGTATACGAGCTCCCCTTGTAACCGGAAGGTCCTGGGTTCGAATCGCGGTGGGTGCGTACTGCTGAAGATTCCCAAACTAGGATGAAACAGCTGTCTAGTACTTTCAGGTTTTCCATTGGTTCTCTAACTAATGTCAGCTCATGATGAAATCCTGAAACCAATCAAATCCCTACAAACCATCACTTGGATTAATTATTAATTGAGGAAAACCAAATATTCTTCAAACAAAATCCGAGTTAAATGATGATTTATGGCATACGATGAGATGTAATATAGTCAGAACATAAGTATGATTTAATCCCTCAATGTCTTTAAACTTTTTATCATTTTGTTCAAGAATTGAAGAACAATAATTTGAAATTGAAATGAAAATGTGCGTGAGTTTATGTTTTATCAAAGAACATGATTGACTGAAAACAAAATAAGTGATGGACAAAAGTGCATGCGTAAAAATCAAAACAATTTTGGCAGTTCATTGTGATTGAAACAGCTATACACTAGACTGGAAAGAAGACAAGTAGAGGATCTGAATTTTACTGATTATCTGTGCCTTAAATATTCACAAGCACAAACAAACAAGTTGGAAAGAGCTGCAACGAATTCAAGATTCAAGTTGAATTCGTGTAGCGAATATAGAGAACAGATTTCCAATAACCAACTGCAGACTACCGCCAACATCTTCCTTCCCAAGATACTAAGGAACAGGTGACCAAATTTTGGTTTGAGAGAGATAACCAATGTTATTAGCATCCATTCCTTTTGTTTCGAGTGGTGTATACCCATTCCAGACGAAATGAGATATGATAGGATAGATCCCATTATGGTGACCTGTCTCCACGAGTACTGAAAAGCACGTTTTCTCTTCACACGACCTACCTCATTTCTCCATCAGACACATCCGACATGTGGATTCCCATTGATTCTTCGTGCCGATGTTAACTTCTTATTTAACTATACCACGTACCGTTTCTATATGCCTATTTCTTTATCTATTCTGAATCAAACTTCATTTCCTTCCACAGTTTCGATGGATGGTGGGTTCTATGCCTGTTCTTTGTTCTGGAGGATCTCTTTGTTTCTTACCTTTTATGACCCTATATAGTAGTAGTTAGTTACGAAATTTATAGGAGAAAATTTAAGAAATTACGGTAAATGACATAATTATGTAATCTGTGTCACAATTTTCATCGGAGTATCCTGAGATTCTTCAAAATCTTCTTCCCATAAACTCAGATTACACTCACGTCACATGATTATATTAGTTTCAGCGAGTCAAAGTATATTTCGTTCTGAAATTACATGTACACATTTAACATTGTTAATTTTCTTTCCAGTCGCTTCGATGCAAGTGATCGATGACCACTTTTCGTCTCGTTTTCATGGTAGAGGTGTGCTTATACTACTTGTTGTAAACTGAATGGTTATTTGATCTATGAGACCACAATATATTGATATCAATCAACCTAACAACCCCACTGGTCTATAGAATGATCGAGTGATCACTCTTGTTGTAAACGACATCGTTCGTACATATTCTATCACTGAACTGATATCATTAAGTGGAATAACTACAGTTCACTATAGACATATATATATATATATTATATATTATTTGTTTGGTAATTAGGATCTAAGAAATAATGGTGATAACAATGTACCATGATTGACAGATGACACAGCATCATTCGCAAAATCAAAGATCTATAGCAGAAAAGTGACAAGCTGACAGTATAGTCAGTGAAGACAGGACTTCAAGTGAGCATAGAAGAGAGAGAAATGATAGGAGTACCTAACAAACAACAACAAACGCCAACGACTAAAGAAAGAAAAATTTGATGAAATGCTCCTCTCTCACTTATCTGGGAAGCATCATCTCGAACACAGGTGGTACCAGTGTAGAAGACTTCAGGCTTCAGCATAAGGAAGAAGAAGCAATTTTTCAGCAGTCACTTCAAATCAGTCGGTGGGACTTGATGCATTAGTCACCACAACAGTTTCGTACAGGCTTCAGACTTTCATCAACAGCTGTCTTTACTTGATCCAGACTGAAGTTAAGACAACCAGAAAGAATGACCAACAAGGATGTCTACCAAAAATCAAACTTCTAGAACAGTTTCAGAAAAGAAAGTGATGTGGAGATTTGCCGAAGAAGCTCTAAATTCTATTTGGAATGCAATGGGAATAAAAGTAGGAAGTCACAAATCAAATGTAAATCAATTGGTGGATGGTGGCTAGCAGTGGAATCCAGGATGCGGATTTCGTCCTATATGGGACTCGTCCTCTGGCTGGATGTACCTGCATTTCTCAGTGAGTGATGATGTTCCCACCGAGGCTCGAACCCAGTACCCATAGTTTCAAACGCCAAAGCGTTATCCACTAGACCACTTGAGCCGCGAGAGCCACCTCTTGTGCAACGGGTCATATATTAATTATTGAATTGAATTTTTGATTTTCCCGTCGATTGATTGGACCGAAGTGTTCGGTCTCAGGTTGACACGTTGGCTTCAATAATTAGTATATGACCCGTTGCACAAGAGGTGGCTCCCGTGGCCCAAGTGGTCTAGTGGATAACGCCTTGGCGTTTGAAACTATGGGTACTGGGTTCGAGCCTCGGTGGGAACATCATCACTCACTGAGAAATGCAGGTACATCCACCTAGAGGACGAGTCCCATATAGGACGAAATCCGCATCCTGGATTCCACTGCTAGCCACCATCCACCAATTGTATACTAATTAAATGCCCAGACATCGTAGAAACATCTGCACAAGAAGCCGACATGTCACCGTGAGACCGAGCACTTCGGTCCAATCAATCGATGGGAAAATCAAAAATTCAATTCAATAATCAAATGTAAATCAATTGATAGGTCATTGAGAAGATAACGAATGCCTACGAGAATATGTAGGGCTGTAGGTCTCTTTCTGTGAGAGTTTCCCAGTGATCATCCGTCAAACTGTTCGCTTCACTATAAAAGATACTAGCAGAGTAGTGAAAGACTGATGAAGCATACTGTAATGGAGGACATAACAATGGGATGCTCATTGAATACAACTAACACACCTCTATCAAATATAAATATTTCTGATTATATCAGCTATTCCAACTTCTATCGTTTCTCACAACATTTCTTTGTTAAAATATCTCTTGAATATCTGTCAAAATTTTATTTACATATTAGGTGAAATTTTGAAATTACATGCATGTATATATATATATATATATATATATATATATATGCCATTGTACGGCTAAAAAAATGAAATCGCCGGAAAAAACCAATAGAAACTCATGAGTGAGATCAGACACACTGAAGTCTGATTTATTTGGCTACACTTTAACTTGAGAGAACTAATTAATATATATGGAGTGGTTGCTACGTGTCCCATCATCTCTTCACGAAGGAAGTTACCGGAGGACCAAGTTTGTTTGATGTCACAATAGGGTGGCTAGTTGACGCCTTGTTTACAGCAAGTCCTCCATACATGGTGATTGGTTTGTACATAGTGAGATTATCTATCTCATTGTAGGTAAGTAGAAAACCACCGAATAATCTATTTTGTTATTTTTGAGCCGCCATGTGAATATTTCCATGGCGGCTTGCCAAAAATGTACAGAAACTTCAGCTCGATGCTACACCGCAGGAAGCAGTCATTACCTGTAATAAAATCAACTACCATGCCACAAATAGCCATTTTGCAAAAGTGATAGACAATTGCGCGAGAATACTATTTCAATGTGAAATTCGTCATTTTTAGAAGAATGCTGTCACAAAATCTTGTATTTCACCTTTCTCGATACAATATAAACCGATCTGACTGTATCGCACACGCGCACACACTATGCTACTTACATAAGTGAATTAAGCGACCAAGCATATTATTCAAATATCATCATTCGTAAATCACGTTATGCACTATACTTTTGTTACACTCTCCTTAAACACCAATTACAACAGTTCATGCACTTTATGCTCATTGATTGGTGTGATAATGCAGAAGAATGTAGGAAAGGCAATTGCTAATTAGTTTATTTGATAGATGTGTCACTTATGGTTACGTAAAATATACAAACTAATATGGAAATACTTACTACCACAGTGCACAAGTTTTACACATATATTGACGTGACTTAGAAATCAAAAGCACTTTCAATAATTCTCAGGTGAGACTTACCTGAGAAGTTCATTCACTACATTTTCAGTGACATGACATGTATTGTATTTTATTTCTCTGAGTATCATTTCGATTGATTGAATGATTTTGGCCAACTGAATAAACACAGTGTTCAAAGTTGATGATGAGCAACGAGGGTTGGTGTGGGTGAAGTTCAAGTCATCTAGCGTATTCTCATTGGTCCAATGTATGCCTGTCTTCTTGGTCTCATTCACAATTATTGTCGCATAATCCAGTCCAATATAATCAGGAATATCACTCGTGATAGTAGTCAGCTTTCTCAGTACATGATCAAATACAACGAGCCCAGCTTTCTATCATAATTCTTGAATGAATTCACAACCACAAAACCGCCTACAATGTCTCGTGGCTTCCAAGAGTGATCTGCTGAAAAGCTTTGATTCAGAATAAATTAATATCATGTAATCGTTGGTTGTCAGTGATTCAATGACTAATGGTGGTTCGAGGTGAAATCCAACTTGAACCCAGTATCTACTGATTACAGAGAGAGCTCTCAGGACATTCAACCTGTGAGTCCCAATCCAATTATTAATGAATTCCAACTTCTAACAATTCTAGATTTACTATAGTTTTTCATCATTAGCTGACATTAGTTAGCGAAGGACTGGAAAACCTGGCAGTACTGGACAGCTCGTAAATTTTCACATCAAATTGATAACCGCCTACATTTCAATGACAATCTAGGTGATTATTTTGATGATTTTAAATTGCGTGTGTATGTATGTGTTCATTAAACTTGTACAGCTTTTGAAATTGAAATATCCGAGGTGGTGTCTTTGTTAATCTTCTCGGATTTGTCCACAAAGTTTTATCAGATAAGTTAACTTTGAGTTAACACAAATTAAACGATTAATCAATCTCTCCTTCTGCAAGAGAATAAACCGTAAGCCGGGTCCTCACTCAGGCTTAGTTCTGTTTATATTAACATGTCTTTGCAAAGGCGCAATGCAGTACAACTTCTATTTACCTTAGAAATATTAATTTTTCGCTTGTTATCAAACAATTACTCGAATGAATATGAATCTTGATGTCTGGTGTTTCTGTTTTTAACGAGGATCGAATATTTAGGCGAACAGGAAACATCTGAACATATTTTTCTCATCGATTACTTGTATGAGTGGAGTGGAAACACAGCTTCCGTCTTCGAAATAATAAACTTAGTACACCGACTGATTAAAGAGATAGATATGACTGCAACGAGTAAGTGGAGATTGGCGAGAAAGTCGGAGCTGAATGTTTTATGTCGCCTCACTCATTTATTTTTTTTATCTAAAATGATGTTTGGGGATTTTGTGAGTATCGAAGCGGATGCGATTCACTTCTCCAGCCTCATTCAGTAGATGGTAAACCAGAGATTATGCAATCTCAGCATTATTGTCATGGTCACTTGAAATCCATGAAGCCGAAAACTTATTGATAAAATTCATGAGGTTTCTGATACCATTTATGTAACTTATTTCATATCACGGTGAATATATGGACTATCACATAGCAATACTTCCATTCTGATGAGTGTCAGTAAAGCAGAAAGCTCGTCTCACACTGAATAGTCCAAACATCTTCAGTTTTCTAACACCAGCTAACTCTTAGCTAAATTACAACCCATAGATACATAGACTGGTCAGTTGATATCGTGAGTATTCACTCTTATTATTCGCACGAACGAGTCGATGTATCCCACTGACACAATATTTCAAATATAAACTGAAAGTATACGTTGAATGAAAGGGTCTACCGCAAATATCCTGGTGGAATTCAGAGCAAGCAGAAGTGAAAATTACTGGATGACAGACCGGTTAGTGGAATGCAAGTTGTGGAAAACAGACGTAGAATTGATTTCAACAATGTTGTAACGGTAGGGCGGGAGTATGTTTACTCATTTACATAATGTATCTTTCATAACACAGTGACATTGAGAAATCAAATCAACCATCATGGAATGATTGACACCATGGTGACTGAAGCCAATACATCACTAGACCTCCTAACCAGTATATCGATTACTTTACTGCTTTGTGTTCGCTCAATTGTTTGTGTGCCCAGCGGTCATTGAGATGTGTGATCATACAAAGAAAAATCTATGGAGAAACAACTCACTCTCACAAACATGAACATACATGAAAGTCTGTGCACCAACTCTATGATGAATTACGTTCCGTCATTTGGGAGGCAGTCGTGAAAATTAGCTTCGAACTCTAACCTCAAACCATTCGAGCCAGTCACACAAATACAGTCAAGTCAGTCAGTCACTACATTATTTTCAATCAACATCTTACCACATATTCTCTATTTTCAAATCTACCCTGGAATCCATCCACTTTCATGTCATCATTTTCAAGTCAGTAGTAATCTGTAAGTGGAAGTCGCCATCAGATTCTCTTGCTATCAATGTGATTTGTGCTAAAAAGGTTGGTTAGAACAAATATCATGTGCTTGGAGAAAGGCAGATGATAACACTGAAGTCAATTGGGAGGAACACGATTACACAAACAGTAACACCAACAATTGTAGTGGAAGGAGTAGTAGTGTTACATGTGCTACTGACAAGATTTATCATAGTCATCAATCAGTTTGCATTTGCGGTAGTGTCAGTTCAAGTAGGAGAAGAATGAACCGTGGAAACTGTCCAGTGGGACATGTGGGAAGTCAGAACGACTGATTCAGCGGGAAGTCTCTTTTCAACAAATTTATCATCAATCTGTACAATCATATAAATAAAAGACTTTTAGAAAATAATTATATGATTCGTGACAATGAATAATTTTTTTGCATATTTGTAAAATAGTTCATGAAATGAATACATCTCAGACGACGGAGTAGAAATGATAAGTTTAGTTAGTAAGTTATCAAAATATTACACAACAAGGTGATAATTGTGTGATAAAAAACAATATTGCAAAACATATGGTGAATTAGATAAATCCATAAAGGTGACAAGTGAGATACCACTGGGAATTTTTCAAGTGAGAATAATCACAGCACCAATTGATGTTATAATGTAGGCTGATATACAAATTTAATAAACCACACAGAAAATAAATACGGCCAAAATATGCGTGGAGACTACGATATTTCGCCACAGGCAGATTAAGACCATGACAGTTGGAGGGGTTGAACAAACTTTTACTTTATACAGAGGCGACTAGTATTGACCAGATGTTGTTTTATCGCGCTGCTTATAGCTCAACCTTTTCGTAACCACGCAGGATAGTGTTTGTGGACCCTCTTAAACAAAACCCGAAGAAATATACATGTAAAGCAAAATTAATAGAAATTGAAGAAATATTTCAGCGTAACAAAAAGATGAATAACATTGAAGCATGCATCTTCTGAACTCAGTGGTGAGTACTCTCGCCGACCATGCACATGGCCCGAGGTTCGATCCCCTGACAACGACGCACACCTGATATCTAAAAATTTGGGCTACCGATATTCATGCTGAAAATTCCATACTGTACCAAAAATACAGTGTGGAATCAAGCTGTAATAAAAAGCAAAAAACACAAAAAAAAAAATACAAATAAATAAATTGACATATTTCTTATCATATTCTTTGCAATAAAATTAGTGTTACCATGGAAACTAAGTGATTTGATTTGGTAGAAGAAGAAGAAGGGGAAGGTGGAGGAAGACAATAACATGACAAATGTTAGAGTGAAACTTGGGTACATTTGATGTTATTCTCTATCACATATTGATAATTGAAACCTTTAGCTTAAGCGATGGTTGACTTATTATTAATGCTGCTAATGCACACACTCTCGTGCAGAAGACAGTTGGACAGGATTTCATTCAACCGACTGTAAATACTCTTGTAAGAGAGAAGTAGCTTGGTCTTTCTTGTATATTTTTATTTAATAAGTGAGTTGTTTTCAGAAGTGGTAGAAAACGATGCATTTTGCTTTAGTTTTCTCAGATAACAATCACTTCAATTTGACCTTATTTGATGATTCATCGTGAATTAGGACTTTGAGTGTTTACAGATGAGATGGTTTAGCGTCACTGAAGTTTATTTAGTGAAGATTTTTAGGTGAATATATGGACATTCCTTTTAATGCGTTACGGGCAGATGTGAGTGGATTCATGTAGGAACAATCATACTGACTGGCTGCAGTTAGAGAACCACTGGAAACCACCAGGGAGTACTGGACAGCTGGCTCGTCTTTTCAGTATTCATCCGCAGTATGCAGACATGACCTACTGACAAGGGTCGAATCTAGTTTAAAAGTCAAGCTCGTTATCCATTCAGCCACATGAACGGATATCATTGGCCCATCACTTCCAATTTCTGCCAGTCGTTGATATAAATGATGCCACCGCCAGCCAATCTCATCGGTGAGCATCTTTTCTCATGACCAAGTTGATGGATCCTACTGATCACGCCTCACCATTGGAATTTCAGTTAATTTTATTCCTCAGGCAGTCACTAGCGAGACACAGAATCATTTTCAAACGTTACTTCGTCGGCATTGGATTGATTTCAAGTCTGGCCACGAAGTGACCTCAGTTATAGTGACGCAGAAGTGCAGTGTTCAAGTTGCCACACTTTACAGCAGTACAGATATCGAAGTGACAAAAAGAAAGATAATACTGAAATAAGTAAAGAGGAAACTGTTTTAGAGGAAAGAAATGATTACTGCTTTAATAATAAGAAGCAGACATCATGTTTGCTCTAATATGATTGATTTTTACGCATATCAGTTACTCATTTCTATGATTATGAAGCCATCTCTTGTCAGCCTATGCAAAATGACGACTTCCTCTGAAGTCAAACATGTGTAACCAATACGGAGCTTCCACGATTTTGCAATGGTTCATTTGAAAAAAGGTCAGTGTGTGAAATTCTATCCTCATATATAGCTGTGAGACATAAACTTTGAATGTAGAAGATATGAAAAGGCTGGGTGTTGTTGATCACAGTTGTACTTATTCCATCTCCCATATTAAGTGTCATAATATGGTGAGTAGTATTGAGGTTAGACATTGAGTGCTAGGCAAGAGGGTTAAGTCAATCGATGAGATTATGACGGTAAATCGATCGAGTTGTCTGAGACATGCGTTACACTTGCTGAGTCACCGCCTTCTTCGATGAGCAATGTTAATCGACACAGAATTAGACTAGGGAAGAGTTAGAGTGGTCAAACTGAGACTTGATGTCAATCCACCAAGCCTTTGACAGTTTATTCGAGCAACGTAGGAGGGTGTTGACTGCATGGTTGAGGTTTGTGCAATGATCTATGGTGAAACTAAGTTAGTCAATCAGTCGATCTGCAAACAGTCTTGAATGCTGAGTTGAAACTCGACATCGACCTACTTTTCAGTTAAATTAATTCGCCATCATGAATTACTGACACAAACAGAACTAGCTTTCGTGAACTCCTTAACCGCAACACGCTTCAAATATTCTACTACTTTCTTGCAATTTTATTTTACGCAAAAGTTGATTTCGGTATTTCTGTAAAACTCTGAACTAGCTGTGACAGTTTACTGAAGTGCAAATCACCATCATTCTTCTGTCTCTTATACATTTATCATGAAATTGATAGATGTTGTGATGTGACAATGCATACAGAAATACACGACTTTACATAAAGACCATGTCACAAAAAGAATTGGGAACAGGCTGCCGCAGACTTTTATCAGTAACTGACTTATATGGCTCCGTACCGAATATCAGATGGCCGTCTAGCTATGAAGGATAATCATTAAGGAATTCTGATAGAAAGAAAGGGAGAAGGAATGAACACATGCTGAGGAAACCACCGAGTGGTTTTGTGCTCCAGGCTTGTTTTTAACTGGAGCTAAATAGGAAATGATGAGTTAGGTGTAAGTTAGCCCATGAATGACATTAAAGTAGATCGTGTGATAGGGAGATGAGAGCTTATTGGTAATCGTATTATCAACTAAAAGATGACTGTCGAAAACAGAGTTAAATGAAGATGTCGCTTTGAAACTCTATGTTCCACTCGTAAACTGACACTACTGTTGGGAGTATATATTTTATTCTGACGATTTAGACTTATCTATCACCTTCACAGTAGTATTACTAGTTAATAGTAGATAATCTTCTTTCGAGTGCTCGACTATATTCAGCTGATGCCTTAAAAGATGTTTACAGAGCATATTATCTAATGTTGTGCGGTTAGGTGAGAAATGACAAGGCAGAGTGTATACTATGACAAATTTCAGACGTAATCCACGTAGGAGTAGAACATCCTTAGTGTTGATATTCATATACGTGTGAGAGGAAAGCAATTCACTCAACCAGCGAAAACCCTCTTTGTCTTCGACCTATCGTGTTTTGCTTCTCTTTTCTTCCATCAAAACGAAACTAATGATGTTAATAGTCGGATACAAAGTAAATAGGATTATTATTATTCTAAATATTGTCACTATTATCAACAAAAGAAATAGCGACTACAACAGTGTTAATAGTAATAGGGATACTAATAGAATAATGGACAGTAGCGACAATAGTAGACTGTGAATAGAAATCATAAAAAGGAAGTGCTTTTTCTTTTCGATTCCATTGACTTCTTCTCATTCTATTGCACATTTCATCACATTCTGATTCGAATCATTCTGACTAGCTGACAGATTGAGGCAATGTAGTAAACCGTCTGATTCATTCAGACAATTGCATTTCAATTGTTTTTGCATATCTGAAATAGCTGATAATGCAGTGTGGTGCTGAAGTGTTCCATCTCATTCCAGAACGGCAACATATCCTGTTTAATTTGTTGAAGATCCTCTGTCTACTTGTAGATAGTATAAGTCACCAAATGAATTTATTCCGTGTTATCTATATTTGTTGATGGCTCAGTGGAACAATGATTTCCAGGGACAAGGGAGATCCCGGAACGATTTCTGGCCAGTGAACTCATAAACGTCATTTAATTCACTGGACGTTAAAAGGCGTCAATAACATATAAGGTTAGTCATAGGCCTGGAAACACCACCACGTTAAAATATCACTGACACTGTACCTCCACAAACTTGAAGTCCAATGTTTCACTCAGAACATGCGAATGCTAAAGAAACCTTCACACGTCTGGCGGAAATGTGTGTATTCAGTGTATCATATATTACTTTCTCTTCAGTCACGAAATAAGTGTTCCAGAAGAAGCAGAGTAGTGAGAAGGTCGAATTCTATTTGAAATAATGACTGAAAAATCCTGCTTCGATTTGTGAGGCATTTAAATCCAGAGACTGGAAAGAGGATTGCGATAAACACAAGTGAAACGATTTAACTAATAACGTATAAGTCAGTCTGCGTGAGGCTAGACTATTCAGTCAGGAGTAGTCAGTTAACTGAAGCACAGAAATTTACGTAAATATTGAATAGGGGAATTTATTGAGTGGAAAGTATAGGTATTGAGATACATGCATTATTCCATGATTCCACCAGAATTCTGGGAGCAATGAAAGCCGTCAGACGCGAAACTTAGCTTTGATGCTCAGTATGATTTATTCCTTACCCATACAAGATAGTTACAAACAATAAAGTAATTTGGTATAAAAGTATATATACAAGTGGCTGTCGTAACAGGAATATGTGCTATGATTTGTGATGGAATAGTTGTGTAGTTAACAGTCCTGTATCACTGACAGATATGTTAAACAAACTAAGGTGTCAATATATATCAGGATCCTAGTTGTCCATTTCTTGAGTACCGAATGGAACGTAGACATGTTTCACTCTCGCAGCAAATATTATATCCCTGTACCCTTCTTACTGAATATTTTTCATCTAAGTAATAGGTTTTTGGCTGATTATCTACACTGCCAGAGTTCCCTGCTGTTTATTCCTCTGGCTTTTTCATCTGATGTTTATTTTCCGTCCTTAAGTAATGAGGATCTCCATACGATGATTTCTTACTATTGTTCTACTCTCTTCCCTCCACTATTCGGTCCTGTTTGCCATTGACATTCTGATCCATGCTGTATGTAGGTGAGATGATGCCGCTCAGATGAAGTAAGTGGAGGGAACACAATCGTAGATTTCTACCACTAATGGTGATTAGTGCGTGTTACTTTTGGTAATCGAGTATCTTCATCACCAATGTCTTCTCCATTTTCACCAGGAATTCTGGCTTCAACGTCTGCCTCTCCAGCCAACCTTCTGAACTTAACTTCCGAATCTTCAAGTTTCTTAGGCACGAGATATAAATCATAAGTCTATCATTATTATTATTTCAAAATATTAGAGCCACTAATTCCAACATTCTTTGTGAGCTAACCAAAATCTAGATTTTGAATTAGTTCCCTTTAAAATGAAGCATAACTCTGCATGTGCGCACCTGATCTTCGGCAACTCAGTGTATTGCTACCTAGATATGTGTGAACTAATCTCCAGTGGTTAGTGAAGTTCTTTCCACATTGAGTGGATAATTATAAGAAACGGGTTAAAAGTAGCTCAACATCTTTATTACTATTATTACTGTTTCTATATATTTGGCAGTTCACACTAACTTAGATTTACATGAATATATCTTCAGATATGGTTCGATAAAATGGACACGTTTGGTGATGCAAATAACGACAATTACAATAATAATAACAGACTTGACGGCTACAGAGATACAAAAGTTATGCAATCCGGAAACAAAATAGTCTGGGAAGGAATGTTTAATGCTGCTTTTCTTTTTATCTGTTTCCATCTTTCTATGTGCCCACCAGTAGGTAGTCTTGACAAACAGATGTATCATGTGAAACCTACTAAAACTAGAATGTTTTAATTCTACTGAAGGAGTTGGAGAGAGAGAGGAGAAAACAAGTAGCAGAATAAAATACTCGAGAGTGCAAAGCACCAACATTTCTATGTTCTGCCTTATCTGAGGTTGTATTTCTATGTGAGAAAATGAAAGAATATTTTTCTTGTTTCTTTTTGAAATAGTGGGCGTGAAGTTTAATGGAACATGTGCTACGCGAACCACACAGTTTCACGTCAAAAAGGAGTGCACAGCTGATAAGTTGGACCTCAAATGAGCAACTGGGCTGTCCGATGTTTAGATCACTTCTATCAAGCTAACAAGCACTCCTAGTTGGTGTTGATCCTGCCCAACTGACGATATTTATCAATCAGTAGGATTCTTACACCTTCATATATTATCCCGAGTGGATAAATGTGAAGCCTGCAATCAACCAAACAGCTACTTATTGTCAATATGTCAATGACACATTTGTATTATGCAGTAATTAAAGTTATGCATCTTACCTGTTTGGACCATCCGATGACGCACATGCAAATATCTACTTTGTTGAACATGACTTTTATATCACCATGCGACGACTGAATTATGGTCACCTCCAGAGATCCCGATCCAGTTCACTGAAATCCTGCATGCAGTGCACAATACTTAAATTTCATCACGTATTGTCCACATAACCACAAACGAGCACTAGTCAAAACTCTATCTTAGACAGTGAGGAGAACATGCTCTCGACAGGAATTAAAGCAAGAATCTCTAATTCTCGAAAAGATGTTGAAAAATAACGGTTACGCTCAAAACTTCAATAACAAGTACAGAAAAAGAGAAAGCTTAATGCCAACAAATCATGGCGGAGAAAGTGGCTATCTTCATAGAATTCGCTTTCAAATGTGATATCATTGAAAGAATAGTCAATAGAAGACTTAATACCTCATTATCAGAATCTATCCTGCAGCTGAGTAGGCACTCATCTATGGGACAACACGCCATTTAATGCAATTATTGGTTGATATATTTCTTTCTTATGTTACCTCTAACGTGCATCTACGGTGGCAGTTTTACTGGGAGAACATGTTCGAAAAGTATTACCACTAATAATAACACTGTTTGTATTATTTGTTATCCTCTTACTACTTACTTTATATAAGCGAAAGTTGCATAGCAAAAAAATTACTTTATAAACTTGAACGCTTCGATTAACTTCCAGATGTTTGTGATTATATATATATATATGCATCGGTGGCACAGTGGTTAGGACTCTCGCCGACCATGCATATGGTCCGGGGTTCGAGCCCACGCCGACGCACACCTGATATCTATGGTCGGCCTGCGAAATTCGGGCTACCGATATTCACGCTGAAAATTCCATACTGTACCAAAAATACAGTTGAAATCAAGCTGTAATCAAAAATAAAAGTAAAAAAAATAAAATAAATATTATGTCATAGTGCAGATGCAACAAAGCATTAAACAATTACAGATATACAAATCTAGGCAAATGAAGTGAGTGTGTGATAAGATTTGCAAAGAATGAGGCATATTTTGAATATAATTATTGCAAAAAACTGGATAGAATTAAATTGAGTTACGCCACAGCTGCATTCATGCTACTTAATGGGCTAAAAGCACTGAAAACAACTCTTGAATGAGGTGAAGTGCCGCGTAAGGCGAAGTTAAACTTTAGGCAGGGTGTACCAATTTCTTTAGAACGCTCACTCGGGAAGCTATTGAAGCTTGTAAATCCCACCATAGTCATTAAAAGAATGGTTAATGAAGTGTTATGATATTAAACTGGATATCTGATAAGATCTAGATTAGGTTTGAGGAAGATTAGGCTTAGTCTTTAGCTAAGGACTGGTCAGGGTTAGATCAGACTGATTACGGAGTTATCACGTTTATTTCGAGGTGGAATAGAGAAAAATTAGGGATAGAATAAAATTTGAATACCAAATTAAACCTTAAGAGCTTTGGAATTTTTCAGTCATTGGTGCGTTTGCATTCTCTTAGGAGACTAAAGCATAACTTTGCCCGAACGCGAGTACAGGCAAGTCAGCATACTGAAACGATATATCCCTTACTTCAAACACTCGTTAACTGAATGAAGCAAAGTGCTTTAGAAATAATACAGAGAATAAAGAAGAAAGTCAAGGAGAAAACAAGGACTCAAAGGAAAGGCAGGCCAGGTAAAGGGTTAGATCAATCACACAAGAAAGCAGTCAATATGCCATATTTAAGCAGGATCAAGCATTTATTTCTGTAAACAAAGATCTAGTTTCAGGATTTGTGTGGCACTTTATTTTACAAATCTGAACATTTTCTTCTTTTGTTTTCTTCTGATGCTCATGATATATATTTGATGCCGTCAATAATGTTCATTCGGATCATAAAACACATGGTGGTGAATGTTACCCACTGAGGTGATAAACTACTCACCTTAAACAGTAGTGCTTTTCACCAGATTGAATGATTCTCAACACTAAATGGTCACTGCACTCACTTCGAGTATTACTCATTACAACGATGGACACAATGAAACCTATTTCGGAGTCTTGAATCAATTCAAATCACTCAGAGTTTGGTTGAGGTATGCTGTTTGATTCTTGTGATCAGGTGGTCTTTTTAGTCAAAAAAAGACGGCCAAGCTGTTATTGATCATATAGCAGGAGGAAGTATCATGTTGGTTTGAAACTTACTGCCGTGATATTGTGTGAATTCGATCCAACAATTTCGCAAGGCGATCACCGGATTTAGAAGATTGACAAATGCAGGACACTTTGAATTGCCTTCAATCGCTTAACATAGAAAATAAGCATATCTGTTGTTGCCGGTGTTGACTAGAGCTGTAAGTAACCAAGGACACACATTTTGTCCTTGTTGAAGACTGACAAGCCGAATATACTTACATCCGTGTCAACTGACAATGTTGTCCATGATACTCAAAATATCAAAATATTTCAAAATATGTAAGGAGAATCGACGAATACGACTATTATATCACTGAACCACAGATTCATATTTTAGTCTTTGAAAAACGCATTCTATATATGAAAAATTCACTAAATTAAGTTAAATTTCATTCAGTGTTGATGCAAATACGATGAGAACGGTTTCAAAATTTGAACAAACCGGGTCAAATATCCGAAATTCTTCTCATTTCTGAGTTATCAATTGAAGAAGCAAAGATCAGATTGAGAAAACTTCAAGTTGAGTTTCACCTCGAATCACCATTAGTCACAGAATCACTGACAACCAAGGATTATCAGATATTATTTTATCCTGCTTCAAGGCTATTCAGCAGATCACTCTTGGAGGCCACGAGACATTGTAGGCGGTTTCTGTGGTTGTGAATTCATTCAAGAATTATGATAGAAAGCTGGGCTCGTTGTATTTGATCATGTACTGAGAAGCTGACTACTATCACGAGTGATATTCCTGATTATATTGACTGGATTATGCGACATAATTGTGAATGAGACCAAGAAGACAGGCATACATTGGATCAATGAGAATACGCTAGATGACTTGAACTTCACCCACACAACCCTCGTTGCTCATCATCAACTTTGAACACTGTGTTTATTCAGTTGGCCAAAATCATTCAATCAATCGAAATGATTCTCAGAGAAACCAAACTCAATACATGTCATGTTATTGACAATGCAGTGAATGTGTTTCTCAAGTGAGTCACTCCTGAGAACTAATGAAAGTGCCTTTCTTCCATAACTCACATTAATATATGTGTAAAACCTGTGCACTGTGGTAGCAAGTAATTCCACTGCATGATACATCTAATAAACAAACTAATAGGCTATTGCATTTCCTAAATTCTGGTGCATGGTCACACAAAGAAATGAGCATAAATGTGCATGAACTGTTGTAATTGGTGTTTAAGGAGAGTGTAACAAAAGTATACTGCATAAGGTGATTTACGAATGATGATATTTGAATAATATGCTTCGTCGCTTAATTCACATATATAAGTAGTATAGTGCGTGTGCTTATGGGAAACAGTCAGATCGGTTTATATTTTAACAAGGAAAGTGAAATATAAGATTTTTTGACAGTATTCTTCTAGAAATCCTAATCTTCATGCTGTTATTGTATTTTCTCGGAATTTTGTATCATTTTTGCAAAATGGCTATTTGTGGTATGGTATTTTTATTACAGGTAGTCACTGCTTCCTTCGTTAAGCCAGGACTATATGGGCAGCACATATTTTGGAAGCCGCCATGGAATTATGTTCATGGTGGCTCAAAAATAACAAAATGGATGATTCGGTGAATTTCTACTTTAGAACAACACATTTAAGCGAACAATATTGGTTTCAATTTGATATCATCAGGCTTAACTCTAATATATAGAAGTTTACAAATAAAAATTCAAATATAAACCAATCATGGTGTTTTGTCTACAGGATAATACGATGGTGAATGTAAATTGTGCAATTAGTCATAATAGTGGTAATGGTAATATTAATAATAGTAATAACGATAATAATAGTCTTATCAATAATAAGGATGAAAAAGTGAGGCAATCTGTGATAACACGAATAATGAAAAACAGTATGATTATACAAACAACAGGTGGAAGTAGTCGATAAAGGCTAGTAAAAACAAATGAACCAATTACTTAATGTTAGATTGTAAGGGAAGGAAATGAAGCACGTTTATAATGAAGATAAGATTAAGGAATGATAAGAAAGGGGTTGGAAATATAAATAAGGGGTGGTGTAGAAGTCTTTCGTTGGTTATGTCTTATTAGGCCACGGGAGGGATAATGGCTGTACGAACTTCTTTTGAATGCATAGTTTAGGTTTAATAGTTCGAATGCCTATTGCCTCAGTTGTGTGCAGTAGACGAATACGAAGTCTATTAGAAAGATTCGGTGGGATACGATGAGTTACTTTGGAGGCTTTCGTTTTATCGACTACATGACCACTATCAATTAGATGTGACAGAATTGAGCTACGGATTGTTTTTGTCTGTCCTTTGCCAAACCACGATGGGAGATGTTCACTAACACGTTGGCTAAGCTGTCTAGTAGTACGCCCAATATAACTGTCACCGCAGGTGCAGTTGAATTGATAAATACACATAGATGTGGCAAAACTGTCAAGCTTATCCTTCGTTTGCGTCCTACTACTACTTGCCTACAATCAGATTGATAGTCTCACTTTGTACAAACCAATCACAATGTATTGACTTGAAATGTTTATCATCATCATCACCAATAATAGAATTCATTCATTGCTTGCCTCCTCGAGTGGAACACTGATCAACGTTTCAACATATCCTTTCCACACGATTGACTTCCTGCAATTCTGTCCGGCTCCACTACTCCACGCAAGCATTCGGTTTATCTTCACATTATATTCTCCATTTTGACATCATACCAAACCCATGTTTGTCGCTGATCCTTCAGGCTGCATTCGAGGAGTGGAACGGTGTGTGGTGTCACTAGATGATATCCACTGTGTATATCACGTCAACATTCATTTCCTACTGAATATTCGTTAGTGGGACCATAGGTTGTTGTCTGGCTCTATTTCATATCTTTACCTCCCACCACCTCAACTGATGCGGTTTTAGTCGTTAGCAGTTGTTTTACCCTTAAGGGATGGAGTTGCTAGCTTCATTTCCAACCTTCCATTTTCACCGGTCTTATTACTGGCTTAGAGAGGTAAAAGAGTGCATGAACCGAGGATTGAACTCCAGAACACACCCGTAGTTGACGAGCATTCTAGCACTCCATCACCCGTTATAAAAAAGAATGATATCAACAGTAGCCTAATCGAGAAAACCAGAATAAGAATTAGCAATAGTTGATTATAGGGAATAAAAGTCTGTTTATTTCAGTTTTCATATCTGGCTACCGTCTTGAAAAAACCATTTGTAAAGAAGAATGCGATTAGTGGCACTACTAATGAACCACCAGCAGACAAATCTACCACTGAACACTGAAACTCTGATGAGTGCCGGCGTATCGTAAGCCACTAGGCTACTGAAACAAAGGGTATCAAGGAGACCAGATGAAATCAATCCGAAAAAACTGAACTGGAATCGTGGACCCCTGCATAAATTCCGACCTCACTTTTTTACAAATTGTGTCTGTGTGTGAAGTCACCTGTCGATGGAAAGACATTTCAGCCTGTCTGACTGCGGCTGAAGTGACGAAGTGATGTCCACAACAATTTAAATGACAGATGACATCACCCTGTGAGGATGAGGCGTTGTTACTGATGTTAAAATTCACTCTGATTTGAATAGATTCGGTAGAAAACAGAATCAGGCGCCGACAGAATTGCAGCATTACACAGCATCATCGAATACAGCTTACGATAGCCTTCAACAGTGTAAACTGTGGATCAATTGATATTCGAGTGTCGGTTCATAGGGATTTGATTGGTTTGAGGATTTCATGATTAGGTGAGATCAGTTAGAGAACCATTATGAAATCTTGGAGGACGGAACAGCAGTTCTGCACTAGTTTGAGAATCTTCGAAGGTACGCATCCTTCGATGTTTGAGCCTCTGACCTCCCGATTACAAGGCGAATTCGCAGGCAATTAAGCCACCTGGAATTAATTGTTCATCTGCTTCAGTACTACTGAGTGAAGCGCAGCATTTTCTTTTTCATGTCGTTCGATGTAAAAATCACAAAGCACAGCGGTTTGATTAATAAAAAATATATCTTGGCTTCCAAGTCTTGTCTTTTGCTGTTACAATACTAGCTTGTTCACCTGCTGAACTGACTAACCTCGTTAGTTTGGGAATCTTCGAATGTGCGTATCCTTCGGGTTTGAAGAATTCTGAATCTGATAGGCCCCTCGGTTTTCGAAACTTCACGTAAAAATGCTAGTCAGGACTTTCATTTCACTTTGAGTTATCTTTCGTTTCGCCCTAGTTGCACCAAAAATCGGTTGAATTTGAAGTTACTGAAGCTACTAAGTGTGTTCTCCAAGTAAAATATTATTCAGCCTCTTATATTCTGGAAATGTTCAAGTCTGTACAACAATGTTTCATCCATATGAAAGTATACGACATACCCTTTTTGATACTCATGATGCTGCAATCACTGTTGATGTGACGTGGCTTTCTGAATCATAATGATGAAATACCTAAACGGAGGTAAATGAACTAGAATGTGGAACAGAAGTGCTTAAAATTCATAGTCCGTATAAAAACTTCACATTGACTTAGATACATAACACCTGCATTTCAAATCTGCCATAATTCTTTGCTATCTTTGGTCACCTATGAATACACTGACACATATTCCACGAATAACTATGGCAATTTAGAAGTGGATTCCTGATGTTAACAAGTTATCACAAGGCTAACAGATAGTGTCCAGTTACTTCTGTGAAGTGTGTAGTGTGGACAGAATTGCAATGGGACTACTGGTACGTTGGTTTAGGGCTCAGTGCCGAATGCCGCCAACTATGCAATATCAAACTGAAGACCACAGAGTTTCTTCTAATGTTTGACGCCTAATTTATGTTGGTTTTAAGTAAGTCAGAATCAACTATAACTTGTAGCTTTTATTAGGTTTTAAGAAAATAATGGAATACAATAATCATGAAAGGACTACTAGTTGTCAGATTATTCGTCATTTTTATTTTCATTTATGCATCTATTCAGCCCACGGGTTTCGGACCCTGTAGGATATATTTCAGTACCTCATAGAAGACGACCACCTCTGTTGAGATGATCAACTGCATCCAGATAATAAACATGGCAGTTATCAGTCCACAGAGTATCTGTTGATCATTTCGAAATTTGAATCGTCTATCACCGAGGATAGCTTGAACAATGAACGCCATCTCCTGAAAAGGAAAGACAGTCATCAAAATATTAAAGTTAGGTTGGTGGTGTCCAGCGTATTGTCAGGTTATATGAATCCATATGAAATTAGATGTGAAAAAACGAAATTAAAAAACACCATTCAATGAATAAAGTTGTTGACGACATAACAAATGCCGACGGGTAAGTAAGGGGGTGAAATGTAATGGTTACGTAGTTATCAGTTCGTCAGATATTCATATACATAAATCTATACATATATATGCATAAATATTAAAATATTTTAGGTTCCCAATGGAACATAGGGATTTAAGCTGCAGCTGTGAATTTTCAGTAGCAGCGGTGCCACGTGGCGAATATTTGAACATGACTGTGCTTCTATTTTCAGTTCTTTTTGTTTCCATATCTACCCTTGATTATCACTAAGAATCTCGAAGTTGAGTGGCGAATCACTGCATTAATCGATTCTTTTCATTTGAACGGTTAATTAAGTCTAAAATGTTGAGTTCTACTTCTACACACATACACTCATTTTATAATGATTATCACTGATACCTTTGAAAGTTAAAGATGATGAATGACACTGGTTTCACTCAAATCTAGCCAGTTCTAAAGTTAAACGTGAGGGGAGATAATTAGTATTCTTGATGTAGATAATCAGCTGAACATGAATGGAGCAATGCTGTATGGTGCGATTACACTAATTTGAGGCTTTATTCAGTTCGACTGAAAAAGGAGCAGTGAATTACACATGGTTTCTTCAGAGACATGAGGTTATTTCAGATTTTGGCGGCAAGGTACTCAATTTTGTCAATCTACATGTTCAAATTAGTATATTTCAGTTGCCTCGTCAGTCATACTGAGAGAGGGAGATAGCTGTATTACAATTCAATATAATAAAAAACGATTTACACAGTGAGATAACCTAATGAATATACATATATATAGACGTCAAGAGACAATGTGTGATCCTTTCAACTTCCAAGAAGAAAAATCTCACTCACTGAGTGACAAATACATGCATGCATCCACACGATGAATGAGAAGAAAACAAAGCGCAATTTCTGCATCCTAAGATGAGCTGCTACAAGAGAAATAGTGGCAAGTTTCAAGACTGCACAACACTAAGTCAAACAACTGGATTATATTTATCTCTCGATAACAGAAAATGGATCAAACATTTGGTGGTTGGATTAATACAAAATTTCATTTCCTACTATTGTGTATCACTTCTTCCAATACCATTTCGCCTCTTCAAAACAGCACCAACTCGCTTTGTTCAGTAAAATACTGAACTGCATTACAACAATGGTCAAAACTTGAGCTTACCCATACAACTGTGCAGAACATGGCTAATCCACCCAGAATGACGGTCATTTGTCAACTATCCAATAGATTTGTAGTCCATGACAATCAGACTTCAAATGTTTATCATCATCACCAATAATAGAATTCATTCATTGCTTACCTCCTCAAGCGGAACACTGATCAACTTTTGAACATATAATTTCACTGCCTGCACTTCTATCCGGCTTCACTACTTCACGCGAGCTTTCGGTTCATCTTCACATAATATTTTCCATTTTGTCATCATACCAAACACATGTTTGTCGCTGATCGTTCAGGTTGCATTCGAGGAGTGGAACAGTGTGTGGTGTCACTCGATGATCACCACCGTGTATATCCGGTCAACCTTCATTTCCTACTGAACATTTGTTAGTGGGACAATAGGTTGTTGTCTGGCTCTATTTCACCTCTACCTCAACTGATGCTGTTTTAGTCGTTTGGAGTTTCATATGTCTCAGCGTCATATATATCGTGATGTAGGATGTGTTTGACAGCTAGTTCAACAATGTGGAGTGCGTCGCCATATATTTTCTCAGTCTGATTCATTACGGGTTTGATGAGGACAAATACCGAGCACATCGTAACCTACTGCTCACTGGTGTAATCGAAGTAACGTAAGGAGTTGATATGATGATGTTATTCATGGCAACGGTCGAGGCAGCGAGACAAACAAGTTCATAATAATGGGAACTAACTTCTCAGAACCCTCTTCAATTCACCTACCTAAACAGGAAATCATCGTTTCAAACACAGTAGGCTAGGTTGATGATAACAACGAGAGGATCCTGAAGTCAGGACACAGATCATTACTATGAAATATATGTGAAAGACTACAGCAGTCAACTCATTGAAATGGTATGGAAAGATGCTCAACAATGACGTTCTATGCGATGCAGAGACATATCGAATTCACTAAAAATAAAAGCTTCAGAACAACGTCGTAGGGTTCGGCACTAAAAGTCAGATTTGTTGTAATGAAAGGTAAGAAAGAAGGAGACATTCCAGAACAAAGAACAGGCGTAGAACACACTATCCAACGAAAGATTGGAAGGAAATGAAGATTGATTTAGGATAGACAAAGAGATAGATGGAGAGAAACGGTACGTGGTATAGTCAAATAGGAAGTAAATAAGAAGTAAACAGCCGCGAGAAGAATCGATGGGAATCCACATGTCATATGTGTCTGATGGAGAAATGAGGCAGGTCGTTTGAAAAGAAAACGTGCTTGTCAGGACTCGTGGACACTGGTCACCATGATGGGATCTGTCATATCATATTCCATTTCGTCCGGAATGTGTATACACCACTCGAAACAAAAGGAATGCATACTAATAACATTTGTTATCTCTCTCAAACCACAGTTTGGTACAAACAAATGAAAATCATGAGTGGGATCAGACACACTGCAGTCTGACTTCTTAGGCCACACATTTCCTGAGTGAAACTGACTGAAAAATATTGAGTGTTCACTAAGTGTCTCATCTGTTCACGACGGCGGATATCAAAGGACCAAGTTTGTGTAATGTCACAATAGTGTGGCTAGTTGACGCCTTGTTTACAGAAAGTCGTCTGTACATGGTGATTGGTATGTACAAGGTGAGATTATCTATCTCATTGTAGGCAAGTGGAAAACCACCGAATCATCTTTTTTGTTATTATTGAGCCACCATGAACACAATTGCATGGTGGCTTGCAAAAAATGTGTCAATTGTGTATTATACGTCATTTACTGACGGAAACAGTGTTTACCTGTAATAAAATCAACTACCATACCACAAATGGGCATTTTGCAAAGATGATAGAAAATTACGAGAAAATACGATCACAGCATGAAATTCGTCATTTTAGAAAAACGCTGTCACAAAATCTTGTATTTCACCTTTCCTGCTACAATATATACCGATCTGACTCTATCGCATACGCACACGCACTATACTACTTATATAAGTGAATTAAGCGACCACGCATATCATTCAAATATCAGAATTCGTAAATCACGTTATGCAGTATACTTTTGTTTACAGTGTCCTCACTCACCAATTACAACAGTTCACGCATTTTATGCTCATCGCTTAGTGTGATCGTGCACCAGAATTTAGGAAAGGCAATTGCATATTAGTTTGTTTATTAGACGTATCACTGTGTGTTTCGAATCTCCACTTTTCGAGTGTTTATTTGCACGAATTTGACTGAATACCGATTTGGTCAGATCAGAGATGAAATGGAATACCGCTAAAATTCAGGGCGTATTTTGACAGCTGTTTCTTCTTTGTTTGACTCTATGCAGAAATACACACAAATCAGGGCTCTAACACAGGATCTTCTGATTACAAAGAGAGCTCTCAGGCCATTCAACCTTGGAGATCCAATTCAGTGGTCGAGGAATTCCGAATTCCAACGATTCCAGATTTTAACATCAAGACCACCACGTAATGTTGATAGCGGGTATCCGATCACTGACTTTTAGTCTGAGACTAGGAGGAACCTATGGCCCGGTACTCCCTAGTTTTCGAATGATTCCGTGACTGATATCACCTCGTGATCAAACGTGATATCCCTGCCCAGTTGAATTGCAGGTAAGTGAGACACAAACGAAAAACAATCAACCATGATGGCATCATGAACAATGGGAATAAGGAGAAATGCTTCTCTGCGTAAAACGCTATCAAAAACTATGATCAAGTTATTCCGATACTTTTGCTCAGCCAAGCAGAAATTTTCTTCATCGCAACTGTTTATCATCCTTCCCGATGTGATCAGTTTTCACATCAGCAAATTGTGAATTGAGATCAAACTAACTAGATTGTCTACAAATATTTAAGCGACACTTCAGTTGTCGGACTTTCGTCATGTCTCCACATTATTGAGGGAGAGGTTATTGAAAAAAACTGTGAAAACTGGATAGCTGCTTCCTCATCATCAGTGTATGTATACTCATGACTCCGCCTGAAATCAAGATCGGGACCTTCACTTTACCAGATTAAGTTCACAACGAGTGATTAGTGATTTACAGGTACATTCTGTTTTAGAGCTCAAAAGAGATTGAAACACACATTCTGAATTCCACTAGAAGTCATGACTAGTCATATAACGTCATTTGATTCCCCAGGCGTCGTTGAGCTTCCCGTTTTGACAGCCTACGTGACGACGTCGGCTGACTATTTCGGTCTGGTCAATCTGTGTGTTTCAGTGGTTAAGGGATAGAGTGCTCACAAGGAGGATATTTATCAGGCCAAATGATGTCAGATTGAAGTTTCGCCGATACAATTTGGTTATCAATGAAAATTAGGATTAATTTCAAAATTTCACCTAGTGAGTATATGAAATGTTAACTGAAGTTTAATGCAGACGGAACGGTAGAAGCTGGAATAGCTGATATAATCGGAAATATTTATATTTGATAGAGGTGTGTTAGTTGTATTCAATGAGCATCCCATTGTTATGTCCTCCATGACAATATGCTTCATCAGTCTTTCACTACTCTCGTAGTATGTTTCATTGTGAAGCGAACTCCTTGACGGATTTTCACTGGGAAACTCTCACAGGAATGAGACATACAGCCTTACATATTCTCGTAGGCATTCGTTATCTTCTCAATGACCTTTCAATGCATCTACATTTGGTTTGTGACTTCCTACTTTTATTCCCATTGCATTCCAAATAGAATTTAGAGCTTCGTCGGCACATTTCCACTTCACTCTCTTCTCTGAAACTGTTTTATAAGGTCGATATTTTATGCACGTCCTTGTTGGTCATTGTTTCTGGTTGTCTTATCTTCAGTCTGGATCAAGTGAAGACAGTTGTTGATGAAAGTCTGAAGCCTGTTCGAAATTGTTGTGGTGACGAATGTATCAAGTCCCAGTGACTAATAGTAATGACTGTTGAAAATTTGATTCTTGTTTCTTATACTGAAGGCGGATGTTTTCTACACCCATACCACCTGTGGTCGAGATGATTCTGCCCAGATAAGTGAAAGAGGAGCATTTCATCAAATGTTTCTGTCTTAAGCGTTGGCGTTTGTTCTTGTTTGTTTGGTACGCTCATCATTCCTGTCTCCTCTATGCTCACTTCAAGTCCTGACTCTACTGTCAGCGTGTCACTTTTCTGCTGTAGGTCTTTGATTTTGTGAATGATGCTGTGTCATCTGTCAATCATGGTACATTGTTATCACCATTAATTATTAGATCCTAATTCCCATACAAATGATATGTATACATATGTCTATAGTGAATTGTAGTTATTCCTCTTAATGATATCAGTTCAGTGATAGAATATGTACGACCGATGTCGTTTACAACAAGAGTGATCACTCGATAATACTATAGACCAGTGGAATCGTTAGGCTGATTGATATCAATCTGTTGTGGTCTCATAGGTCAAATAACCATTCAGTGTACAACAAGTAGTATTAGCAGAACTCTACCATGAAAACGAGACGAAAAAATGGCATTGATCACTTCCATCGAAGCGGCTGGAAAGAAAATATGAGTGTTAAATGTGTACATGTAATTTCAAGGCTTTTCTGTTGCTTCGGACAGAATGAAACATACTTTGAGTCCCTGGAACTAATACAATCAAATGACGTGAATGAAATTTTTGTTTATAGAAAGAAAATGTTGAGGAATCTTAGAATACCCGGAGGAAAGTTTCGTCAAATATTACATAATTGTAACATTTATCGTAATTTCTTAAATCTTCTCCCATCATTTTGGTTACAAAATACTTCCTTATACTGACAGTTGTATTGAAGTTATCATCACATCTCACTGAATGTTGTTCTTGTAAACTACAGCCACCATGACTCACTATTTCTTTGGCAGAAGAAACACATGGACGGGCTTATTTTGCTTAATGCGATCCCTAGTTTAAGCAGTCTGCAGTTGAAGAGAAGCTTGATAATAGAAAGTATGTACATTTCACACTTGGAATCATGTGGTTGTCAATTTAACGAAAATGAGTGGTACACTGAATAGCTGTTTCATCCTGTTTGTGGATTGTTTTGGACTCTGTACACATGGTTACACGATAGTAACGACTTCGGCTCAATTTCTAGTGACGTGGTAGGTGCGTATTACTGAATTAGGACGAAGTTGCTGTTCATTTCTCCCAAACTACTAACAGTCATCTAAATAAAGTCAGTTGATGACGACATCCTGCATGAAACCAATCAAATCTCTCCATCCCAGAATTTGATAACTCACTCATTCATTCATTGGTTGTCAAATATTATAGACAAGAATACAATGGTGAAATATAATCACCACATTATATATTCTTCATTGACTGTCACATGAAAACTTTAAAGGGACATTTCGCAACCATATTGAACATACACACTGTTGTACACAACATTTACAGTAAATTAAGGCAAAAATACGAATACTTGGGTAGTAAACTTTTACGTCAAAATGGAGGATTTCGGTTCATTGAGTCATGTTTGTGACATGCTACACTGTCATAATGGAAGAGAATAAGCATCCATGTAATAGTTATTTTTGATTAGTCATTATCTCACACCTATTACGTCACGCCAACTTCTGCCTCTTTTCTAACCTACAATTAGTCATCCCATCTTACTCCTGACATTATGTGATGCATTTTTCGATGACACAGTTTCCCAGTATCTGACTGGTCAAAAGGTTTCTTTGTTTAATACTATTACGACTGAACAACTCATGAAAGTCAATCGTCGAAAAACATTTTCATCTGCGTTTGAACCTTTTTCTTATGACTCACTATGGGAATATTTCGTTCATATTGGACACTTCCTAATCAACAGGTTGTACACATTTTAAACACTCATGAGATTGGAAAACACCTTGAGTGGTCAGATTTCAGTGGATTATATCCAACGAAATAAAAGAGATTAAATACAATAAGATGATGGATGGACACCCGGTGTTTATATCGCTTCACCGAAGCTGGTTGGTAGGTACTACTGGTCGATATGATTGGTGGCATATAGCGTCAAACACACGCACATACACTTTATCAGTAATGATTCATTATGATGTCACTTCAACAACATTATTCATATCGAATTGAACACTGTCAATCATTAATTCGACTGAGGTGAACAGATACGAGTGATTTTATATGTGTCCACCATCAGATCCCTGAACAGTAGCTCAGGAAACTATTGTTCTTTTCGTTTGTAAGTGAATGAGATATTTCATTGCAAGAAAACATGTGATATGACAAGATTCGAGATTCGGAAATTGAGGTTTATGTGGCTTCGGTTGGTTTCAGAGTAAGCAAATCATCATTCAAATCTAAGTCTCAGAGTTGTTATGAAATGTGCACTTGTGTATGTCCTGGGGATCAATCCAACGACATTATTTCACTTTGTGCAGTGAGAACAGCTGTATCAATCAGTCAATTGTTTGTAATTCACTGAGTTTTGAGTTCTCCATAGGTGACGATGAGGGATCGAGATGATTTATGCAAGCTTTATAAAACCAATAAATAAGTCTGATTCAGTGCGGATGGTGTCCTCCTGACTCATGAATTGCAAACAACTCGACATTCACCTTATAGAGTAAGATAGAGTAAGACAGACATAAAAATAAAATCCTACTGTGGATTGTTATTTTACAATAAACACCTTGCCACACACACAAACACTCTTAAGCACACATTTTACATCTTTTTTTTGAATGTCCAATGAGTGACATTCACTTCTGAATAAGAAAATTCAATAATACATATTTGTCTGGATTATTCTGAATCCTTCATTAATTTCTATGCCTAGAATGGGATCATTGTTTCAGTCATCCGAAATATTTTTCATTAATTGTACTGAAAAAAGCTATAACCTCCTTTGGCGTTTTTTCGCAAATTCTATCTCTCCTATTCTGCATCTCAGTTTTCACAAGCAAACTGTCTTACAAATTAACGTATGTCCCTTAGTTTATTTTCAACTTGGCTGTCGAAATTCATCTCTCAAATAAATATATGAATGTCGATTTCTTTAATATCCAAAGGCGATAGAAAGGACTACTATTGTTTTTAAGGATACAGAATAATCCAGACATATATATATTATTGAATTTTCTTATTCAGAAGTGAATGTCACTCATTGGATCAATAAAAAAAGGGTGAAATGCATGTGTTTGTGTGTGTTGTAAGGTGTTTATTGTAAAATAACAATCCGCAGTAGGATTTTATTTTTATGTCTGTCTTACTCTATTAGGTGAATGTCGAGTTGTTTACCATTCACGAGTCAGGAGGAGGCTATCCACACTGAATCAGACTAATTTATTGGTTTTATAAAGCTTGCATAAATCATCTCGATCCCTCATCGTCAACTATCCAAAACTCAAAACTCAGTGAATTACAAACAATTGACTGATTGATACAGCTGTTCTCACTGCACAAAGTGAAATAATGTCGTTGGATTGATCCCCAGGACATACACAAGTGCACATTTCATAACAACTCTGACACTTAGATTTGAATGATGATTTGCTTACTCTGAAACCAACCGAAGCCACATAAACCTCAATTTCCGAATCTCGAATCTTGTCATATCACATGTTTTCTTGCAATGAAATATCTCATTCACTTACAAACGAAAAGAACAATAGTTTCCTGAGCTACTGTTCAGGGATCTGATGGTGGACACATATAAAATCACTCGTATCTGTTCACCTCAGTCGAATCAATGATTGACAGTGTTCATTCGATATGAATAATGTTGTTGAAGAGACATCATAATGAATCATTACTGATAAAGTGTATGTGCGTGTGTTTGACGCCATGTGCCACCAATCATATCGACCAGTAGTACCTACCAACCAGCTTCGGTGAAGCGATATAAACACCGGGTGTCCATCCATCATCTTATTGTATTTAATCTCTTTTATTTCGCTGGATATAATCCACTGAAATCTGACCACTCAAGGTGTTTTCCAATCTCATGAGTGTTTAAAATGTGTACAACCTGTTGATTAGGAAGTGTCCAATATGAACGAAATATTCCTATAGTGAATCATGAGCAAAAGGTTCAAACGGAGAAGAAAATGTTTTTCGACGATTGACTTTCATGAGTTGTTCAGTCGTAGTAGTATTAAACAAAGAAACCTTTTGACCAGTCGGATACTGGGAAACTTTGTCATCGAAAAATGCATCACGTAATGTCAGGAGTTAGATGGGATGACTAATTGTAGGTTAGAAAAGAGGCAGAAGTTGGCGTGATGTAATAGGTGTGAGATAATGACTAATCAAAAATAACTATTACATGGATGCTTATTCTCTTTCATTATGACAGTGTAGCATGTCACAAACATGACTCAATGAACCGAAATCCTCCATTTTGTCGTAAAAGTTTACTACCCAAGTATTCGTATTTTTGCCTTAATTTACTGTAAATGTTGTGTACAACAGTGTGTATGTTCAATATGTGTTGAAAAATGTCCCTTAACAGTGTTCATGTGACAGTCAATGAAGAATATATAATGTGCTGAATATATTTCACCATTGTATTCTTGTCTATAATATTTGTCAACCAATGAATGAATGAGTGAGTTATCAAATTCTGGGATGGGAGAGATTTGACTGGTTTCATGCAGGATTTCGTCATCAACTGACTTTATTTAGATGACTGTTAGTAGTTTGGGAGAAATGAACAGCAACTTCGTCCTAATTGAGTAATACGCCCCTTACACGTCACTATAAATTGAGCCGAAGTCGTTACTATCGTGTAACCATGTGTACAGAGTCCAAAACAATCCACATACAGGATGAAACAGCTATTCAGTGTACCACTCATTTTCGTTAAATTGACAACCACATGATTCCAAGTGTGAAGTGTACATACTTTCTATTATGAAGCTTCTCTTTAACTGCAGACTGCTTAAACTAGGGATCGCATTAAGCAAAATAAGCCCGTCCATGTGTTTTCTTCTGCCAAAGAAATAGTGAGTCATGGTGGCTGTAGTTTACAAGAACAACATTCAGTGAGATTTGATGTTAACTTCAATACAACTGTCAGTATAAGGAAGTATTTTGTAACCAAAATGATGGGAGAAGATTTAAGAAATTACGATGAATGTTACAATTGTGTAATATTTGACGAAACTTTCCTACGGGTATTCTAAGATTCCTCAACATTTTCTTTCTATAAACAAAAATTTCATTCACGTCATTTGATTGTATTAGTTCCAGGGACTCAAAGTATGTTTCATTCTGTCCGAAGCAACAGAAAAGCCTTGAAATTACATGTACACATATAACACTCATATTTTCTTTCCAGCCGCTTCGATGGAAGTCATCAATGCCATTTTTTCGTCTAGTTTTCAAGGTAGAGTTCTGCTAATACTACTTGTTGTACACTGAATGGTTATTTGACCTATGAGACCACAACAGATTGATATCAATCAGCCTAACGATTCCACTGATCTATAGTATGATCGAGTGATCACTCTTGTTGTAAACGACATCGGTCGTACATATTCTATCACTGAACTGATATCATTAAGAGGAATAACTACAATTCACTATAGACATATGTATACATATCATTTGTATGGGAATTAGGATCTAAGAAGTAATGGTGATAACAATGTACCATGATTGACAGATGACACAGCATCATTCACAAAATCAAAGACCTACAGCAGAAAAGTGACACGCTGACAGTAGAGTCAGGACTTGAAGTGAGCATAGAGGAGACAGGAATGATGAGCGTACCAAACAAACAAGAACAAACGCCAACGCTTAAGACAGAAACATTTGATGAAATGCTCCTCTTTCACTTATCTGGGCAGAATCATCTCGACCACAGGTGGTATGGGTGTAGAAAACATCCGCCTTCAGTATAAGAAACAAGAATCAAATTTTCAACAGTCATCTCTTTTAGTCACTGGGACTTGATACATTCGTCACCACAACAATTTCGAACAGGCTTCAGACTTTCATCAACAACTGTCTTCACTTGATCCAGACTGAAGATAAGACAACCAGAAACAATGACCAACAAGGACGTGCATAAAATATCGACCTTATAAAACAGTTTCAGAGAAGAGAGTGAAGTGGAAATGTGCCGACGAAGCTCTAAATTCTATTTGGAATGCAATGGGAATAAAAGTAGGAAGTCACAAACCAAATGTAGATGCATTGAAAGGTCATTGAGAAGATAACGAATGCCTACGAGAATATGTAAGGCTGTATGTCTCATTCCTGTGAGAGTTTCCCAGTGAAAATCCGTCAAGGAGTTCGCTTCACAATGAAACATACTACGAGAGTAGTGAAAGGGTGATGAAGCATATTGTCATGGAGGACATAACAATGGGATGCTCATTGAATACAACTAACACACCTCTATCAAATATAAATATTTCCGATTATATCAGCTATTCCAGCTTCTACCGTTCCGTCTGCATTAAACTTCAGTTAACATTTCATATACTCACTAGGTGAAATTTTGAAATTATTCCTAATTTTCATTGATAACCAAATTGTATCGGCGAAACTTCAATCTGACATCATTTGGCCTGATAAATATCCTCCTTGTGAGCACTCTATCCCTTAACCACTGAAGCACACAGATTGACCAGACCGAAATAGTCAGCCGACGTCGTCACGTAGGCTGTCAAAACGGGAAGCTCAACTACGCCTGGGGAATCAAATGACGTTATTTGATTAGGAATGAGTTCTAGTGGAATTCAGATGGTGTGTTTCAATCTCTTTTGAGCTCTAAAACAGAATGTACCTGTAAATCACTAATCACTTGCTGTGAACTTAATCTGGTAAAGTGAAGGTCCCGGTCTTGATTTCAGGCGGAGTCATGAGTATACATACACTGATGATGAGGAAGCAGCTATCCAGTTTTCACAGTTTTTTTCAATAACCTCTCCCTCAATAATGTGGAGACATGACGAAATTCCGACAACAGAAGTGTCGCTTAAATATTTGTAGACAATCTAGTTAGTATGATCTCAATTCACAATTTGCTAATGTGAAAACTGATCACATCGGGAAGGATGATAAACAGTTGCGATGAAGAAAATTTCTGCTTGGCTGAGCAAAAGTATCGGAATAACTTGATCATAGTTTTTGATAGCGTTTTTACGCAGAGAAGCATTTCTCCTTATTCCCATTGTTCATGATGCCATCATGGTTGATTGTTTTTCGTTTGTGTCTCACTTACCTGCAATTCAACTGGGCAGGGATATCACGTTTGATCACGAGGTGATATCAGTCACGGAATCATTCGAAAACTAGGGAGTACCGGGCCATAGGTTCCTCCTAGTCTCAGACTAAAAGTCAGTGATCGGATACCCGCTATCAACATTACGTGGTAGTCTTGATGTTAAAATCTGGAATCGTTGGAATTCGGAATTCCTCGACCACTGAATTGGATCTCCAAGGTTGAATGGCCTGAGAGCTCTCTCTGTAGTCAGAAGATCCTGAGTTAGAGCCCTGATATGTGTGTATTTCTGCATAGAGCCAAACAAAGAAGAAACAGCTGTCAAAATACACCCTGAATTTAAGCGGTATTCCATTTCATCTCTGATCTGATCAAATCCGTATTCAGTCAAATTCGTGCAAATAAACGCTCTAAAAGTGGAGATTTGAAACACACAGTGATACGTCTAATAAACAAACTAATATGCAATTGCCTTTCCTAAATTCTGGTGCACGATCACACTAAGCGATGAGCAAAAATGCGTGAACTGTTGTAATTGGTGAGTGAGGACACTGTAAGAGAAGTATAGTGCATAACGTGATTTACGAATGATGATATTTGAATGATATGCGTGGTCGCTTAATTCACTTATATAAGTAGTATAGTGCGTGTGCGTATGCGATAGAGTCAGATCGGTATATATTGTAGCAGGAAAGGTGAAATACAAGATTTTATGACATCGTTCTTCGAAAAATGACGAATTTTATGTTGTACGCGTATTTTCTCGTAAATTTTTATAATTTTTGCAAAATGCTCATTTGTGGTATGGTAGTTGATTTTATTACAGGTAATGACTGCTTCCTATATTACACGCATTTTGACATTGGTTACATTTTTTGCAAGCCGCCATGCAATAATGATCATGGTGGCTCAATAGTAACAAGATAGATTATTCGGTGATTTCCTACTTGCCTACAATGAGATAGATAATCATCTCACCTTGTACAAACCAATCACCATGTATAGACGACTTGCTGTAAACAAGGCGTCAACTAGCTTCACTATTGTGACATTACACAAACTTGGTCCACTGGTATCTGCTCTCGTGAAGAGATGACTGGACACTCCATTCATATTATTAAGTTTTCTCAAGTTAAAGTGTATACATATTAATCAGACTTCAGTGTGTCTCATCTCACTCATGATTTTCATTTGTTTGTACCAAATTTTGGTTTGAGAGAGATAACCAATGTTATTAGTATTCATTCCTTTTGTTCCGAGTGGTGTATACACATTCCAGACGAAATGGAATATGATATGACAGATCCCATCATGGTGACCTGTGTCCACGAGTCCTGACAAGCACGTTTTCTTTTCAAACGACCTGCCTCATTTTATTAATCAGACACATCTGACATGTGGATTCCCATCGATTCTTCTCGCGGCTGTTTACTTCCTATTTGACTATACCACGTACCGTTTCTCGCCATCTATCTCTTTGTCTATCCTAAATCAATCTTCATTTCCTTCCAATCTTTCGTTGGATAGTGTGTTCTACGCCTGTTCTTTGTTCTGGAATGTCTCCTTCTTTCTTACCTTTCATTAGAACAAATCTGACTTTTAGTTTCGAACCCTACGACGTTGTTCTGAAGCTTTTATTTTTAGTGAATTCGATATGTCTCTGCATCGCATAGAACGTCATTGTTGAGCATCTTTCCATACCATTTCAATGAGTTGACTGCTGTATTCTTTCACATATATTTCATAGTAATGATCTGTGTTCTGACTTCAGGATCCTCTCGTTGTTATCATCAACCTAGCCTACTGTGTTTGAAACGATGATTTCCTGTTTAAGTAGGTGAATTGAAGATGGTTCTGAGAAGTTAGTTCCCATTTTTATGAACTTGTTTGTCTCGCTGCCTCGACCGTTGCCATGAATAACATCATCATATCAACTCCTTACGTTACTTCGATTACACCAGCGAGCAGTAGTTTACGATGTGCTCGGTATTTGTTCTCATGAAACCCGTAATGAATCAGACTTGAGAAAATATATGGCGACGCACTCCACATTGTTGAACTAGCTGTCAAACACATCCTACATCACGATATATATGACGCTGAGACATATGAAACTCCAAACGACTAAAAGAGCATCAGTTGAGGTAGAGGTGAAATAGAGCCAGACAACAACCTATTGTCCCACTAACCAATGTTCAGTAGGAAATGAAGGTTGACCGGATATACACGGTGGTGATCATCGAGTGACACCACACACTGTTCCACTTCTCGAATGCAACCTGAACGATCAGCGACAAACATGTGTATGGTATGATGTCAAAATGGAAAATATTATGTGAAGATGAACCGAAAGCTCGCGTGAAGTAATGAAGCCGGATAGAAGTGCAGGCAGTGAAATTATATGTTCAAAAGTTGATCAGTGTTCCGCTTGAGGAGGTAAGCAATGAATGAATTCTATTATTGGTGATGATGATGATAAACATTTGAAGTCTGATTGTCATGGACTACAAATCTATTGGATAGTTGACAAATGACCGTCATTCTGGGTGGATTAGCCATGTTCTGCACAGTTGTATGGGTAAGCTCAAGTTTTGACCATCGTTGTAATGTAGTTCAGTATTTTACTGAACAAAGCGAGTTGGTGCTGTTTTGAAGAGGCGAAATGGTATTGGAAGAAGTGATACACAATAGTAGGAAATGAAATTTTGTATTAATCCAACCACCAAATGTTTGATCCATTTTCTGTTATCGAGAGATAAATATAATCCAGTTGTTTGGCTTAGTGTTGTGCAGTCTTGAAACTTGCCACTATTTCTCTTGTAGCAGCTCATCTTAGGATGCAGAAATTGCGCTTTGTTTTCTTCTCATTCATCGTGTGGATGCATGCATGTATTTGTCACTCAGTGAGTGAGATTCTTCTTCTTGGAAGTTGAAAGGATCACACATTGTTTCTTGACGTCTATATATATGTATATTCATTAGGTTATCTCACTGTGTAAATCGTTTTTTATTATATTGAATTGTAATACAGCTATCTCCCTCTCTCAGTATGACTGACGAGGCAACTGAAATATACTAATTTGAACATGTAGATTGACAAAATTGAGTACCTTGCCGCCAAAATCTGAAATAACCTCATGTCTCTGAAGAAACCATGTGTAATTCACTGCTCCTTTTTCAGTCGAACTGAATAAAGCCTCAAATTAGTGTAATCGCACCATACAGCATTGCTCCATTCATGTTCAGCTGATTATCTACATCAAGAATACTAATTATCCCCTCTCACGTTTAACTTTAGGACTGGCTAGATTTAAGTGAAACCAGTGTCATTCATCATCTTCAACTTTCAAAAGTATCCCCAATAATCATTATAAAATGAGTATATGTGTGTAGACGTAGAACATTATATTTTGGACTTAATTAACCGTTCAAATGAAAAGAAGCGTTTAGTGCAGCGATTCTCCACACAACTGCGAGATTCTTAGTGATAATCAAGGGTAGATATGGAAACAAAAAGAACCAAAAATAGAAGCACAGTCATCTTCAAATATTCGCCACGTGGCACCACTGCTACTGAAAATTCACACCTGCCGCTTAAATCCCTATGTTCCATTGCGAACGTAAAATATTTTAATATTTATGCATATATATGTATAGATTTATGTATATGAATATCTGACGAACTGATAACTACGTAACCATTACATTTCACCCCCTTACTTACCCGTCGGCATTTGTTATGTCGTCAACAACTTTAATAATTGATTGATGTTTTTATAAGTTCATTTTCCCACATCTAATTTCATATGGATTCATATAACCTGACAATACGCTGGACACCACCAACCTAACTTTAATATTTTGATGACTGTCTTTCCTTTTCAGGAGATGGCGTTCATTGTTCAAGCTATCCTCGGTGATAGACGATTCAAATTTCGAAATGATCAACAGATACTCTGTGGACTGATAACTGCCATGTTTATTATCTGGATGCAGTTGATCATCTCAACAGAGGTGGTCGTCTTCTATGAGGTACTGAAATATATCCTACAGAGTCCGAAACCCGTGGGCTGAATAGATGCATAAATGAAAATAAAAATGACGAATAATCTGACAACTAGTAGTCCTTTCATGATTATTGTATTCCATTATTTTCTTAAAACCTAATAAAAGCTACAAGTTATAGTTGATTCTGACTTACTTAAAACCAACATAAATTAGGCGTCAAACATTAGAAGAAACTCTGTGGTCTTCAGTTTGATATTGCATAGTTGGCGGCATTCGGCACTGAGCCCTAAACCAACGTACCAGTAGTCCCATTGCAATTCTGTCCACACTACACACTTCACAGAAGTAACTGGACACTATCTGTTAGCCTTGTGATAACTTGTTAACATCAGGAATCCACTTCTAAATTGCCATAGTTATTCGTGGAATATGTGTCAGTGTATTCATAGGTGACCAAAGAGAGCAAAGAATTATGGCAGATTTGAAATGCAGGTGTTATGTATCTAAGTCAATGTGAAGTTTTTATACGGACTATGAATTTTAAGCACTTCTGTTCCACATTCTAGTTCATTTACCTCCGTTTAGGTATTTCATCATTATGATTCAGAAAGCCACGTCACATCAACAGTGATTGCAGCATCATGAGTATCAAAAAGGGTATGTCGTATACTTTCATATGGATGAAACATTGTTGTACAGACTTGAACATTTCCAGAATATAAGAGGCTGAATAATATTTTACTTGGAGAACACACTTAGTAGCTTCAGTAACTTCAAATTCAACCGATTTTTGGTGCAACTAGGGCGAAACGAAAGATAACTCAAAGTGAAATGAAAGTCCTGACTAGCATTTTTACGTGAAGTTTCGAAAACCGAGGGGCCTATCAGATTCAGAATTCTTCAAACCCGAAGGATACGCACATTCGAAGATTCCCAAACTAACGAGGTTAGTCAGTTCAGCAGGTGAACAAGCTAGTATTGTAACAGCAAAAGACAAGACTTGGAAGCCAAGATATATTTTTTATTAATCAAACCGCTGTGCTTTGTGATTTTTACATCGAACGACATGAAAAAGAAAATGCTGCGCTTCACTCAGTAGTACTGAAGCGGATGAACAATTAATTCCAGGTGGCTTAATTTATCAATTCAATTGCACCTGCGGTGACAGTTATATTGGGCGTACTACTAGACAGCTTAGCCAACGTGTTAGTGAACATCTCCCATCGTGGTTTGGCAAAGGATAGGCTAAAACAATCCGTAGCTCAATTTTGTCACACTTAATTGATAGTGGTCATGTAGTGGAGAAAACGAGAGCCTTCAAAGTAATTCATGGTATCCCACTGAATCTTTCCAATAGACTTCGTATTCGTCTACTGCACACAGCTAAGGCTATAGGCATTTAACCTATTAAACCTAAACTATGCATTCAAAAGAAGTTCGTACAGCCATTGTCCCTCCCGTGGCCTAATAAGACATAACCAACGAAAGACTTCTACACCACTCCTTATTTATATTTCCAACCCCTTTCTTATCATCCCTTAATCTTATCTTCATTATAAACGTGCTTCATATCCTTCCCTTACAATCTAACATTAAGTAATTGGTTCATTTGTTTTTACTAGCCTTTATCGACTACTTCCATCTGTTGTTTGTTTAATCATACTGTTTTTCATTATTCGTGTTATCACAGATTGCCTCATTTTTTCATCCTTATTATTGATAAGACTATTATTATTGTTATTACTATTATTTATATTATCATTACCACTATTATGACTAATTGCACAATTTACATTCACCATCGTATTATCCTATAGACAAAACACCATGATTGGTTTATATTTGAATTTTTATTTGTAAACTTCTATATATTAGAGTAACTATGAAGAAAGTAATATATGATACACTGAATTCACACATTTCCGCCAGACGTGTGAAGGTTTCTTTAGCATTCTTTGTTTTCCGATTCAAACAGAGTGATATTTTAACGGGCTGGTGTTACCAGGCCTATGACTAGTCTTATATGTAATTCAGGCCTGTTAACGTCTAGTGAATTAAATGATGTTTATGAGTTCACTGGCCAGAAATCGTTCTCGGGTCCCTGTGACTCTGGCAATCATTCTTTCACTGAGCCTCCAACAAATAATGGAAGTGCAACTGTCTGAATGAATCAGACGGTTTACTACATTGCCTCAATCTGTCAGCTAGTCAGAATGATTTGAATCAGAATGTGATGAAATTTGCAATAGAATGAGAAGAAGTCAATGGAATCGAAAAGAAAAAGCACTTCCTTTTTATGATTTCTATTCACAGTCTACTATCATCGCTACTGTCCATTATTCCATTAGTATCCCTATTACTATTACCACTATTGTAGTCGCCATTTCTTTTTGTTGATAATAGTGACAATATTTAGAATAATAATAATCCTATTTACTTTGTATCCGACTATTAACATCATTAGTTTCGTTTTGATGAAAGAAAAGAGAAGTAAAACACGATAGGTCGAAGACAAAGAGGGTTTTCGCTGGTTGAGTGAATTGCTTTCCTCTCACACGTATATGAATATCAACACTAAGGATGTTCTACTCCTACGTGGATTACGTCTGAAATTTGTCATAGTATACACTCTGCCTTGTCATTTCTCACCTAACCGCACAACATTAGATAATATGCTCTGTAAACATCTTTTAAGGCATCAGCTGAATATAGTCGAGCACTCGAAAGAAGATTATCTACTATTAACTAGTAATACTACTGTGAAGGTGATAGATAAGTCTAAATCGTCAGAATAAAATATATACTCCCAACAGTAGTGTCAGTTTACGAGTGGATCATAGAGTTTCAAAGCGACATCTTCATTTAACTCTGTTTTCGACAGTCCTCTTTTAGTTGATAATACGATTACCAATAAGCTCTCATCTCCCTATCACACGATCTTCTTTAATGTCATTCATGGGCTAACTTACACCTAACTCATCATTTCCTATTTAGCTCCAGTTAAAAACAAGCCTGGAGCACAAAACCACTCGGTGGTTTCCTCAGCATGTGTTCATTCCTTCTCCCTTTCTTTCTATCAGAATTCCTTAATGATTATCCTTCATAGCTAGACGGCCATCTGATATTCGGTACGGAGCCATATAAGTCAGTTACTGATAAAAGTCTGCGGCAGCCTGTTCCCAATTCTTTTTGTGACATGGTCTTTATGTAAAGTCGTGTATTTCTGTATGCATTGTCACATCACAACATCTATCAATTTCATGATAAATATATAAGAGACAGAAGAATGATGGTGATTTGCACTTCAGTAAACTGTCACAGCTAGTTCAGAGTTTTACAGAAATACCGAAATCAACTTTTGCGTAAAATAAAATTGCAAGAAAGTAGTAGAATATTTGAAGCGTGTTGCGGTTAAGGAGTTCACGAAAGCTAGTTCTGTTTGTGTCAGTAATTCATGATGGCGAATTAATTTAACTGAAAAGTAGGTCGATGTCGAGTTTCAACTCAGCATTCAAGACTGTTTGCAGATCGACTGATTGACTAACTTAGTTTCACCATAGATCATTGCACAAACCTCAACCATGCAGTCAACACCCTCCTACGTTGCTCGAATAAACTGTCAAAGGCTTGGTGGATTGACATCAAGTCTCAGTTTGACCACCTCTAACTCTTTCCCAAACTAATTCTGTGTCGATTAACATTGATCATCGAAGAAGGCGGTGACTCAGCAAGTGTAACGCATGTCTCAGACAACTCGATCGATTTACCGTCATAATCTCATCGATTGACTTAACCATCTTGCCTAGCACTCAATGTCTAACCTCAATACTACTCACCATATTATGACACTTAATATGGGAGATGGAATAAGTACAACTGTGATCAACAGCACCCAGCCTTTTCATATCTTCTACATTCAAAGTTTATGTCTCACAGCTATATATGAGGATAGAATTTCACACACTGACCTTTTTTTCAAATGAACCATTGCAAAATCGTGGAAGCTCCGTATTGGTTACACATGTTTGACTTCAGAGGAAGTCGTCATTTTGCATAGGCTGACAAGAGATGGCTTCATAATCATAGAAATGAGTAACTGATATGCGTAAAAATCAATCATATTAGAGCAAACATGATGTCTGCTTCTTATTATTAAAGCAGTAATCATTTCTTTCCTCTAAAACAGTTTCCTCTTTACTTATTTCAGTATTATCTTTCTTTTTGTCACTTCGATATCTGTACTGCTGTAAAGTGTGGCAACTTGAACACTGCACTTCTGCGTCACTATAACTGAGGTCACTTCGTGGCCAGACTTGAAATCAATCCAATGCCGACGAAGTAACGTTTGAAAATGATTCTGTGTCTCGCTAGTGACTGCCTGAGGAATAAAATTAACTGAAATTCCAATGGTGAGGCGTGATCAGTAGGATCCATCAACTTGGTCATGAGAAAAGATGCTCACCGATGAGATTGGCTGGCGGTGGCATCATTTATATCAACGACTGGCAGAAATTGGAAGTGATGGGCCGATGATATCCGTTCATGTGGCTGATTGGATAACGAGCTTGACTTTTAAACTAGATTCGACCCTTGTCAGTAGGATCATGTCTGCATACTGCGGATGAATACTGAAAAGACCGAGCCAGCTGTCCAGTACTCCCTGGTGGTTTCCAGTGGTTCTCTAACTGCAGCCAGTCAGTATGATTGTTCCTACATGAATCCACTCACATCTGCCCGTAACGCATTAAAAGGAATGTCCATATATTCACCTAAAAATCTTCACTAAATAAACTTCAGTGACGCTAAACCATCTCATCTGTAAACACTCAAAGTCCTAATTCACGATGAATCATCAAATAAGGTCAAATTGAAGTGATTGTTATCTGAGAAAACTAAAGCAAAATGCATCGTTTTCTACCACTTCTGAAAACAACTCACTTATTAAATAAAAATATACAAGAAAGACCAAGCTAACTCTCTCCTACAAGAGTATTTACAGTCGGTTGAATGAAATCCTGTCCAACTGTCTTCTGCACGAGAGTGTGTGCATTAGCAGCATTAATAATAAGTCAGCCATCGCTTAAGCTAAAGGTTTCAATTATCAATATGTGATAGAGAATAACATCAAATGTACCCAAGTTTCACTCTGACATTTGTCATGTTATTGTCTTCCTCCACCTTCCCCTTCTTCTTCTCCTACTACTAAATCAAATCACTTAGTTTCCATGGTAACACTAATTTTATTGCAAAGAATATGATAAGAAATATGTCAATTTATTCATTTGTATTTTCTATTTTTGTTTTTATTATTTTTGATTACAGCTTGATTCCACACTGTATTTTTGGTACAGTATGGAATTTTCAGCATGAATATCGGTAGCCCAAATTTTGCAGGCCGACCATAGATATCAGGTGTGCGTCGTTGTCAGGGATCGAACCTCGGGCCATGTGCATGGTCGGCGAGAGTACTCACCTCTGAGTTCAGAAGATACATGCTTCAATGTTATTCATCTTTTTGTTACGCTGAAATATTTCTTCAATTTCTATTAATTTTGCTTTACATGTATATTTCTTCGGGTTTTGTTTAAGAGGGTCCACAAACACTATCCTGCGTGGTTACGAAAAGGTTGAGCTATAAGCAGCGCGATAAAACAACATCTGGTCAATACTAGTCGCCTCTGTATAAAGTAAAAGTTTGTTCAACCCCTCCAACTGTCATGGTCTTAATCTGCCTGTGGCGAAATTTGATAATCTCCACGCATATTTTGGCCGTATTTATTTTCTGTGTGGTTTATTAAATTTGTATATCACCCTACATTATAACATCAATTGGTGCTGTGATTATTCTCACTCTGAAAAATTCCCAGTGGTATCTCACTTGTCACCTTTATGGATTCATCTAATTCACTATACGTTTTGCAATTTTTTTTTTTTATTGTTTTTTATCAGCTTGTTGTGTAATATTTTGATAACTTACTAACTAAACTTATCATTTCTACACCCTCGTTTGAGATGTATTCATTTCATGAACTATTTTATAAAGTATACAAAATATGATTCATTGTCACGATTCATATAATCATTTTCTAAAAGTCTTTTATTTATACGATTGTACAGCTTGATGATAAATTTGTTGAAAAGAGACTTCCCACTGAATCAGTCGTTCTGATTTCCACATGTCCCACTGGACAGTTTCCACGGTTCATTCTTCTCCTACTTGAACTGACACTACCGCAAATGCAGACTGATTGATGACTATGATAAATCTTGTCAGTAGCACATGCAACACTACTACTCCTTCCACTACAATTGTTGGTGTTACTGTGTGTGTAATCGTGTTCATCCCAGTTGACTTCAGTATTATCATATGCCTTTCTCCTAGCAAATGATATTTGTTCTAACAAACGATTTGAGCACTTCTGACTTGAAAATGATGACGATAAAAGAGGATGGAATCCAGTGTAGATTTGCAAATAGAGAATATGTGGTAATATGTTGATTGGAGATAATGTGGTGATTGATAGACTTGACTGTATTTGTGTGACTGTTTCGAATGGTTTATTTATTTCAGTTTATTTTTGAAATATTGTGTCAGGTGGATACATCGACTCGTTCTTGCGAATAATAAGAGTGAATACTCACGATATCAACTAACCTGTCTATGTATCTATGGGTTGTAATTTAGCCAGGAGTTAGCTGGTGTCAGAAAACTGAAGATGTTTGGACTATTCAGTGAATACGTCCTGAGACGAGCTTTCTGCTTTACTGACAATGATCAGGATGGAAGTATTGCCATGTGATAGTCCATACATTCACCGTGATATGACATAAGTTACATAAATGGTATCAGAAACCTCATGAATTTTATCAATATGTTTTTGGCTCCATGGATTTCAACTGACTATGACAATAATGTTGAAATCGCATAATCCCTGTTTTACAGTCTACTGAAGGATGCTGGAGAAGTGAATGGCATTCGCTTCGATACTCACAAAATCCTCAAACATCATTTTAGATAAAAAAAAAAGAACGAGTGAGGCGACATAAAGCATTCAGCTCCTACTTTGTCGCCAATCTCCAATTATTTGTTGCAGTTGTATCTATCTCTTTACTCAATCGGTGTACTATGTTTGTTATTTCGAAGACGGAAGCAGTGTTTCCACTCCACTCATACAAGTGGTCGAGAAATAAATTCCGTTCAGATGTTTCCTGTTCGCCTAAATATTCGATCCCTGTTAAAAACAGAAACACCAGGCATGAAGATTCATATTCAGTCGAGTAATTGTTTGATAAAAGGCGAAAAATTAATATTTCTAAGGTAAATAGACGTTGTACTGCATTGCGCCTTTGCAAAGACATGTTAATATAAACAGAACTAAGCCTGAGTGAGGACCCGGCTTATGGCTTATTCCCTTACAGAAGGAGAGATTGTTTAATCGTTTAATTTGTGTTAACTGAAAGTTAACATTTCGGATAAAACTTTGTGGACAAAACCGAGAAGATTAACAAAGACATCACGTCGGATATTTCAATTTCAAAAGCTGTACAAGTGTAATGAACACATTCATACACACGCAATTTAAAATCATCAAAATAATCACCTAGATTGTCATTGAAATGGAGGCGGGATTAAAGGATAAATTGGTGTTCAATTTGATGTGAATATTTACGAGCTGTCCAGTACTCCCACGTTTTCCAATGGTTCGATAACTAATGTCAGCTAATGATGAAATCCTGTAGTAAATCTAGAATCGTTTGGAGTTGGAGTTCATCGACCATTGGATTATATCTCACCAGTTGAATGTCCTGAGAGCTCTCTCTGTAATCAGTGGATACTGGGTTCAAGTAGGATTTCACCTCGAACCACCATTAGTCATTGAATCACTGACAACCAACGATTATAAGATATTAATTTATTCTGAATCAAAGCTTTTCAGCAGATCACTCTTGGAAGCCACGAGAAATTGTAGGCGGTTTCTGTGGTTGTGACTTCGTTCAAGAATTATAATGGAAAGCCAAGCTCGTTGTATTTGATCATGTACTGAAAATGCTGCCTTCTATCACGAGTGATGTTCCGGATTGGAGTGGACTGGATTATGCGACATAATTGTGAATGAGACCAAGAAGACAGACATACATTGGACCAATGAGAATACGCTAGATGACTTGAACTTCACCCACACCAACCCTCGTTGCTCATAATCAAATTTGAACACTGTGTTTATTCAGTTGGCCGAAATCAGTCAATCAATCGAAATGATACTCAGAGAAATCAAATACAATACATGTCATGTCACGGAAAATGGAGTGAATGCACTTCTCAAGTAAGTCTCACCCAAGAATTATTGCAAGAGCTTTTGATTTCTAAGTTACATTAATATATGTGTAAAACTTGTGCACTGTGGTAGTAAGTAATTCCATATTAGTTTGTATATTTTACGTAACCATGAGTAACACATCTATCAAATAAACTAATACGCAATTGCCTTTCCTACATTCTTCTGCATTATCACACCAATCAATGAGCGTAAATGTGCATGAACTGTTGTAATTGGTGTTTAAGGAGAGTGTAACAAACGTATATTGCATAACGTGATTTACGAATGATGATATTTGAATAATATGCTTGGTCGCTTAATTCACTTACGTAGGAAGCATAGTGTGTGCGCTTATGCGGTACAGTCAGATCGGTTTATATTGTATCGAAAAAGGTGAAATACAAGATTTTGTGACAGCATTCTTCTAAAAATGACGAATTTCACATTGAAATAGTATTTTCGCGCAATTGTCTATCACTTTTGCAAAATGGCTATTTGTGGCATGGTAGTTGATTTTATTACAGGTAATGACTGCTTCCTGTGCCATATCATCGAGCTGAAGTTTCTGTACTTGCTCTAAACAAGGCGTCAGCTGGACCCACTATTGTGACATCAAGCAAAATTTGTTTTCTGGTATCTGCCCTCGTGAACAGACGAGACACTTAGTGAACACTCAATATTTTTCCGTCAGTTTCACTCAGGAAATGTGTGGCCTATGAAGTCAGATTTCAGTGTGTCTGATCTCACTCATGATTTTCATTTGTTTGTACCACTGTATCGCTCAATTTTTCACATCGCGTTTCTGATGAGTGTTATGGAGAAAAAAATAAGGAGATTAAGTCTGCTTTACGAATTAATCGTCAGCTCTCATTTTCTGTAACTCTCCAATATCCAATAAATTTCTAGTCAATAACAACCAGACTCGAAATGTTTATCATCATCAGCAATAATAGAATTCATTCATTGCTTGCCTCCTTCACGTTGTTTATTTAGGTGTTGGTGAATAGTGGAATTTGATGACACACCATTTTGTAGTCCAATTAAACGTAGAATAATTTTCGCTGCAGTATATTGAAATAATTATTTATCTGATTGTGAACAGTGTTCATGCAGTTAAACATGGATATTGATCTTAATTATAAGCTTATGCATTCATGTATCTGTTTTTGTTAAGTCAGTGAGTCACTGAGCTAATCTGTCAGACATCAGCTTCTTCAAACTAATGTTGTCTCTATCTTTTTCTTTATTCCACTGGCCGCATTTCATCCATCATCACTTGTAATTTGTCGTTCGTCCCTTTGTGTTTGTCACCCTATTTGTGTGTGTGCGTGTGTTCACGTGCGTGCTTTTACATCCTAACGAACTTCTGATTTCTTTGTTTTCTCCTTCTCCATTTCAGAGTATTCCATTATCTAATAATTAGAACATGAAATGTATTCAACTATTCATTGTTTCTATTTTGATTATTATGACTGACATTGTGGCGTATAGAACGATTTAGATTTGTCAAACACAGGTGTTGCATTTGATGTACCATTAGAATGTTTTGTGTGTTGAGGTGAGCATACCTGTGTATGCACTTGCATGTGGTTGTGACTTAGTGAGCTGAGTTAGTCATTTACACTTTCGCTGTCAATCGTCTCTTCGTCATACTTCGTCCTTTCTTTGATTACATTCATTTCTCTTGTGTGTTTCTAGGGAAATATATGCATGCACCTTTGCTCCTTGTGGTTTCACCAGCAGTGATGTATTTTACAGTATGATTTTCAACCTCACGTTCAATCTTCCGACCTTACCTGCTTTAATACGGACAGTAAATCAGATGCATTCACATATATCTGATCAGTTCTCATGACTTTGGTGATAATGCTTCTAGTTGAGCATTGGAGATACACCACAGATTGTAAGACCTAATATTGTGTGGGGCTCAACGTTTGATTATACAGCTGTAGTTGAGCAGACCATCAGATGTCTCATAATGCATGTAATCAGCAGTTATTTTAAGAGGAATCTTAAACCCATTTCCCTGTTTCCTAAATTCAATCGTTCAGTTCATCTCATTTGAATCTTTCTTTACGTTGGCGACACATTATCCCCTTCCCACTGTTACCACATGCTTTACAAAATTCTTCATCTGCCGTCTGCAGTGCGCATTTCCATGACTCATCCTAGTTTTCAACAATCTTCACTTCTAATTATTCCAAGTTTCATACTCACATTTTCCATTGATATTACTATTCAACGCATTATTTCTATGATTTCCGAAATATTGTATTGGTATGATGCACTGGCTATCTGTTTCATCCGTGAGATAGAATACCACTCATATCATTTGAGTAGTCCATCTAACTATCATACTAGATTATTATTATTATTAATAATGAATACCTAACATAAGGGTGAGAATAGAAATCTGTTGCATGGAAATTAGCATTAACTTCATTAAAAATCGTCAGCGAGGCGTATCTGTAAAAACTAGAGTGAAGTATCACAATCTTGTGGAAGTTCAGCTGTCGACAATACTTAGAAAATTACCGAGATTATTTAGATATGATTTTGTTAACCGCCAACAACGAAACTCCAAACCTTTAGCTCCACTGGGAAGTATAGGAATGAATAAAATAATAATGCCAAGTATGCTGGGGTTATACGTTTCCCGAAAACTCGTTTTCATCTTTTATCGATAGATACTTCCGAATGAATTTCGTCTTTGCATATTGAGTAGTCAGTATTGAATATTTAACCCATCAAAGCACTCACCATTGATCCCTTGTTACTTTTGTGTAGTCAATTTGGATTGTATTCCTGGATGCCATAAGAGGAGACACACGCCAAACAACTTGAATATCTCACTTCACAGGAACACAAGTAGCTCACAGATCTTGATTCAGCTTCAAGACTACATACTTCGCTGCAATACATAGTACTGAGTAAGTATGACGTCCTTCAGTAAGCATGAATACACACTAGTCGCTATGGTCTGAATACTTGATGCCAACCTTCGTTTTTGTCAGACACATAATATTTCGTCTTCGGATCACTAATCTCAAATGATCATGATCGAATGCAAGCGTCACACAGTCTAGAAGGTGTGATCACACTAATAAGTGCAAACTCCATCGAATACTATTCTTATATAAAATCCTCTCACATATATCTGACACACATTCTTTACCACAAAATACACTTCTGTGTCCACAAACTGTGTTGACTAATGCCTGCCTGTTTTAGGCAGTTTTCTCCGATGAAGCGATAGACATTATCTGAAATTATAAGAATGCAACTGTGAAGGAGTTTGATTCCATGTGGTTCGAAGTATACATTGATGTGATTCGTATCTAGCCGAATCACACAGTAGAATCTTAAAAATAGTAAGGACTTGACTTATATGCTTCAATCTGTTATATTCATTTTACTTTGGAGCAACTATAGGGAGTTGTTTAGAAGTAGAGAATGAAACGAGCATCGATATCGTCACTCTGAAATAAACCGGCGCAATTCAGTGACACTACTGAAACTAAACTGATGGAAGAGAAAGAGATGGAGAGAGTGATGGTGATGAGAATGAGTGTGCTCAAATATTACTTCACTCATAATCCAATGTCTTTTGAATGGCTGAATTACATGTCTGCGAACAAAAAAGAGAGAGCCTCAGTCTCTCTTTGTCCAACCAAAGAAAACGAAACTGAGAGACGAAAGGACTCAACGCAGAATACTCCACATATGGAAAACACAAAACATATGGGAAGGTTGTTAATTTACTCTCATGAACTCTACTTATTAGGTAGACAGTCAATTATCGCTCAACTCAGTGAATTTTATATGCACATCTTACCTCTGTCAGACTTTCGTCATGTTTCCACATTATTGAGGGAGAGGTTATTGAAAAAAACTGTGAAAACTGGATAGCTGTTTCCTCATCGTCAGTGTATGTATACTCATGACTCCGCCTGAAATCAAGACCGGGACCTTCACTTTACCGAGTGATTGATGATTTACAGGTACATTCTGTTTTAGAGCTCAAAAGAGATTGAAACACACATTCGGAATTCCACTAGAACTCATTACTGATCATGTAACGTCATTTTATTCCTCAGACGTCGTTGAGCTTCCCATTTTGACAGCCTACGTGTCGACGTCGGCTGACTATTTCAGTCTGGTCAATCTGTGTGTTTCAGTGGTTAAGGGATAGAGTGCTCACAAGGAGGATATTCACCAGGCCAAATGATATCAGATTGAAGTTTCGCCGATACAATTTGGTTATCAATGAAAATTAGGATTAATTTCAGCATTTCACCTAATGAGTATATGAAATGTTTACTGAAGTTTAATGCAGACGGAACGGTAGAAGCTGGAATAGCTGATATAATCGGAAATATTTATATTGGATAGACGTGTGTTAGTTGCATTCAATGAGCATCACATGGTTATGTCCTTCATGACAATATGCTTCATAAGTCTTTCACTACTCTCCTAGTATCTTTCATTGTGAACCGAACTCCTTGACGGATTTTCACTGGGAAGTTCTCACAGGAAAGAGACATACAGCCTTACATATTCTCGTAGGCATTCGTTATCTTCTCAATGACCTTTCAATGCACCTACATTTGGTTTGTGACTTCCTACTTTTGTTCCCATTGCATTCCAAATAGAATTTAGAGCTTCGTCGTCACATCTCCACTTCACTCTCTTCTCTGAAACTGTTTTAAGCACGTTCTTGTTGGTCATACTTTCTGGTTGTCTTATCTTCAATCTGGATCATGTGAAGACAGCTGTTGATGAAAGTCTGAAGCCTGTAGGAAATTGTTGTGAGGACGAATGTATCAAGTCTCAGTGACTAATAGCAATGACTGTTGAAAATTTGATCCTTGTTTCTTATGCTGAAGGTGGATGTTTTCTACACCCGTACCACCTGTGGTCAAGATGATTCTGCCCAGATAAGTGAAAGAGGAGCATTTCATCAAATGTTTCTGTCTTAAGCGTTGGTGTTTGTTCTTGTTTGTTTGGTACGCTCATCATTCCTGTCTCCTCTATGCTCACTTCAAGTCCTGTCTTCACTGACTCTACTGTCAGCTTGTCACTTTTCTGCTATAAATCTTTGATTTTGTGAATGATGCTGTGTCATCTGTCAATCATGGTTCATTGTTATCACTATTGATTATTAGATCCTAATTCTTATACATATTATATATATATATATATATATATATATATATATGTGGTGGACCTTTTCACTCTATTAGCTTAGTTACCCAAATTCAAGTAGAAAATAAAATACCAAATGAGTTTAGTTACGGGAAGAATGTATTAAAGTTTGATTACTTGAGTTTACAAAGGTCCAAATTCCACAATAAACGTTATAGACTCCAGGTGCTGCGGAAAGACTGCTCCAGTAGTAATTCTCCAATGTTAACGTTGCCGGAGGTCGACCAAAGTACGTAGGAAGAAACTACGGTGCTCCTGCAAAAATCAGAGATAGAAAGCAGGTGATTAGGATTGATCGACGGCAGTTGAGATGGTGGAGAAGACGGAGAGTCGAAGGCACAGCTGTATATTTATTCAAAACCCGAGGTAAAGTCAAAGTACAGAGTTTTTGGTTAAAACAAAGTGGTGTACAATATGTTCATTATTTACATAGTAGTAAAATTTGGATAAGTTTATTTTTGAGGACTCCACAGGGCTCCCCCTCTTAGAGGTCCGGAGGACCATCAGTACTGTCCTCGTGGACGATTACATGAATATAAGCAATATAAATAAGGGATAATGTCAACAATAAGGATAACAAAAAATAACAACAATAAGGATACAAAGTTAGATCAGGATGTATGGAATGCATCCGTGTCGTATAAAGTTTAGCACATACAAGCACATACAGGAATTTTAAAAAAAAATCAAAACTTGTTATAATTTTAAATAAAAATTTATGTACATAATAAACCATGACATGTTTGTTAACATTTGTGAAATTCATATATAAATAGATATACACATATACTTGGTGAATGCGTGTGCTTGCAGTACAGTTGACGAACAGCAAATAATAATACTAATAAATATTAATGGTTATAATGAAGTGAATGTTAACAACAATAGTAATGAGAAGTATGTCTAAATGAGGTTAACGTTTATGTCAGTCAATGAAATGAACATAGCGGGCAGGTTTACAGATCTGCCGCCCACTGCGTGTCTGTACAGGGGGAAGAGTGAAGAGCGGGAGAGTTGGAGTTGCATTGACTTGCTGATTGTTTATTGGTGTCGGCGTTGCTAGTGTTTCATGTTCGCTGTCGGTGTACGCTGGTTTAAGACGGTCGATAGAAACAGTCTCCGGTTTACCATGTTTGTTCAGCGTGAAGTATTTTTCGGTGCGTTTAAGTACTAGAAAAGGACCTTCATATGGATGTTGTAGACCTTTTCTAATGGCATCGACGCGAACAAATACAAATTTGCTAGTGAGTAGGTTCTTATTTACTTGAGCTTTCTGAAGTGATTGGCGAGGGGCTACTGGTCTAAGCTGAAGCATATGCTGGGTAAGGCGGTTGGTGAAGTCGGAGATATTTACTTCAGTTGAATCATTAGACGGAACTAACTGACCAGGCAATGTGAGGGTAGTACCATACACAAGTTGAGCTGGTGTACATCCCAAATCTTCTTTTACAGTTGATCGGATACTGAGAAGAACTAATGGTAGGTGTTCACTCCACTTAGATGAGTCAGCTTGTGCCATAAGCGAGCTTTTCAGTTGTCGATGGAAACGTTCCACCAGACCATTCGCTGCAGGATGATAAGCTGTAGTGGAGATATGGTTCACTCCAAGGAGTCTCGTAAACTCTCGAAACAGAGTTGATTGAAATTGAGCTCCTCGGTCTGTTGTAATAGTTGTGGGTACTCCATAGTTTGACACCCAGCGATCTAAGAAAACCAAAGCGATATTTTCTGCAGATATATCGTTGAGTGGACAAGCAATAGCCCATCGGGTAAATCGATCAATCGCAGTAAGTATATGAGTAAATCCTCTGGATGGCGGTAATGGTCCAACAACATCTATATGAACGTGTTGAAATCGTTTATCGGGTAAATTGAACTGTTTTGGAGGTGTGACGGTGTGATGATGTACCTTGGATCTTTGACATTGCAAGCATTGGCGGGCCCATTTCCGAATATCGGAGTTCATCTTGGGCCAAACAAAACGCTCGCTGATCAACTTGACTGTAGCACGCACTCCAGGATGAGACAATGAATGTAGATGTTCAAACAAAGGTTTTCGACAACTTAGTGGAACAAAAGGTCTATGAACGCCCGTTGAAACGTCGCAGACGATAGTTGTATCAGACAGGGGAATAGGTACATCCTGCAACTGTAGGGAGGAGTTTCGTCTACAAGTATGGAGTTCGGCGTCATTTTTCTGCAGCTTGGCAATATTGTCTAAGCTAATATCTATCGAAGATAGGTGATTAACGTCACATCGAGACAAAGAATCGGCTACGATATTAGAATCTCCTTTGATGAACTGGATGTCTGTTGAGAATTGTGAGATGTAATCCAGTTGTCTGGCTTCTCTCGGAGAGTGTCTGTCCAACGAAGTGGTGAAAGCATAACAAAGAGGCTTATGGTCGGTTAAGATAGTAAAATGTCGACCTTGTAGTAAGAAGCTGAAATGTTTCACTGCTAGGTAGATGGCTAACAGTTCTCTGCCAAAGGTACTGTAACGAGTTTGCGCAGGTTCCAACTTTTTGGAGAAGAAAGCAAGTGGAGTGATGTCATTATTGAACTTTTGTTGTAAAACTGCTCCCACTGCTACCTGCGATGCATCTGTACATAAAATGAGTGAAGCTTCTGGGTTGATATGAGATAACATTACAACGTTGGATAAGGCATCTTTTGCATTATTAAATGCTGCTTTTGCTTCTTCAGACCACTGAAATTTCTTCGAATTGCATCTAAGTAGGTCGGTCAGTGGCTGAACTATGGAGGCACATGATGGAATAAAACGTCGGTAGAAGTTGAACATCCCGAGAAAACGTCTAAGTTTCTTTAAGGAATCAGGTTCGGGAAAGTTCTTAATAGTTTCTATCTTATCTTCGGTAGGTCTGATGCCTTCGGCAGTTATTCGATGTCCTAAGAATTCAATGGAAGGGGAACCAAAAATACATTTCTTTGGATTGATAACAACTCCAAATTGTTCAAACCTTTGAAATAACAGGCTTAAGTGTTGCATATGTTCTTCCATCGATGAGCTGGCAATTAAGACATCGTCGATATATACAAAGACGAAATCAAGACCTTGGGTAACTTGGTCCATAAAACGCTGAAATGTTTGAGCAGCATTCTTTAGTCCGAAAGGCATTCTCAAGAATTCGAATAATCCAAAAGGCGTAATAATTGCTGTTTTTGCAATGTCTTCTGGAGCGACTGGTATTTGATGATATGCCCTGACCAAGTCAACTTTGGTAAAAACGGTCTTTCCATGTAAGTTCAAGGAGAAGTCGTGGAGATGAGGTATAGGATAACGATCTGGGACCGTAGCGTTATTCAAAGCGCGATAATCTCCACATGGTCGCCAGTCATGATTAGTTTTAGGTACCATGTGCAGAGGTGAAGACCATGGGCTGTTAGATGGTCGTATGATACCTAGCTGCATCATATGTTCAAATTCCGACTTAGCTGCTGCTAGTTTATCGGGTGGTAACCGTCGTGGACGTGCCTTCACAGGTTGTCCTGTTGTGATGATCTTATGCGTAACTGTATGAGATATATCTTCAACGTTGTATGATGGTTTAAGGATTTTAGGAAATCGTTTCAATAAAGCAGAGAACATTTCACTCTCCGGCTTTTCTATACAGATGCTATGAACCGAGTAGTCACATGTAATACCATGGATCTTGAGTTGGGTGCAATTGTCAACCAGTTTTTTCTTGCTGATATCAACTAACAGATTGAAGTGACTTAGGAAGTCTGCACCTAGTATAGCGTGACGTACGTCAGCTACTATGAAGATCCATGTGAAACGTCGGCGTAGTCCTAAATTTAAAATCATTGACTGTTCGCCATACGTCTGTATGTTGGTTTGGTTGGCAGCACGGAGTGAAAGTTTTCCAGGTATTTTGGCTGATCGCCTGGATAGTGAGGGGGGAATAACACTGACCTCGGCGCCTGTATCTACCAGGAATAATGTGCCGGTAGTCAAATCCCTCACATAGAAAAGGCGACTGGGGTGATTGCCATTAACAGCCGTCGCCATTACTGTCTGGCTGGGGAGTTTCCCTGAGATGAGTTACTACTGTTGTACATACACGGTCGAATACACTTCAGGGCATTATGCCCATACCTCCTATGATACCAACAAATGTTACGGCTTTGAGACGGTGTTCTAGAACGTCGTCTAGATCTTGATCGCCGTTGCTTGGATACCGTATGTGACTGGTTCCTTTGTGCTCGAAGCTCGGACACTTCCAGTCGTAAATCTTGCATTTGAGATGTTAACTGGGAAAGTAACCAAAACATTGGTGCGTCCTTCATAGATGTGGAAGGGCTTGGTGGTACTGCCTCGGTAGACACGCTATTTATGCCATTATTTGATAACACATCCATGATATCGTCTGCCATTTTAGCTAATTCTTCAAGGTCTGTCGTCCTAGAAGATATTGTTAGGATTTGTTGAACATTTTGTGGTAAACGTTGTAAGAACATCTGACGTAGAATTAACTCATCTACTTTGTGTGACCCAATCAACTGGCGCATATGTCTAAGTAGTTGAGATGGCTTTTTTGTACCTAGATCACACGAAGTAAGTAGTTGTTGTATGCGTTTCTCATCGGAGAGAGTGGTCCGCTGGATGAGTGCAGCTTTTAGTTTGTCATATTGAGAGTCTGTAGGTTTGCTGTCTATGACATCGATAACCTCTCGTAGTACTTCCGTGGGAATTGCTGCTAATACGCAACCATACATGGCGATCTGCGACGTAATACCTCGAGCTGCAAACAACTGTTCAATAATTGTGAACCAGACACGTGGTTCAGCCAGATCAAATTGAGGAAGTCTTAAATCCGGCAAGGCGTTAACAGCAGAGTTCTGTGTCTCTTCGCCTTTATTACCTTCTTCAGCAACAGTGGTACGTTTAGGTGGAGCCATTGTCATATAATATGTAAGTATAGAGATATACAAAATAGAAAAACTTGTGGTAACAAAAATTAAAGCAGTGCGAGTTTATAAGGACAAAATAGCAACAAAAATGTTCAAAACGAGGTAACTATCGAAACAAAAAGGTTCGAAAACGGGTTAACCATAAAAAAGGGTTCGAAACGGGCTCACCAATTATTGTGGTGGACCTTTTCACTCTATTAGCTTAGTTACCCAAATTCAAGTAGAAAATAAAATACCAAATGAGTTTAGTTACGGGAAGAATGTATTAAAGTTTGATTACTTGAGTTTACAAAGATCCAAATTCCACAATAAACGTTATAGACTCCAGGTGCTGCGGAAAGACTGCTCCAGTAGTAATTCTCCAATGTTAGCGTTACCGGAGGTCGACCAAAGTACGTAGGAAGAAGCTACGGTGCTCCTGCAAAAATCAGAGATAGAAAGCAGGTGATTAGGATTGATCGACGGCGGTTGAGATGGTGGAGAAGACGGAGAGTCGAAGGCACAGCTGTATATTTATTCAAAACCCGAGGTAAAGTCCAAGTACCGAGTTTTTGGTTAAAACAAAGTGGTGTACAATAGGTTCATTATTTACATAGTAGTAAAATTTGGATAAGTTTATTTTTGAGGACTCCACATATATATATATATATATATATATATATATATATATTTGTCTATAGTGAACTGTAGTTATTCCTCGTAATGATATCAGTTCAATGATAGAATATGTACGACCGATGTCGTTTACAACAAGAGTGATCACTCGATAATACTATAGACCAGTGGAATCGTTAGGCTGATTGATATCAATCTGTTGTGGTCTCATAAATCAAATAACCATTCAGATTACAACAGGTAGTATTAGCAGAACTCCACCATGAAAACGAGACGAAAAGCGGTCATTGATGACTTCCATCGAAGCGGCTGGAAAGAAAATTAACAGTGTTAAATGTGTACATGTAATTTCAAGGCTTTTCTGTTGCTGTGGACAGAATGAAACATACTTTGAGTCCCTGGAACTAATACAATCAAATGACGTGAATGAAATTTTTGTTTATAGAAAGAAAATGTTGAGGAATCTTAGAATACCCGGAGGAAAGTTTCGTCAAATATTACATAATTGTAACATTCATCGTAATTTCTTAAATCTTCTCCCATCAATTTGGTTACAAAATACTTCCTTATACTGACAGTTGTATTGAAGTTAACATCACATCTCACTGAATGTTGTTCTTGTAAACTACAGCCATCATGACTCACTATTTCTTTGGCAGAAGGAAACACATGGACGGGCTTATTTTGCTTAATGCGATCCCTAGTTTAAGCAGTCTGCAGCTGAACAGAAGCTTTATAATAGAAAGTATGTACATTTCACACTTGGAATCGTGTGCTTGTCAATTTGACGAAAATGAGTGGTACACTGAATAGCTGTTTCATCCTGTTTGTGGATTGTTTTGGACTCTGTACACATGGTTACACGATAGTAACGACTTCGGCTCAATTTCTAGTGACGTGGTAGGTGCGTATTACTCGATTAGGACGAAGTAGCTGTTCATTTCTCCCAAACTACTAACAGTCATCTAAATAAAGTCAGTTGATGACGACATCCTGCATGAAACCAATCAAATCTCCATCACCACAGAATTTGATAACTCACTCATTCATTCATTGGTTGTCAAATATTATAGACAAGAATACAATGGTTAAATATAATCACCACATTATATATTCTTCATTGAGTGTCACATGAAGAAAATTAAGGGGCATTCTGCAACCCGTATTGAACATACACACTGCTGTACAAAACATTTACAGTAAATTTAGTCAAAAATTCGAATACTTGGATAGTAAACTTTTATCTCGTAATGGAGTATTTTGCTAATCTGTGTGACATACTACACTATGATAATGGAAGAGAATAAGCATCCATGTAATAGTTACTTTTGATTAGTAATTATCTCACACCTACTACGTCACGCCAACTTCTGCCTATCTTCTAATCTACAATTAGTCATCCCATCTTACTCCTGACATTACGTGATGCATTTTTCGATGACACAGTTTCACAGTATCCGACTGGTCGAAAGGTTTCTTTGTTTAATATTATTACGACTGAACAACTCATGAAAGTCAATCGTCGGAAAACATTTTCTTCTCCGTTTGAACCTTTTGCTCATGATTCAATATAGGAATATTTCGTTCATATTGGACACTTCCTAATCAACAGGTTGTACACATTTTAAACACTCATGAGATTGGAAAACACCTTGAGTGGTCAGATTTCAGTGGATTATATCCAACGAAATAAAAGAGATTAAATACAATAAGATGATGGATGGACACCCAGTGTTTATATCGCTTCACCGAAGCTGGTTGGTAGGTACTACTGGTCGATATGATTGTTGGCATATAGCGTCAAACACACGCACATACACTTTATCAGTAATGATTCATTATGATGTCACTTCAACAACATTATTCATATCGAAATGAACACTGTCAATCATTAATTCGACTGAGGTGAACAGATACGAGTGATTTTATATGTGTCCACCATCAGATCCCCTGAACAGTAGCTCAGGAAACTATTGTTCTTTTCGTTTGTAAGTGAATGAGATATTTAACTGCAAAAAAACATGTGATATGACAAAATTTGAGATTCGGAAATTGAGGTTTATTTGGTTTCGGTTGGTTTCACAGTAAGCAAATTATCATTCAAATCTCAGTGTCAGACGTGTTATGAAATGTGCACTTGTGTGTGCCCTGGGGATCAATCCAACGACATTATTTCACTTTGTGCAGTGAGAACAGCTCTATCAATCAGTCAATTGTTTGTAATTCACTGAGTTTTGAGTTTTGGATAGTTGACGATGAGGGATCGAGATGATTTCTGCAAGCTTTATAAAACCAATAAATTAGTCTGATTCAGTGTGGATAGCCTCCTCCTGACTCGTGAATGGTAAACAACTCGACATTCACCTATAGAGTAAGATAGAGTAAGACAGACATAAAAATAAAATCTACTGCGGATTGTTATTTTACAATAAACACCTTACAACACACACAAACACTCTTAAGCACACATCTTACACCTTTTTTTTGAATGTCCAATGAGTGACATTCACTTCTGAATAAGAAAATTCAATAATACATATTTGTCTGGATTATTCTGAATCCTTCCTTAATTTCTATGCCTAGAATGGGATCATTCCATATTAGTTTGATTATTAAATGTATCACACAGTGATACAGTATTGTATACTGGATGACATTTCGAACACAATTTATTGTTCATAATCATATCAATTTTTGTCACACGACTTCGAGATTTGATTTTTATAGTTTTCTCTGTCTTCTCCTATTTGTTGTATGGGCAGTAGAATTTTCCATATATCTGGGACAGGTGTTGAATCATTCCTATTACATGTATTTGCGGTTGATTCGATAAACAAAGCTTCTGTTATCATAATAATCATCATCACAAATATCATTCTAGTTTGTGACTTGAAATCTAGCCTAGAATTTGATATGTAGTCACATGATGTCTATTTTGTTTTTGACAGCCTGATATATTTTGCTATGTGTACATATTCCATTCCATATTCCATTATAACTCACAATATGCTTTGTCTGCCCATTAACTTAATAAACAATGGATGACATTTTTGTCTCATGACATTACAACCAATCAGAATCCAATGAAGGTAGTCATTTTCATATATACTCTGCGTTGTACACTTTTACACACTTGTTCATACCTTTCCCACACTATGTACCGTTTCACTCACACACTTGTGTGACAGTTAATTTCCCTTGTTGGAAAATACACATATCACCGTTTGGAATAATATAGAGTAAGACAAACAAAAAAATAAAATATTATTGTGGATTGTTGTTTTAGAATAAATACCTTGCCACACACGCATACATTTTACACCTTTTTTTCTTGAATGTTCAATCAGTGGTATTCACTTCTGAAAAAGAAAATTCAATAAGATTATTTTGCATCCTTCATTAAGTTTTATGCCTAGAATGGGATCATTGTTTCAGTCATCCGAAATATTTTTCATTAATTGTACTGAAAAAAGTTATAACCTGCTTTGGCGTTTTTTCGCAAATTATATTTCTCTTATATTCTTCATCTCAGTTTTCAAAAGTAAAGTGTCTTAGAACTTAATGTATGTCCCTTAGTTTACTTTCAATTCGGCTGTTCAAATTTATCGCTCAAATGAATACATGAATGTCGATTTCTTTAATATGCAAAGGTGATGGAAGGCACTACTATTGTTATTATTGCAATTATTCCAATTGGACCGAATCTCTGAACTGTAAAATATGGAATGACTGTCACTGAAATAGTGATAAAACTGTCGACTATGCGTTGTAGATGAGTTCAGTTTGATCATTGAGGTGACACTTGATATACTGTTGTGGGAATTGTTAAAATGGGAATAAACTCAACTTCAACACTACTGGTAACTGGTTTCAGTGACTTTGTAATATTGATGTCGTCTTGAAAGGAAAACCACCACGTAAACATTTTCATCACCACACAAATCACATAGAAAACTTGAAGCCATTTATGTTTCACTGATGAAAACCGACCAGCCATTAGTTAGTTAGCTGAAGTGTGGCTCTACATACCTGACCTATCTGCGACTTATCCGTTCAATACAACTCCACAACTGCATTGTATTTCACTAGCGCTTACATCGACAGACGTTTAGTTCAAGTTACAGAGGAAACACAGTCACTCACTGAGATGAAGATAAAGATAAATGATGAGTTCTCACCCTGATTAAAGGTTTGTTTAACAGTCAAAAACAAACCATCATATACAAAGTAATTGGTATTTTTATTTGAGTTAACTTGGACTCAACCTTTAACTACTATTGTATTTCAGTGATATAATATACTGATATTCATCTCATTGTTACACACCTAATTTTTCTGAAAGCCCCATATTACTAACCCTCATAAGAGAGTTGGACTATATTCACTGTTATCTGTTCTAATATTTTAGTGAAACTGATTTCTCTACGGGTGAATTTTTTCCATATATGTATATATATATATATATATATATATATATATATATATATATATATATATATATATACAGACTGGTCGAAGTAGCGGCTGGCGATGACAGGACTCCAAGTGAACATAGACAAGACGGAGGTTATAAAAATAACCAACCAAACAACAACAACAACAGCTGAAACATCCAGCGCCAATCACCATCACCGGGATGGATTTGAAAGAGGTTATTTCATTCACTTATCTAGGGAGCATTGTCTCAACTACACGCAGTCGGAACGGACGAGGATGTCAAATCGAGTGAGAATCTCGAAGGCGAGAAACACATTCACTCATCAATCTGAAACCAATCTGTAAATATTCGCCACTCAGCATCAACAACAAAATTCGGTCGGATTTTCAATATAAACAACGTCAAGTCAGTCAGTTCTTCTATATGGATCAGAAACTGGGTGGGTGGTCACAAAGAATATTTATTGTCTCAACAACTGTCTTCGCTCTATACTGAAGATCAGATGGCCGGGCCGGACAGAATCACCAATAAAAATCTATGTGAACAAAGGAAACAAGAACCAATCGCCAACCAAAAAATATGCAGGAGAAAGTGGCGATGGATTGGACACTCGCTGAGGAGGCCGCTGGGTGACATCGCGCGCGCGTCAGGCTATTGCTCGAACGGAACCAGGCCGAAAAGGAAGCGGCGAGTGGGACGTCATTGCAAACGTGGCATGGAGGAGATCGTGTGAAGAGGAGTTGAAACAGTATGGAGTAACATGGATGCAGGTGAAAATACAGCAGAAGACAGAAGCAAGTGGAGACGTGCAGTTGAAGCCCTATGTTCCACTAGAAACCCAAGGGAACAATAATGATAATAATTATTACTATTGTAGTCATCCCTTTATCTTTGTTGATAATAATAGCAATAATTAGAATAATAATGATCCCTTTTACTTTGTATCCGATCACCAACATTATTAGTTTTGTTTTGATGAAATAAAAGCGAAATAACACACGAACTCCTTTTCATCATTTAGCGTTAATAATAGAAATTGATGAAATATTTCAGTTTTAACAGAAAAGACGAATAATAATAACGAAGAATGTATCTTCTGAACTCATCTTGATTAGTTCAAATGTCCCTTATGCAAATAAATAAATTGACATATTTCTTGTCATATTCTTTGCATCACTATTCTTGTTACTATTAGCAACCAACTGATTTCTGTTAGAAGTAGAAGAAGAAGAGGAAGATAACCAACATGGGAAATGGTGTAGTGAAACTTGGATACATTCGATGTTATGCTCTATCACGTATTGATAATTGAAACGTTTAGCTTAAGTGATGGCTAACTTGTTATTATCATCATTATTATTGCTGTTAATACCTACACTCGCATGCAGAAGACAGTTGGACTGGATTTCATTGAACCGAGTACAATTACTCTTGTAGGAGATAAATAGTTTGATGTCAATGAAATAAAATTTATAGTCTTTCTTGTGTATTTTCATTTAATAAGTGAGTTGTTTTCAAGAGTGGTAGAAAACGAGGCTTATTCACTTCAGTTTTCTCAGATAATAAGTATTTCAATTTGACTTTACTTTATGATTCAATGTGAATTAGGTCTTCACGTGTGGATAAATGAGATCCGTTAGCGTCACTGAAGTTTATTCAGCAAAGACTTGGAGGCAATTATTTAGACATTCTTGTTTAGGCGTTATGGGCAGAGGTGAGTCGACTCATGTAGGAACCATCATGTTGATCACGAACTGAATTCAATTAGAGAACCACTGAAAACCATCAGGGAGTAGTGGATAGCTGGTTCATCCTTTCTGGTACTCATCCGCACTATGCAGACATCACCCTGCTGACAGGGATCGAATCTAGTTTAATAGTCAAGCTCGTTATCCATTCAGCCACATGGACAGATATCACTGGCCCATCATCATTTCCAATTTATGCCAGTCAGCAATATAATTGATGCGACCACTAGCCAATGTCATCGGTGAGTATCTGTCCTCATGACCAAGTTGATGGATCCCACTGAACACGCCTTACCACTGGAATTTCAGTTAATTTCATTATGTGGTCAGTCACTAGTAAGCAACAAACTCATTTTCAAATGTTGCTTTACCGGAATTGGATTGATTTCAAGTTTGGCCACGAAATAGCCACAGTTATAGTGACGCAGATGTGCAGTGTTCAAGTTGTCACACTTCACAGCAGTACAAAAGTTGAAGTTAATGACTGAGACCTCTGTAACCCTTTTTCACAGTAGTATTAGTAGTTAGTAGTAGATAATCACCTTTCGAGAGTTCGACTGTTTTCAGCTTATTTCTTAAAAGAAGCTTTTACAGCTCATAATCTAATGGTGACTATTAATCACTTCTGGTATTTATTCTTGTCTTTCCATCTATGCATTATGTGATTCAGTAAGAAACGAAAGGTCAGGCTACATTCTAATACAGATTTCAGGCGAAATCCACGTAAGAGTAGAATTTCCCTAGTTTATGTATTTTTATGCGTGTGAGAGGAAGGAAATTCACTCAACCAGAATAAACTCTCTTTGTTTTCGATAAAACGCTAAATGATGAAAAAGTGATCGTGTGTTATTTCGCTTTTATTTCATCAAAACACAACTAATAATGTTGATGATCGGATACAAAGTAAAAGGGATCATTATTATTCTAATTATTGCTGTTATTATGAACAAAGTAAAGGGACGACTACACAATTAGTAATAGTAATAACAGAAATTATAGAATTTTGGAGAATATTTATGATAAGAGGCTGCGAGTATAAGTCATAAATATATAAATATGTTTTCGTTTTTCATTCCACTGACTTCCTCTCATTATATTTCCTTCATTTCGTGTTGATACGAATCATTACGACCACCCAACAGACTGATGAAGTGTAGGGGTTATCCAATTTTATCGTATTGGTTGAAACGTTTTTATCTACTTGTAAGTAGTATACGCTGATAAATGAAATTATTTCGTATTCCCTAAGTCTCTGAGTTGGTGGTTCAGTGGTAGAATGTTTGCCAGAGACACCTGAGACACGAAATCGATTTCTAGTCAGTGGACTCCTTAACGTCATCTAGTTCACTTGATGTTAACGGCTCTGAAAAAGAGTATAGGACTGGCAAAACAAATCCATAAAATTATCACTACCACTGTAACTCAACAAGCTTGAAGTCCACTCGGAAAACAAAGACTACAATGAAATACTGCAAGATCTTGGAAAATTTTGAAATTCAGTGCATCCTATGTGACTTTCTCCATAGTTATGCAACTGGTTTTACGTAGGAAGTCGAGTAATGAGAAGGACAATTTATTTTGAAATAATGTGAGTTCGTTAAATTCATTACTGAAATATCATACTTCGATTGGTGAGACATTTAAATGCACAGGCTGGAAACAGGAATCAGATGAACAAAGGTTAAATGATTTAACTGATATGATATTAGTAAGCTTCTGTGAGGTTAGAATATTCAGTTAAGATTAGTCAGCTGATTTATTCAGAGAAATTTACGTAACTTGTGAATAGTACACATTACTGAGTAGAAAGCATAGCTCTTACAAAGAATACATTATTTCATGATTGCACCAAACTGTTGGGAGCAACGAAATCCACACTATTCGACACTCAACTTTGATGCTCAACATGAATTATTCCACACCCATTCAGTATATTTTAAAAATAATTAATCAATTAGGCTTAACAGTGCATATGCAAGTAACTGTCAAAACAGGAATATTGAAATAATATACGACACACTACAAAGATTCGTTAACTGAATGAAAGTAATCCAGAAATAATACAGGATAATACAAAGAATAAAGAACAAAGTCAAGGAGAAAACAAGGAGTCAAAGAAAAGGCAGGCTAGGAGAAGGGTTAGATCAATCACACAAGAAAGCAGTTCTACTATGCCATATTTAAGCAGGATCAAGCATTTATTTCTGTAAACAAAGATCTAGTTTCAGGACCTGTGTCGCATTTTGTTCTACAAATACAAACATTTCCTTGTTTCGTTTTCTTCTGATGCTCATGATATATCTTTGATGCGGACAATAATGTTCATTCGGATCATAAAACACATGGTGGTGGATGTTACCCACTGAGGTGATAAACTACTCACTTAAAACAGTAGTGCTTTTCACCCAGATTCAATGATTTCAAACACTAAGTGGTCACTGCGCTCACTTCGAGTCGTACTCATTACAACGATGGACTCAATTAAACCTATTTCGGAGTCTTGAATTAGTTTAAACCACTAAGAATTTGGTTTAGTGATACTCGATTTTAAGAAGGTGTCTTGTCTCACACTCTCTCACCCCTTATCTATTTGAACATGACCTGGGAAACATTCGAACCTGTCTTTCTGCATGACTAATTTAATGGAGTTTGTTTACTTATCAGTCCTATATGTCTCAATGCAATTTGAAAAGTATTTTTATCCGTGTATGCAGAGTATTCAGCTGACGAGTTCTACAGAAATTTGATGAATTCATTATATCCTGCTTTACGAAACTTTATTGCTTGCATGAACGAAATATTCCCATATTGAGCCATAAGAAAAAGGCTCAAACACAGCAGAAGTAATAAGTGAGATATAATGACTGGTCAAAAATATCTACTACATGGATACTTATTCTCTTTCATTATAATAAGCAGCACGTCACGAACATGACTGAAAGAACCAAAATACTCCATTTCGACATAAAAGTTTACTACCCAAGTATTACCATTTTCGTCTAAAGTTACTGTAAATGTTGTGTACAACAGTGTGTATGTTCAATATGGGTTGCGAAATGTACCTTAACAGTTTTCATGTGACAGTCAATGAAGAATATATAATGTAGTGAATATATTTCACCATTGTATTCTTGTCTATAATATTTGACAACCAATGAATGAATGAGTGAGTTATCAAATCCTGGGATGAGAGAGATTTGATTGGTTTCATGCAGGATGTCGTCACCAACTGACTTTATTTAGATGACTGTTAACAGCTTGGGAGAAATGAACAGCAACTTCGTCCTAATTCAGTGACACGCACCTACCATCTCACTAGAAATTGAGCCGAGGGCGTTAAGGTGGCGAAACCGTGGGTACACAGTTCAAAGCAATCTACAAACAGGATGAAACAGCTATTCAGTATTCCTCTGTTTTTGTCAAAGTGACAAGCATAAGATTCCAAGTGTGAAATGTGCATGCTTTCCATTATGAAGCTACACACTGCATAAACTAGGCTTCGAATTAAGCAAGATAAGAACGTCCATTTGTTTCCTTCTGCCAAAGGAATACTAAGTCATGTTGGCTGTAGTTTACAGGAACAACAAATAGTGAGGTGTGATGATACCACCATTACAACCGTCAGATTAAGAAAGCAGTCAGTTACAAAATTTATGGGAGAAGATTTAAGAAATTACCATAAATTACATAATTATGTAATCTGTGTCACAATTTTCATCCGGGTATCCTGAGATTCTTCAACACTTTCTTCCTATAAATACAGATTACACTCACTCAATCACATGCTTGGTTCAGTGAGTCAAAGTATATTTCATTCTGTCCGAAGCAACAGAAAAGTCTTGAAATTAAATGTTCACATTGTATGCTGCTAACTTTGGTTCTTGTTGCTTCGATGAAAGTGATCAATGACCCCTTTTCGTCTCGTTTTCATGGTAGAGGTGTGCTAATACTACTTGTTGTACACTGAATGGTTATTTGATATACGAGACCACAACATATTGATATCAATCAACCTAACGATTCCACTGGTCTATAGAATGATCGACTGATCACTCCTCCTGCAAACAACATCGCCTCTACAGATTCTATCACTGAACTGGTATCATAAAAAAGAATAACCTCAGTTAGGGAATTAGTATCTAAGTAGTAATAATAATTTAGAATGACTGACAGATGACATGTCATTTTTCACGAAATCAAAAATCTTCTAGTGAACATAGATGAGACAGAAACAATGGGCGTACCTAACCACCACCAAGAAACGCCAATGCCTAAAGACAGAAAAATTTGATGAAATGTTTCTCTTTCGCTAATCTGGGCAGTATCATCTCCACCACAGGTGATACGAGTGTAGAAGACTTCCACCTTCAGCATAAGCAACAAGAATCAAATGTTCAACAGTCACATCAAATCAGTCGGTGGGACTTGATGCATTCGTCACCACAACAATTTCGTACAGGCTTCAGAATTTCATCAACGGCTGCCTTCACTTGATCCAGAATGAAGATAAGACAAACACAAAGAATGCCCAACAAGGATGTATATAAGCAATCGACTTTCTAAAATAGTTTCAGAGAGGAGAGTGAAGTGGAGATGTGCCAACGAAGCTCTAAATTCTATTTGGAATCCAATGGGAATAAAAGTAGGAAGTCACAAACCAAATGTAAATGAATTGAAAGGTCATTGAGAAGATAACGAATGTCTACGAGAATATGTAAGGCTGTATGTCTCTTTCCTGTGAGAGTTTTTCAGTGGTCATCCGTTAACGAGTTCGGTTCACAATGAAACATACTAGGAGAGTAGTGAAAGACTGATGAAGCATATTGTCATGAAGGACATAACAATGGGATACTCATTGAATACAACTCACAGAGCTCTATCAAATCTTAATTTCCGTTTATATCTACCCTTCCCACTTCTACCACTTTGCATAACATTTCTTTGTTGAAATATCTCTTAAATATCTGTCAACATTTTATTTACTTATTAGGTGATATTTTGAAATTAATCCTAATTTTCATTGATAACCAAATTGTATCGGAGAAATTTCAATCTGATATCATTTGGCCTGATAAATATCCTCCTTGTGAGCACTCTATCCCTTAACCACTGAAACACACAGATTGACCAGACCGAAATAGTCAGCCGACGTCAACACGTAGGCTGTCAAAACGGGAAGCTCAACGAAGCCTGGGGAATCAAATGACATGATTTGATAAGTAATGACTTCTCGTGGAATTCCGAATGTGTGTTTCAATCTCTTTTGAGCTCTAAAACAGAATATACCTGTAAATCACCAATCACTCGTTGTGAACTTAATCTGGTAAAGTGAAGGTCCCGATCTTGATTTCAGGCGGAGTCATGAGTATACATACACTGATGATGAGGAAGCAGCTATCCACTTATCACAGTTTTTTTCAATAACCTCTCCCTCAATAATGTGGAGACATGACGAAAGTCCGACAACTGAAGTGTCGCTTAAATATTTGTAGACAATCTAGTTAGTTTGATCTCGATTCACAATTTGCTGATGTGAAAACTGATCACATTGGGAAGGATGATAAACTTGTAAAACAAGACAGTTGAGATGACGAAAATTTCTGCTTGGCTAAGCGAAAGTATTGGAATAACTCGGTCATAGTGTAACAACAGAAGACAAGGGCCAGGCAACAGATCGTTTTATTATGAAAATCAACACGTATTTATACATATTTCACATACATTATTATAGCTTATGCAAGTAGACAAGCGCAGTCATCTGATTGGTTGTTTATCAGAAGTTGGGCAGACAAACGCAGGCTTCTGATTGGTTGCTTGGGATTCCTCGACAAATAGAGTTCTCTATCTGCGAATCATATTTTGCCACGTTAACTTTGCTGTGATTGGTTGTCGAATCAGCCTTGCTCATATTTTCTCACGGCCTGCTCTCACCACAATAGTTTTGTGATTCGGTTTTACACAGAGAAGCATTTCTTCTCATCCCGCTTGTTCTTGTTGCCATCACGGTTGTGTGTTTTTCGTTTGTGTCTCACTTATATGTCGCCTCGTGTTAAATTTCTCTCTCGCCGGTTTCCAACATTCAGGCAGTCAGTCAGTCAATCACGATTTGTATTCCATGCAAGAATATTATCTTCTTTCCTTGTCAATTTTTCTTCTCTAAAATTAGTCGACGAATATTCCTCAAAATATTCCTTTATATGCAATTCAACTAGGAAGGGATGTAGGGGACTAATATTAGAGTTCACTAACATTCCAAATATAAAAGTAATAATCCAAGTCAGTGGAGTGTTAAACCACAATATATTACCAAAAATACAGTGACGAGTTATAGCAACAAAAAGGATTACTTGGTTATACAGTATAAGTCCTCGGCTACAAATTAATTATATAATCCACAGGCACGTTAACTGTTTGGACTGCGTCTGCTGTAGCTGCTGTGTTCCGGTTGTAGAAATGTCTTCGGTTGAAAGTAGTAGGCTCCTACAATAAATCCGAAGTATACAACACGGTGTGAGTGGAGCAAGTAAGCAGAAGGGACCAGGGAGAAGACGAAGTCTCCAACAGCAGAGTGTATTTTTCAATTGTACACGGAAGTTATGTATATTTCAACAAGAAGCGTTTTAAACAAAAATTATGTACAATATCTCGAATTTATACAAGTAACCAAAAAGTGTACAATCACATTGTTACGTACTCAACACGGCTCCCCCCTAGAGGTCCGGAGAGACAACCGGGAAATGATAAGTAAAACTATGAAGTAAATAATAATAGTAATAGCAACTTTTGGATAAAAATAGGGATATATTACAACATGCATAAACGCGAGAAGGTATGTGAGTCATGTAAAGTCTGAAAGCATATACAATTGGTTCAGCAATAAAAATTGAAAGAGAAAGTCATGTCACTTAAATTTGCACTAACCATGAACATAGATTTTTAATGTATAAAGAAAAATATGTAAATACACAGTAATTAAGGAGGGGAAAGAAACATTTAAAAAAATATGGATTAAAGATCAATAGTTTTTGGAAAGGACACTACCTGTTTTTTCGGTGAGGTACATATAAATAAATAATAGTGATAGTAACATCAAAGTTTACGACGAAATACTAACCGTCATGATGATAATGTCTAAACGAAAAAGATAATAATAATTTTTAATTATTTTTCTTTTTTTAGTCCTCAAAATGAACGTAGCGAGCCGGTTTACTGATTTGCCGACCACTACGTGTGTGATATGGAGGGAGGATAAGACTTGGTGCCGGTGGAGTGGAGTCGGATGTTTGATTATTTGATTGCGCAGCTGCCGATGTAGATTCGAAGTCGTTGTCGGTGTATGCGGGTTTGATTCGATCAATTGAAACAGTCTCTCGTCTTCCATTCTTGTTCACTGTAAAGTGTTTGTCTGAACGTTTAATAACTTGAAAGGGTCCTTCGTATGGAGGTTGCAATCCTTTTCTGATGGCGTCGACTCGAATGAAGACGAATTTGCAAGTTTGTAGATGTTTGTTGATCTGATCTCTTCGGGGAGATTGTCGAGGTGCTGTTGGTTGAAGTTGAAGCATTTGTCTAGTTAATCGGTTAGTGAAGTCGGCAATGTTCACGTCTGTGGAATCGGCTGAGGGGACTAGCTGTCCAGGCAAGGTTAGGTTGGTGCCATAGACAAGTTGAGCCGGTGTACATCCTAAATCTTCTTTGATAGTAGAACGGATACCAAGTAAAATCAAAGGTAAGTATTCACTCCACTTAGATGTATCATTCTGCGCCATCAGGGAGCTTTTCAGTTGTCTGTGGAATCTTTCCACTAGACCATTCGCTGCCGGATGATAGGCTGTTGTGGAGATATGTTTCACTCCCAGAAGTCTCGTCAGTTCGCGAAAGAGTGTCGATTGGAATTGAGGACCGCGGTCGGATGTAATAGTAGTTGGTACACCGTAGTTTGACACCCAACGGTCGAGAAAAACTAAAGCAACGTTTTCAGCAGATATGTCGTTTAAGGGGCATGCAATAGCCCAACGAGTAAATCTATCAATCGCTGTCAGGATATGTGTATATCCCCTTGATGTTGGCAATGGTCCCACGATATCTATATGGATATGCTGAAATCTCCTTTCGGGTAATTTAAACGTCTTCGGGGTTGTAATAGTGTGGCGGTGTACTTTGGAGCATTGGCATTGGATACATTCTCGTGCCCATCTCCGAATGTCAGAGTTCATTTTAGGCCACACGAAGCGTTCGCTGATCAGTCTGACCGTGGCGCGTACTCCAGGGTGGGAAAGCGAATGTAAATGTTCGAACAATGCTTTTCGGCAACTGAGAGGGACAAATGGACGATTAGTGCCGGTAGATACATCGCAGACTATGGTTGCATCTGATAAGGGGATAGGCACATCTTTGAGTTGTAAGGAAGAGTTTCTGCGGCAGGTTTGGAGTTCAACGTCATCTTTTTGTAATTGAGCCATACGATCAAGACTGATGTCTACCGACGTTTGAAGCTGGTTAATGTCACTTCTTGAAAGAGAATCGGCTACCACGTTCGCATCCCCTTTGATGTACTGAATGTCGGTTGAGAATTGGGAGATATAATCCAACTGTCTGGCTTCTCTAGGGGAGTGTTTATCGAGTGAAGTAGTGAAAGCATGACACAGGGGCTTGTGGTCAGTAAAAATAGTGAAATGCCGGCCCTGTAGTAAGTAACTGAAATGTTTAACTGCTAGGTAGATGGCTAACAGTTCTCTGCCAAAGGTACTGTAACGAGTTTGCGCAGGTTCCAATTTCTTGGAGAAGAAAGCAAGTGGAGTGATGTCATTATTGAACTTTTGTTGTAAAACTGCTCCCACTGCTACCTGCGATGCATCTGTACATAAAATGAGTGAAGCTTCTGGGTTGATATGAGATAACATTACAACGTTGGATAAGGCATCTTTTGCATTATTAAATGCTGCTTTTGCTTCTTCAGACCACTGAAATTTCTTCGAATTGCATCTAAGTAGGTCGGTCAGTGGCTGAACTATGGAGGCACATGATGGAATAAAACGTCGGTAGAAGTTGAACATCCCGAGAAAACGTCTAAGTTTCTTTAAGGAATCAGGTTCGGGAAAGTTCTTAATAGTTTCTATCTTATCTTCGGTAGGTCTGATGCCTTCGGCAGTTATTCGATGTCCTAAGAATTCAATGGAAGGGGAACCAAAAATACATTTCTTTGGATTGATAACAACTCCAAATTGTTCAAACCTTTGAAATAACAGGCTTAAGTGTTGCATATGTTCTTCCATCGATGAGCTGGCAATTAAGACATCGTCGATATATACAAAGACGAAATCAAGACCTTGGGTAACTTGGTCCATAAAACGCTGAAATGTTTGAGCAGCATTCTTTAGTCCGAAAGGCATTCTCAAGAATTCGAATAATCCAAAAGGCGTAATAATTGCTGTTTTTGCAATGTCTTCTGGAGCGACTGGTATTTGATGATATGCCCTGACCAAGTCAACTTTAGTAAAAATGGTCTTTCCATGTAAGTTCAAGGAGAAATCGTGGAGATGAGGTATAGGATAACGATCTGGGACCGTAGCGTTATTCAAAGCGCGATAATCTCCACATGGTCGCCAGTCATGATTAGTTTTAGGTACCATGTGCAGAGGTGAAGACCATGGGCTGTTAGATGGTCGTATGATACCTAGCTGCATCATATGTTCAAATTCCGACTTAGCTGCTGCTAGTTTATCGGGTGGTAACCGTCGTGGACGTGCCTTCACAGGTTGTCCTGTTGTGATGATCTTATGCGTAACTGTATGAGATATATCTTCAACATTGTATGATGGTTTAAGGATTTTAGGAAATCGTTGCAATAAAGCAGAGAACATTTCACTCTCCGGCTTTTCTATGCAGATGCTATGAACAGAGTAGTCGCATGTAATACCATGGATCTTGAGTTGGGTGCAATTGTCAACCAGTTTTTTCTTGCTGATATCAACCAACAGATTGAAGTGACTTAGGAAGTCTGCACCTAGTATAGCGTGACGTACGTCAGCTACTATGAAGATCCATGTGAAACGTCGGCGTAGTCCTAAATTTAAAATCATTGACTGTTCGCCATACGTCTGTATGTTGGTTTGGTTGGCAGCACGGAGTGAAAGTTTTCCAGGTATTTTGGCTGATCGCCTGGATAGTGAGGGGGGAATAACACTGACCTCGGCGCCTGTATCTACCAGGAATAATGTGCCGGTAGTCAAATCCCTCACATAAAAAAGGCGACTGTGGTGATTGCCAGTAACAGCTGTCGCCATCACTGTCTGGCTGAGGCGTTTCCCTGAGCCTGGTTGGCTTCGCTAAAGCTGCACGGTTTTACACATTTCAGGGCATGACGTCCAAACTTCCAGTGATACCAGCATATATTGCTATCCCGAGAAGACGTGTAAGAACGCTGTCGTGAGAAGGATCGTCGTCGTGATGGTGACCTTCTCTGTGAGCTCCGCCTCCGGACTTGTCGATCCGACCTATTAGTTTCCAACTTGTCAATCCTTGCCGCTAAGTCTGCAATGGCGGCGAGTATCGGTGTGTCTGCCGTGGGTGTGGAATGACACGGTGTGGCACTATCAGATGCTACGTGACTTATGGTGTTATCAGATAAAACATCCATAATACTATCTGCCATGTCACTTAGTTGGTCTAAGTCATACGACTTTCCTGAGATGATTAAAATTTGCTGGACATTTCTAGGTAAACGTTGCAACCACATCTGTTTCAGCACTACCTCGTCTACTTTATGATGTCCGATTAACTGGCGCATGTGCCTGAGCAGCTGGGATGGTTTACGTGGGCCTAGATCACAGCCTGTGAGCAATTGTTGGATTCTTTTCTCATCCGACAAACTGGTACGTTGTATGAGGAGGGCTTTAAGTTTATCAAATTGATGTTCCGTCGGAGGATCTTCGATGAAATCGCTGATTTCTGTCAATACTGACGGAGGGAGTTCTGCCAGCACCATACCATATTTGGCTATTTGGGACTTAATGCCCCGTGCTTCTAGCAACGGTTCAATTACCGCAAACCAAATCCTTGGTTCTGCGAAACCGTATTGGGGTAAACGAAAATCAGTGATGGCATTTATTGTGGCGTTTGTCTCGCTATTAGTTGTCTGCTCATTTGATGTACCGGACTGAGGTGATGACATTATGAATATGGGGTTATTGGTACAAATTAGGATACAAATATAAACCACACACAAAATCACAATGAATATAAAAATAGCAAAAATAAGAATATGAATATGCCAAAATAATCCGTGTTCTTATCGGGCTCACCAATTAATTTGTAGGGGACTAATATTAGAGTTCACTAACATTCCAAATATAAAAGTAATAATCCAAGTCAGTGGAGTGTTAAATCACAATATATTACCAAAAATACAGTGACGAGTTATAGCAACAAAAAGGATTACTTGGTTATACAGTATAAGTCCTCGGCTACAAATTAATTATATAATCCACAGGCACGTTAACTGTTTGGACTGCGTCTGCTGTAGCTGCTGTGTTCCGGTTGTAGAAATGTCTTCGGTTGAAAGTAGTAGGCTCCTACAATAAATCCGAAGTATACAACACGGTGTGAGTGGAGCAAGTAAGCAGAAGGGACCAGGGAGAAGACGAAGTCTCCAACAGCAGAGTGTATTTTTCAATTGTACACGGAAGTTATGTATATTTCAACAAGAAGCGTTTTAAACAAAAATTATGTACAATATCTCGAATTTATACAAGTAACCAAAAAGTGTACAATCACATTGTTACGTACTCAACAGGGATTTCGAGTTAGATCTCGAGGTGGTATCTGTCACGGAATCTTTGGAAAACTAGGGAGTATTGTGCAGGGGATTCTTACTAGACTGAAAGAATCTTCGAAACTAACCGCCAGTTGTTTACTATCTATGAAATTCTAAAATTTCACATAAAGCTAAACATATATTCTTATTTTGGAGAGTATGTTTTCAGAGCGTTCAGAAACGAACGATTACAGAAATGAAGAAAACCAAATCTTTTTCATACAACATTCGAAGCAAAATATGATTTATGGAAGGGAACTGCTGCATTGCCAGCTGTCTGTCTGTTGCGCTGTCAAACTCCAAAAGCAATCGTTCAACCAATATCTTCCAAGTCGCTGTGCCACCTGACCTGCCTACGTTGTCAAATGCCGCCTTCGCCGCCTGCTTCTTCACACATACCAGCTCAGTAACGGGCTCGGAATCACGTAAGAAGCTCCGTATGTCTCCTTATTCAAACGCAGTTAGCCTTGGGATCTTCATTTTTTGAAGGCATCGACACCAAATGTAACGACAAAAGAAAAAAGTCAGGCAACCGATCGTTTTATGACGGAAATCAACACGTATACATATATATATATATATATCATGTACATTATTATAGCTTTATTCAAGCAGGCAAACACAGTCCTCTGATTGGTTGTTTCTTTCACAAGGTGACTGGTCCCTTGGAATTATTGTATCCTTTAGTTCCTAGAGGAACATAGGGCTTCAGCTGAGCACCTCCATTGACTTCGGTTTTCTGACAACTTTTTCACCCTGCTCCAGGTCTGTCCACATGCTTTCATCTCCTCCTCGCATGACTTCTTCCAAGTCACCCTTGGACGACCAACTCGCCACCTCCCTTTCGGGTTCCACTCGAGGGCTTGTCTAGTGATGTAACTTGATGGTTTCCTCAGCGTATGGCCAATCCATCTCCATTTCTTTCTGCCTATTTGTTTCACAATCGGTTCCTGATTGGTTCGCTCCCAGAGATCCCTGTTGCTAATCTTTTCTGGCCATCTGATCTTGAGTATTGAGCGGAGACAGTTGTTATGAAGGTTTGAAGTTTGTTTGAGATGCTCTTTATGACTCGCCAAGTCTCTGATCCGTATAGTAGCACTGACTGACTTTACATTGGAGTTGAAAATCCGGATCTTATTTTTGATGCTGATTGCTGTTGACCTCCACACAGATTTGAGAGTAATGAAAGCTTGTCTTGCTTTCCCTTGGAAAGTGAAGCCATATATATGCGAATCTTATTTTCCCACGTTAAGCGGACTTGATGACGCCACTGCTAAAGAAGGTGTGGAAAGAGGGCAAGGTACCCGAGGATTGGAAGAACAGTTACTTATTCAAACTTTCAAAGAAAGGAGACTTAAGTCAGTGTAAAAACTGGCGTGGAATTATGCTTCTGTCCATTCCAAGCAAGATACTAAGTCGCATCATCCTGGAGAGAATCAAACAAGCCCTAGATGAAAAACTTCGTCCGGAACAGGCCGGATTCAGGAGAAACAAATCATGTATTGATCAAATCGCCACTCTACGGATCATCATTGAACAAAGCTTGGAATGGCAGTCACCTCTCTACATCACTCAACTTCACCGATTTTGAAAAGGCCTTTGACAGCGTCGATCGAGAGGTCATTTGCCAACTACTTCGCTACTACGGGGTCCCATCGACAATTATACATCTCATCCAACAGTTATACGACAATGCTGCATGCCAAGTAATCCACAACGGGAAACTTACGGAAGCCTTCGAAGTGAGGACGGGAGTGAGGCAAGGCTGTCTACTATCACCAATGATCTTCCTGATTGCAATCGATTGGATAATGCGACAGACAACAGCAACCAACGAGGGAACAGGCATAAAATGGACTGACACAAAAGACTTGGAGGATCTGGATTTCGCCGATGATATATGTCTGATTTCCCATAAACTGGAAGATATGCAAGTGAAAAGTAACAAGTTGGCAGAAGAAGCATCAAAGATAGGACTTCAAGTGAACAAAGATAAAACAGAGGTGATGAAGATTCCTAGCCAGCATCAACAGCAGCAACAACAACAGACAACAATCAGCCAGCATAAATGGGAGGAACCTGAAAGAAACAACCTCCTTCACCTACCTGGGAAGCATCGTCTCAACTACAGGCGGAACTGACGAGGATATCAAAGCCGGAATCGGAAAAGCAAGACAAGCTTTCATTACTCTCAAATCTGTGTGGAGGTCAACAGCACTCAGCATCAAAAATAAGATCCGGATTTTCAACTCCAATGTAAAGTCAGTGCTACTATACGGATCAGAGACTTGGCGAGTCATAAAGAGCATCTCAAACAAACTTCAAACCTTCATTAACAACTGTCTCCGCTCAATACTCAAGATCAGATGGCCAGAAAAGATTAGCAACAGGGATCTCTGGGAGCGAACCAATCAGGAACCGATTGTGAAACAAATAGGCAGAAAGAAATGGAGATGGATTGGCCATACGTTGAGGAAACCATCAAGTTACATCACTAGACAAGCCCTCGAGTGGAACCCGAAAGGGAGGTGGCGAGTTGGTCGTCCAAGGGTGACTTGGAGGAGGTCATGCGAGGAGGAGATGAAAGCATGTGGACAGACCTGGAGCAGGGTGAAAAAGTTGTCAGAAAACCGAAGTCAATGGAGGTGCTCAGCTGAAGCCCTATGTTCCTCTAGGAACTGAAGGATACAATAATAATAATAATAAGCCTGCTGTGATTAGTTGCTGAATAAGCGTTGAACATATTTTCTGACTGACAAAATTAGTGACCTAGACATTGACGTAAATTAATGTCTACAATTGGCGAGCAACCTGATCTCACCACAAAATGAGTAGCACGAATATAGGCATTTCAAGTTTCAAGTTGCTATTTGAATGTCATCATCTTTGGTGTAAATTACTCTGTGCCTACGCTTGGTTAGTCAGATGCGTCCTTTGTTTGTTAGTCATCTATATTCCACGATACAATGTCATGGGTGTGTCACCATTCAGAGTTGAGGATATAGATGGTAGAATGAGGTCAGGAAATGAAATCTGCGATGATTTTCCCACTTGAGGGAGTCAACCTGAGAAGGGTTGTAGGCGTACTGGTGTAAGTCCTACAATTATTCAAGGGTAGTACGTCGAAGAGCAGTCCACCGTACTTGGTGTGTTATTTTGTAGATATGTTCATGTTGTATATATTGATTTGGTATCATCTCTTATCTATTTGTTGGTTAATCTTGTTCGTGTCCGGACATTTTTCCACTTGAATCTTCAACCTGAGAGGGGTTGTAGGCGTACTGGTGTAAGTCCTGAGATTCTTCACAGGAATTACATCGAGACGTGATTTTCGAGGTTATGTGTACAGTTTATATATATATATATATATATATGGTGTGTCATATCGATTGGTGTTTTTGGATTCACTGTGTTTACCTGTTGTTTTCGTACTTTGTTGTATTGTATAATTTTGTTGAAATTTTCGTCGTGCTTACTTCTGAAGTTGTTTCGAGTCTTCTACATCTGTGAATGAATTGATTAGTGTTAAAGACAGCAGACGGGTCGTATACGCCGGGGAGACTAGTGGTGAAAATGACATACACACGTAGACAAGGATTATCTGTGGAGTCAATGACTGAGAATGAATGTTCCAATTTAGGCTGTGGTCCCACACGCCAGGGAGCGAGAGTGTAGACGACTAGGGCTTGCATACGTCACCGTTACTAAGACTGAGGCAGAATGAGTGACAAGTTAAGAAAAATCTGTAAAATTCTTTCTCCATCGACACTGTAGGAAGTCTTTACGAAATCGATGACTGTGAGATGAATTGTTGGAGAGCTCCCTTGATTTCGTAACGACTCTCTACAGCGCTAATGGAGAAAGATTTCGACAGCTAATAAAACAATGTGGAGTGCGTCGCAATAAATTTTCACAAGTCTGATTCATTACTGGTGTGATGAGGACAAATACCGAGCAAATCGTAACCAACTGCTCACTGGTGTAATTGAAGTGAGGGCAGGAGTTGATATGATGATGATATTCATGCCAACGGTCGAGGCAATGAGAGAAACAAGTTCTTATTAATGGGAACTAACTTCTCAGAACCATCCTAAATTCACCTACCTAAACAGGAAATCATCCTTTCAAACACATTAGGCTAGGTTGATGATAACACACGGAGGATCCTGAAGTCAGGACACAGATCATTACCTTGAAATCGATGTGAAAGTATTCAGCAGTCAACTCACTGAAATGATATTGAAAGATGCTCAAAAATTGCGTTCTATACGATGCAGAGACGTGTCGAATTCACTAACAATAAAAACCTCAGAACAACGTGCCATGGTTCGACACTAAAAATCAGATATGAGGTCATGAAACTTAAGAAACAAGGAGATCTTCCAGAACAAAAGACTGACGTAGAACACACCATCCGACAAAACTGCGGAGGGAAATAAATATTGACTTAGGATAGATAAAGAGATAGGGGGATAGAAACGGTACGTGGTATAGTCAAATAAGACGTAAACAGCGCCAGCGAACAATCAATGGGAATCCACATGTCAGATGTGTCTGATGGAGAAATGAGGCTGGACGTGTGAAGAGAAAACGTGATTGTCAGTACTCGTGAACACAGGTCACCATGATGTGATCTATCCTATCATATTCCATTTCGTCTGGAATGGGCATACACCACTCGGAACAAAAGGAATGAATACTAATAACATTGATTATCTCCCACAAATTTTGACTCCAAATCACGTGATTTACTTCCAAATTTCATTTCATCACGAAACATGGTTGGTGAATGGGACATCAAATACAAATGAGCACTGGAGAACTGTTTCATTCTAGTTTGTGACTTGAAATCTAGAATGCCTAGAATGCCTTTCGTATTACAGTTGCGTATTGTGGAGAGATCTCTGAAGAAGCAGAAGAGGAAGGATGAATTAACTCTTCGACGGTCACTGGTTTTCAAGAATTCTCCTACTGATGCTGTTCCACGATAAATTCTATCTAGAAATCATATGAAGAGAACTAGTCATTTTTAACCTTTCGTGTGAACCGAACTCACTGGAAGAGTTCATGGTGTTGAAATGAATTCTGCATCACGTTGGAGTTTGCATACGTCTCAATAGGTACTCAATATCGATGAAATATCCTTCTGATGAATTCAGATCCCAGTAACAGCCAACTGATATTAATATTTTTATTAACTGCATGTTAATTCTGTTATTTCCTTGGATGCATAGTCAGTGAAAGACTTAAACAGGAATGTGGGTTTCAGTGTGGAATGAATAATGCGGTATGTTTAAATCAGTCAATCAATCGAAATGATCCTCAGAGAAGTCAAACTCAATACATGTCATGTCATTAAGAATGGAGTGAATATGATTTCCAAGTGAGTCACTCCTGAGAACTAATGAAAGTGGCTTTCTTCCATAACTCACATTAATATATATGTAAAACCTGTGCACTGTGGTAGCAAGTAATTCCACTGCGTGATACATCTAATAAACAAACTAATATGCAATTGCATTTCCTACCTTCTTCTGCAATATCACACCAATCAATGAGCATAAAATGCATGAACAGTTGTAATTGGTGAGTGAGGACACTGTAGACAAAACTATAGTGCATAACGTGATTTACGAATGATGATATTTGAATAATATGCTTGGTCGCCTAATTCACCTATATAAGTAGTATAGTGCGTGTGCGCATGCGAAACAGTCAGATCGGTATATATTGCAGTTATGAAAGTGAAATGCAAGATTTTGTGAGAGCCTTCTTCTAAGAATGACGAATATCATGTTGTAATTGTATTTTCTCGTGATTTTGTATCATTTTTGCAAAATGAAGATTTGTGGTATGGTAGTTGGTTTTATTACAGGTAATCACTGCTTCCTCGTTAATCCCGAACAGCAGTATAAGTAGTAGTGACACTTTTTGCAAGCCGCCATGCAATTACGTTCATGGTGGCTAACAAATAACAAAATAGATGATTCGGTGAATTTCTACTTGCCTACGATCAGATTGATAGTCTCACTTTGTACAAACCAATCACAATGTATTGACTTGAAACGTTTATCATCATCATCACCAATAATAGAATTCATTCATTGCTTACCTCCTCGAGTGGAACACTGATCTACGTTGGAACATACCCTTTCCACACGATTGACTTCCTGCAATTCCGTCCGGCTCCACTACTCAACGTGAGCATTTGGTTCATCTTCACATTATATTTTCCATTTTGACATCATACCAAACACATGTTTGTCGCTGATCGCTCAGGCTGCATTCGAGGAGTTGAACAGTGTGTGGTGTCACTAGATGATATCCACTGTGTATATCACGTCAACATTCATTTCCTACTGAATATTCGTTAGTGGGACCATAGGTTGTTGTCTGGCTCTATTTCATATCTTTACCTCCCACCACCTCAACTGATGCGGTTTTAGTCGTTAGCAGTTGTTTTACCCTTAAGGGATGGAGTTGCTAGCTTCATTTCCAACCTTCCATTTTCACCGGTCTTATTACTGGCTTAGAGAGGTAAAAGAGTGCATGAACCGAGGATTGAACTCCAGAACACACCCGTAGTTGACGAGCATTCTAGCACTCCGTCGCTTGTTATAAAAGTGAGTGATATCAACAGTAGCCTAATCGAGAAAACCAGAATAAGAATTGACAATAGTTGATTATAGGGAATAAAAGTTTGTTTATTTCAATTGTCATATCTGGCTACCGTCTTGAAAAAACCATTTGTACAGAAGAATGCGATTAGTGGCACTACTAATGAACCACCAGCAGACAAATCTACCACTGAACACTGAAACTCTGATGAGTGCCGGCGTATCGTAAGCCACTAGGCTACTGAAACGAAGGGTACCAAGGAGACCAGATAAAATCAATCCGAAAAAAATGAACTGGAATAGTGGACCTCTGCATAAATGCTGACCTCACTTTTTTACAAATTGTGTCTGTGTGTGAAGTTACCTGTCGATGGAAAGACATTTCAGCCTGTCAGACTGTGGCTGAAGTGACAAAGTGATGTCCACAACAATTTAAATGACAGATGACATCACCCTGTGAGGATTAGGAGTTGTTACTGATGTTAAAATTCACTCGGATTTGAATAGATTCAGTAGAAAACAGAATCAGGCGCCGACAGAATTGCAGAATTACACAGCATCATCGAATACAGCTTACGATAGCCTTCAACAGTGTAAACTGTGGATCAATTGATATTCGAGTGTCGGTTCATAGGGATTTGATTGGTTTGAGGATTTCATGATTAGGTGAGATCAGTTAGAGAACCATTAGGAAACCTTGGAGGACGGAACAGCAGTTCTGCTCTAGTTTGAGAATCTTCGAAGGTAGGCGTCCTTCGATGTTTGAGCCTCTGACCTCCCGGTTACAAGGCGAATTCTCAGGCAATTAAGCCACTGGGAATTAATTGTTCATCTGCTTCAATACTACTGAGTGAAGCGCAGCAATTTCGTTTTCATGTCGTTTGATGTAAATGAAAATCGCAAAGCACAGTGAATCGTTAACGAATATAAACTATATATATATATATATAAATATATGTAGCGGTTTGATTGATAAAAAATATATCTTGGCTTCCAGGTCTTGTCTTTTACTGTTACAATACTAGCTTGTTCACCTGCTGAAATGACTAACCTCAGCTCTGGAAGACGTCACAAACCTCTGATAATGGTATTTTGTGATAAAAAATTGGTAATTTACTTAAATCTACTCTTGTTTGAGGAATTTTGAATCTGATAGGCCCCTCCGTTTTCGAAACTTCACGTAAAAATTTTAGTCTGGACTTTCATTTCACTTTGAGTTATATTTCGTTTGGCCCTAGTTGCACCAGAAATCGGTTGAATTTGAAATTACTGTGGCTACTACATGTGTTATTCAAGTAAAATATTATTCACATCTTTATGTTCTGGAAATGTTCAAGTCTGTACAACAATGTTTCATCCATATGAAAGTATACGACATACCCTTTTTGATACTCACAACGCTGCAATCACTGTTGATGTGACGTGGCTTTCTGAATCATCATGATGAAATACCTAAACGGAGGTAAATGAACTAGAATGTGGAACAGAATTGCTAAAAATTCATAGTCCATATAAAAACTTCACATTGACTTAGATACATAACACCTGTATTTCAAATCTGCCATAATTCTTTGCTCTCTCTGGTCACCTATGAATACACTGACACATATTGCACGAATATCTATGGCAGTTTAGAAGTGGATTCCTGATGTTAACAAGTTATCACGCGGCTAACAGATAGTGTTTAGTTACTTCTGTGCAGTGTGTAGTGTGGACAGAATCGCAACGGGACTACTGGTACATTGGTTTAGGGCTCAATGTTGAATGCCGCCAACTATGCAATATCAAAGTGAAGACCACAGAGTTTCTTCTAATGTTTGACGCCTACTTTATGTTGGTTGTAATTAAATCAGAATCAAATATGACTTGTGGCTTTTATTGGGTTTTAAGAAAATAATGGAATACAATAATCATGAAAGGACTACTAGTTGTCAGATTATTCGTCATTTTTATTTTCATTTATGTATGAATTCAGCCCACGGGTTTCTGATTCTGTAGGATATATTTCAGTACCTCAGAGAAGACGGCCACCTCTGTTGAGATGATCAACTGCACCCAGATAATAAACATGGTAGTTATCAGTCCACAGAGTATCTGTCGATCATTTCGAAATTTGAATCGTCTATCACCAAAGATAGCTTGAACAATTCTTCTTCAGGCTCTACAATTATAAATCCATTAATGTAAGCATACAATAGCCAGTAAAGGCGAATTAGAATCATATCAGAAAGTGTATTGTGGAACAAGTATAAGATGGGATGAAACAATAGTCATATAGTCATATAGTTTTTTAATATGCATGGTCAATAACAACATGGGACAGAATGAGATGAAATAATTTAATTTAATGATGTGTGTAAATATATATAAATATAAATTATTGAATTGAATTTTTGATTTTCCCGTCGATTGATTGGACCGAAGTGTTCGGTCTCAGGTTGACATGTCGGCTTCTTGTGCAGATGCTTCGACGATGTCTGGGGATTTGATTTGTATACAATTGGTGGATGGTGGCTAGCAGTGGAATCCAGGATGCGCATTTCGTCCTAATTGGGACTCGTCAGCTGGATGTACAAGACAAGACCTGGAAGCCAAGATATATTTTTTATCAATCAAACCGCTACATATATATATAAATATAGTTAACAGAAAATACAGGTTTCAAGAGTGAGTGTAATCAGGGTGTGTGAGGCAATATGAAAATAAACCAACGAATGGGGCGGTCTAGACTTAAGTTCAAGGTTGAAAATAACAACAATAAGAATGATTGTAAAATAATAACGATGATATGGTGTAAAATTAAAATTAAATGTACTATTGGTGAATGATTGTCAAATAATAATAATGAATATAATGAAGTGGAATGAACAGGATTTTGTAAATACGATAGTAAGTTAGAAAAGCACTATTTAAACCTAAGGTAATAAAATCATAAGAAAGGTGATGAAATCATAAAAGTCGAAAATGAACGTTTGTCAATGAAACAGAGGAATAGAAGAAGGAAAAGAAAAGAAAATCGCGAAAGGAATTTATAGTATTAATGGAGGATTTGTTGGCTTTATTGTAGGCCAAGGTAAACATAGAGGTTGAACATACTTCTTCTGTATGCAGAGGGATGGTCTTCTGGTATTAATTGCAACTGCTTCAGCTACTGATAGAAGACAAACGTTCATTTTCGACTTTTATGATTTCATCACCTTTCTTATGATTTTATTACCTTAGGTTTAAATAGTGCTTTTCTAACTTACTATCGTATTTACAAAATCCTGTTCATTCCACTTCATTATATTCATTATTATTATTTGACAATCATTCACCAATAGTACATTTAATTTTAATTTTACACCATATCATCGTTATTATTTTACAATCATTCTTATTGTTGTTATTTTCAACCTTGAACTTAAGTCTAGACCGCCCCATTCGTTGGTTTATTTTCATATTGCCTCACACACCCTGATTACACTCACTCTTGAAACCTGTATTTTCTGTTAACTATATTTATATATATATGTAGCGGTTTGATTGATAAAAAATATATCTTGGCTTCCAGGTCTTGTCTTGTACATCCAGCTGACGAGTCCCAATTAGGACGAAATGCGCATCCTGGATTCCACTGCTAGCCACCATCCACCAATTGTATACAAATCAAATCCCCAGACATCGTCGAAGCATCTGCACAAGAAGCACCTAATATCACGAGAAGAATGGATGAATTAAGTCTTCAATGGTCACTTGTTTCGAAGTATTCCCTATTGATGTTTTCTCACGATAAATTCTATCTTGGAATCATATGAGTGGAACTAGTCACTTTCAACCTGTCATGTGAACTGCACTCGCTGGAATAGTTCCTGGTCTTGAAATGAATTCTGCATCACTTTGAAGTTTGCATACTTATCAGGAGGCTCAATATCGATGAAATATCCTTCTGATGAATTCAGTTCCCAGTAACAGCCAACTGATATTAATATTTTTATTAAGCAGCATGTTAATTCTGTTATTGCCTTGGATGCATAGTCAGTGAAAGACTTAAACAGGAATGTGGGTTTCAGTGTGGAATCAATAATGCAGAATGTATAACTTCTCAGGTGGTGAAAGAAGGACGGTGGTCCACTTTGCCACCAAGCTAATCGGGTCATCAGTGACACTTATAAAATATATTTTGTGGAAAGACTGTGTCATCTCTGTGCATTCACCAAAGTTTTTCGTAGATCTACTCTCATGATGGCTGCTTGTTCACTCAACTGATCACTAGGTTTGGTGGCGCCTAGCCAGTAGCAATGGTGATCACTTTGACTAAAATCTGTCACCAGTGTTTCAGCTGTGACGCGAAATTCATGTAAGCGAATGTGATGTACATTTGAATGCAATTAGACAATGTGGAATAGTATGAGTAGACCTTGTAATTCACTTCGAACAACACGTACTTGGTGTCACGTAATAATCTCTGATGTTACTCCTTCTCTTTTCTCAATTCCTGCTTATCGGAGCTTGTTACTAGTCACTTATTGACAGATAAAGTATGTGAGAAGCAATTGATTTCAGGCGGAATGTTTAGTAGAATGCAACCTGAACGATCAGCGACAAACATGGTTTTGGCATTATGACAAAATGTAAACTATTATGTGAAGATGACCCGAATGGTCGCGTGAAGTAGTCGAGCCAGATTGAAGTGCAGGATGTCAATCGTGTGGAAAGGATATGTTCCAACGTTGACCTATGTCTCAGTCGAGTCTGCAAGCAATGAATGAAATCTATTATTTGAGACGATAAACATTTCAAGTCTGATTGTTATTGACTACAAATTATTGGTTAGAGGAGACAGAGAGGGAGTGAGAGCTGACAATTTAGACGTAAAGCAGTCTTGCCCTCCTCATGTTTGTTCTCCTTAACCCTCATCAGAAACAGGATGCGGGAGAATGGAGAGACATTCACTCAGTGATACAAACAAATGAAAATCATGAGTGAGATCAGACACACTGAAGTCTGATTAATATGGCTACAACTTTCCATGATAGAACTTATTAATATACAGGGAGTGGTTACTGCAGGTGTCATCATCTCTTCACGAAGGCAGATGCCAGAGGACCAAGTTTTTTTGTTGTCACAATAGGGTGTCTAGTTGGCGCCTTGTTTACAGCAAGTCGTCTAACATGGTGATTGGTTGTACAAAGTGAGTTACTATCTCATGATTACCTGTTATAAAATCAACTACCATACCACAAATAGCCATTTTGCAAAAATGATACAAAATTAAGAGAAAATACGATTTGAATGTGAAATTCGTCATTTTTGGAAGAATTCTGCCACAAAATGTTGTATTTGACGTCTTTGCTAGAATGTATACCTATCTGACTGTTTCGCATACACACACGCTTTATACTACTTATATAAGTGAATTAAGCGACCATTTATATTATTCATATATCATCATTCGTAAATCACGTTATGCACTATACTTTTGTTTACAGTGTCCTCACTCACCAATAACAACAGTTCATGCATTTCATGCTCATTGATTGGTGTGATCATGCACCAGAATGTAGTAAAGGCAATTGTTTATTAGACGTATCACTGTGTGATACATCTAATAAACAAGCTAATATGGAATTAGTTACTACCGCAGTGCCTATGTTTTACACATATGTTAATGTGACTAAGAAAACAAAAGCACTTTCACTAATTCTTAGGAGTGACTCACATAATCGAGTCCACTACAATCAAGAATATCACTCGTGATATTAGGTAGCTTTTTCAGTACATGATCAAATGCAACGAGCCCGGCTTTCTATCATAATTCTTGTGCAAAGTCGCAACCATAGAAACGACCTGCACTTTTTCGTGGATACAAAAGGTGTACTGCTGAACAGCCTTGAAGCAGGATAAAATAATATCTAATGATCCTTTGTTGTCAGTGATTCTGTGACTAATGGAGATTCAGGGTGTAATCAGTCTTGAAGTAAACTATGAGTGAATTGTGATTTTTACTTGTTTGGTTGCTGCTTGGCGACACACCGTATATTTGATACAAGTGTGGAATTTTCAGAATATCATATCGGTAGACCGAATTTCGCAGAACGACCATAGATATAATGTGTGCGTCGGCAGCGAACCCTGGACTGTGTTCACGGTCGTCGAGAATCATAAACGCTCTGCCACCAACGCACTGACAGGAACATTTTGTTTTAGAGCTCAAAAGAGCAGGATCAAGCATTTATTTCTGTAAACAAAGATCTATTTTCAGGACCTGTGTCGCATTTTGTTCTACAAATACAAACATTTCCTTGTTTCATTTTCTTCTGATGCTCATGGAATATATTTGAGACGGTCAATAATACTCATGCGGATCATTGAACACATGGCGGTGTATATTACCCACTGATGTGAGAAACTACTCACTTCAAACAGTAGTGCTTTTCACCCAGATTCAATGATTTCAAACACTAAGTGGTCACTGCGCTCACTTCGAGTCGTACTCATTACAACGATGGACTCAATTAAACCTATTTCGGAGTCTTGAATCAATTCAAACCACTCAGAGTTTGGTTTAGTGATACTCGGCCGTAAGAAGGTGTCTTGGGAGGAAGGTGTGCTATTTTATTCTTATGATCAGGTGGTCTTTTAAGTTAAAAAAAGACGGCCAAGCAGTTATTGATCATATAGCAGGGAGCGGTATCATGTTCGTTTGAAACTTACTGCCTTGGTGTTGACTGAATTCGATCCAACAATTTCGCAAGGCGATCACCGGATTTAGAAGATTGACAAATGCAGGACACTCCGAATTGCCTTCAATCACTTACCATAGAAAATAAGCATACCTGTTGTTTCCGGTGTTGACTAGAGCTGTAAGTAACCAAGGACACACATTTTGTCCTGGTTGGAGACTGACCAGCCGAATATACTTGCATCCGTGCCAAGTGATAATGTCCTCACTGATACTCAAAATATCAAAATATTTCAAAATATGTACGGCGAGTCGACTGATACGACTATTATTTCACTGAACCACAGATTCACACTGTGATCTTTATTACACGCTTTCTATACATAAAACAAGTCAGGAAATTAAGTTGAATTTCTTTCAGTGTTGATGCAATTATGATGAAAATGGTTCTAATTTTTTAACGATTCTCTTTTTGTGTGTCTGTGGTAGACTAAATTATGCGTGACAATTCTAGTTACCACTTACCAACCATATGGTATTATAAAATAAAATCTGAAATGAAAAATGAACAAGCAAACAATGAACATATGATAAAACAATTTTTCAACACCATAGTTTGTTTTATGCGTACAAGTGAACACTTAGAACTGATCCAGTGTGAATGCATGAAATTAAAATATCTCTGTCTTCTATGTGTATGTGTTTGTGTGTGCGTTTGTGATATTCTGTAATAAATGAATGATAACCGACATTTATCTTTGTATTCAAAGGATGGGTGGTTCAAATATGCAGCCTGACGCAAACAGTATCCAAATATGACTGTGTTATTTCTCCCAGTGTTGGATTACTTTGCGTTCCTAGTGGAGCATACTCCTTGAAGCTTGGACCTGGAAATTGAATTAGCATTGAAACTTATCTTCTACGGGATGGGATTACTAGTCTTACACCCAAACTTCCATCCTTTCCAAGTCTACAACCGGTTAAGTAAGGCTTAGGAGTGATTCAAACAGAGACTGAACCTTTGAGCAAGTTAGGCGTCGTTGGTGATGGTTCCGCCAATGAACCGCAGCCGCTGATAAGAATCTGCAGCTCGTTTGAACCGCGTGAGATCACGTGCCAGGTCTGAACATTATACAGAAGTACCGACTGAACAGTGCTGTTGAAAATCCGAATTGTATTCTTTGTGGTGTGTGCAGATGAATTCGAAAACTGATCTCAAAATGAAGAACTTCTGTCCAGCAAGACTTTGAATGTGGAATACTAAAGTGGGTGGTTATTTAATATTAATATGAAATACAACAAATGTTGAGGAATAACACTGATAACGGGAGGCATTCACACTGGATAGGAGTATTTATTAGGTGTACCAGTTTACATCTACAGTAATATCCATCATACAGAGATTATGCTCACAATTTTCTATTGTCACTGATGGTTTTATGCATATTAAGTTTCTCTACTCACTTGTGTTATATGCTCATGTTCGGTGAAGGATAAAAACTTGATCTGAAAAGACTCCTTGTGTTAAACGGTGATGACAAATTACATTTGCTCATTTTATCGATTTCTATCTTATTTTCAGCTTGTCACTCTATCAAAATCCATGTCACCTCAGTGATATCCATGTGCCCGTACACACATCCTCCAGTCATCAAATTTTCAATTTCCTTTTGTTCTACTGGAGGGATAACCAGTGCTCAATCTGCTCTCACCTATTTTAATTCTGCTCCAGGTCTATCCACTCATGATAACAAAATGACTTTTTTGATAAAATTAATACGACTGAGCATATTTGTGTATGAATAATTAAAGTCTTCGTGTTATCAGCTTCACATATGGTTATGAAATTGGTGTGAAAACATGGGAGAAACCATATGACTCTGACCACTGACTGCAGCTACTATTATCTCAGACAAAAAACGTAGTATAGATGCAGTAACACCATGACTTCTTCGTCATCCCATCTAGCGGAGAACAAGTTCTGGGATAAGGTAAAGTGAATAGTACTGCCACAAGGAGTACAAAGTAGGGTAAGGAGCGTTGTCTTTCCTATGATCACGAATTAATTTTTTGGATCTGGATTTCGCAGATGATATATGACTAATGTCACACGAACTCGAAGAATTGCAGGTAGATGGAAACCAAAAACTTGGCTGAAGAAGCAGTGAAGACAGGAATCCAAGTGAATATAGACAAGCGATAGATTTAACGCGGGTTGTCTCCTTCATTTATCTAGGAAGCATCGTTTCAATCACAGCCAGCGTGACAGGACTTCCTCACCTACTGGATTTGCGTGACTAGTGTTCAGATCACTAATCCTTATGAAAATCACGATGGTTCGATGCTGCGATGAAGAGAAGCGAGACAGAAAGATGACACACTATTGACAACGAAGCCTTTATTATCTCGAATCTACAGCGAGAAGGCTTAACAGAAGTTCCACATACAAAGGTTATAAATTATACCTAGATATATTAGTTTGATTTATATGATAGGAAAATTAACAGTGAATAGAGTTCAACTCTCTTATGAGGGTCAGTAGTGTGAGGCTTTCAGAAAAATTAGGTGTGTAACAATAATATGAATTTGCAATTAATAGTGTTCTCTGAGCTGGTTGTTTTATTTGAGGAGCTTTCATCATCTTTCTGGACGACATCTTTAGCGGAGTATTTAGCATAAAGTGAAATGATTGAAATTTCTCCATGAGTTATGTAATTGTGTCGGTCAATACATATCTAAAGATGGTTACCGGGAGACACAATTATATCACTCATGAAGAAATTTAAATCATTTCACTTTATCCTAAATACTGCGCTGAAGATGTCGTCCAGAAAGACGATGAAAGCTCCGCAACTAAACCAACCAGCTCAGAGAATACTATTAATTGCAAATCATCCACCTGAGTTACAAATCTTTTCTATTATTTCAATAAGATGAATATCAGTATATTATATCACTGAAATACAATAGTAGTTAGAGGTTGAATCCAAGTAAACTCCAATAAAAATACCAATTACTTTGTATATGATGGTTCGTTTTTGGCTGTTAAACAAACCTTTAATCAGGGTGAGAACTCATCATTTATCTTTATCTTCATCTCAGTGAGTGACTGTGTTTCCTCTGTAACTTGAACTAAACGTCTGTCGATGTTAGCGCTAGTGAAATACAATGCAGGTGTAGAGTTGTATTCAACGGATAAGTCGCAGATAGGTCAGATGTTTAGAGCCACACTTCAGCTAACTAATGGCTGGTCGGTTTTCATCAGTGAAACCTAAATGGCTTCAAGTTTTCTATGTGATTTGTGTGGTGATGAAAATGTTTACGTGGTGGTTTTCCTTTCAAGACGACATCAATATTACAAAGTCACTGAAACCAGTTACCAGTAGTGTTGAAGTTGAGTTTATTCCCATTTTAACACTTCCCACAACAGTATATCAAGTGTCACCTCAGTGATCAAACTGAACTCATCTACAACTCACAGTTGACAGTTTTATCACTATTCCAGTGACAGTCATTCCATATTTTACAGTTCAGAGATTCCGTCCAATTGGAATAATTGCAATAATAACAATAGTAGTCCTTTCCATCACCTTTGGATATTAAAGAAATGGACATTCATATATTCATTTGAGAGATAAATTTGGACAGCCAAATTGAAAGTAAACTAAGGGACATACATTAAGTTCTAAGACACTTTCCTTTTGAAAACTGAGATGCAGAATATGGGAGAGATAGAATTTGGGAAAAAACGCCAAAGGAGGTTATAACTTTTTTCAGTACAATTAATGAAAAATATTTCGGATGACTGAAACAATGATCCCATTCTAGGCATAGAAATTAAGGAAGGATTCAGAATAATCCAGACAAATATGTATTATTGAATTTTCTTATTCAGAAGTGAATGTCACTCACTGAACATTCAAAAAAAAGATGTAAGATGTGTGCTTAAGAGTGTTTGTGTGTGTGGCGAGGTGTTTATTGTAAAATAACAATCCACAGTAAGATTTTATTTTTATGTCTGTCTTACTCTATCTTACTCTATAAGGTGAATGTCGAGTTGTTTGCAATTCATGAGTCAGGAGGACACCATCTGCACTGAATCAGACTTATTTATTGGTTTTATAAAGCTTGCATAAATCATCTCGATCCCTCATCGTCACCTATGGAGAACTCAAAACTCAGTGAATTACAAACAATTGACTGATTGATAGGGCTGTTCTCACTGCACAAAGTGAAATAATGTCGTTGGATTGATCCCCAGGACATACACAAGTGCACATTTCATAACAACTCTGAGACTTAGATTTGAATGATAATTTGCTTACTCTGAAACCAACCGAAGCCACATAAACCTCAATTTCCGAATCTCAAATCTTGTCATATCACATGTTTTCTTGCAATGAAATATCTCATTCACTTACAAACGAAAAGAACAATAGTTTCCTGAGCTACTGTTCAGCGGATCTGATGGTGGACACATATAAAATCATTCGTATCTGTTCACCTCAGTCGAATCAATGATTGACAGTGTTCATTTCGATATGAATAATGTTGTTGAAGAGACATCATAATGAATCATTACTGATAAAGTGTATGTGCGTGTGTTTGACGCTATATGCCACCAATCATATCGACCAGTAGTACCTACCAACCAGCTTCGGTGAAGCGATATAAACACCGGGTGTCCATCCATCATCTTATTGTATTTAATCTCTTTTATTTCGTTGGATATAATCCACTGAAATCTGACCAGTCATGGTGTTTTCCAATCTCATGAGTGTTTAAAATGTGTACAACCTGTTGATTAGGAAGTGTCCAATATGAACGAAATATTCCTATATTGAATCATGAGCAAAAGGTTCAAACGGAGAAGAAAATGTTTTCCGACGATTGACTTTCATGAGTTGTTCAGTCGTAATAATATTAAACAAAGAAACCTTTTGACCAGTCAGATACTGGGAAACTTTGTCATCGAAAAATGCATCACGTAATGTCAGGAGTAAGATGGGATGACTAATTGTAGATTAGAAAAGAGGCAGAAGTTGGCGTGACGTAGTAGGTGTGAGATAATTACTAATCAAAAGTAACTATTACATGGATGCTTATTCTCTTTCATTATGATAGTGTAGTATGTCACAAACATGACTGAAAGGACCGAAATCCTCCATTTGACATGAAAGTTTATTACCTAAGTATTCGTATTTTTGTCTAAATTTACTATATATGTTGCGTACAACAGTGCGTACGTACAATATGGGTTACAAAATGTCTCTTGGTTGTCTTCATGCGACAGTCGCTTCGATTAAAGTGATCAATGACACCTCAACGTCTCGTGTCCATGGTAGACGTCTGCTTATACTACGTGTTGTACACTGAATGGTTATTATATGTATAAGACCGCAACAGAATTGTGTTAATTAACCTAACGATTTCACTTGTCTATAGAATGATTCAGTGATCAATCCTCCTGTAAACGACATCGCCCCTACAGATTCTATCACTGGACTGATATCATAAGAAAGAATAACTTCAGTTTGGGAATTAGTATCTAAGTAATAATAATAATAATGTGGAATGATTGACAGATGACATGTCATTTTTCAAAAAATCAAAGATACTCAAGTGAACATACAGGAGACAGAAACCATGGGGGTACTTAACAAACATCAACAAAAGCCAATGCATTAAGACAGAAAACTTTGATGAAATGCTCATCTTTCACCTATCTGGGCAGCATCATCTCGACGTCTTCTGCATTAAGCATAAGGAACAAGAATCAAATTTTCAACAGTCATCTCTATTAGTCAGTGGGACTTGATACATTCGTCACCACAACAATTTCGTACAGGCTTCAGACTTTCATCAACAGCTGCCTTCACTTGATCCAGATTGAAGATAAGACAAGCAGAACGAATGATCAGCATGGACGTCAAGCAAAAATCAACCTTGTTAAACAGTTTCAGAGAAGAGAGTGAAGTGGAGATGTGCCGACGAAGCTCTAAATTCTATTTGGAATGCAATGGGAATTAAAGTAGGAAGTCACAAACCAAATGTAAATGAATTGAAAGGTCATTGAGAAGATAACGAATGTCTACAAGAATATGTAAGGCTGTATGTCTCTTTCCTATGAGAGTTTCTCAGTGATCATTCGTCGAAGAGTTCGGTTCACAATGAAACATACTAGGAGAGTAGTGAAAGACTTATGAAGCATATTGTCATGGGGGAAATAACCATGTGATGCTCATTGAATACAACTGACAGACCTCTATCAAATATCAGTTCCCGATTATATCTACCCTTCCAACTTCTACCGTTTCGTATCCCCTAATATTCCATCAACATTTTACTTACGCATTAAGTGAAATTCTGAAATGAATCCTAATTTTCATTGATAACCAAATTTTATCGGCGAGATTTCAATCTGATATCATTTGGCCTGATAAATATCCTCCTTGTGAGCACTCTATCCCTTAACCACTGAAACACACAGATTGACCAGACCGAAATAGTCAGCCGACGTCGACACGTAGGCTGTCAAAACGGGAAGCTCAACGAAGCCTGGGGAATCAAATGACGTTATTTAATTAGTCGTGACTTCTCGTGGAATTCAGAATGTGTGTTTCAATCTCTTTTGAGCTCTAAAACAGAATGTACCTGTAAATCACCAATCACTCGTTGTGAACTTAATCTGGTAAAGTGAAGGTCCCGATCTTGATTTCAGGTGGAGTCAAGAGTATACATACACTGATGAGGAAACAGCGATCCCGCTTTCACTTTTTTTTTCAATAACCTCTCCCTCAATAATGTGGAGTCATGACGAATGTCTGACAACTGAAGTGCCGATCTATTATTTGTAGACAATCTAGTTAGTTTGATCCCAATTCAAAATTTGCTGATGTGAACTCTCATCACATTGGGAAGGATGATAAACTTGTAAGACAAGAAAGTGGAGATGACGAAAATTTCTGCTTGGCTAAGCAAAAGTATCGGAATAACTTGATCATAGTTTTGTGATACGGTTTTACACAGAGAAGCATTTCTCCTCATTCCTTTTGTTTTTGTTGTCATTGTGAATGTGTGTTTTTCGTTTGTGTCTCACTTATATGTTGACTTGTGTTATATTTCTCTCTTTCCGGTTTCCAACAGTCAGGCAGTCAGTCAGTCAGTCACGATTTGTATTCCATGCGAGAATACTATTTCCTTTCCTTGTCGGTTTTTCTTCTTTAGAAGTAGTCGATGAATATCTTTCAAGATATTCCTTTACACGCAATTCAACTAGGCAGGGATTTCAGGTTTGATCACGAGGTGATATCAGTCACGGGATCATTGGAAACCTAGGGAGTACTGGGTAGCTAGCTTCTCCTAGTCTGAGACTTAAACTCAGCGATCAGTTACCCACTAACAGTATTACATGGTGGTCTCATTTCAGAAATCTCGACTTGCCGTATTCATGTAGGTGGTTACCTGGAGTTTTAGTGAGATGTCGTGACCAGTAGATGGCAGCAGGTCGGGTGTGGGGACAAATACTCGCCGAACAAATTGGCTAGTTGTCTCGCCATGTCGTGAATTGGCGGAAGTTAGAATTCATGGGCCATTGGACTTGGTCCCAGTGGCTTAATCCTATACGAGCCCGCCTTGTAACCAGAAGCTTCTGAGTTCAAACCCCGGTGGGGTGCATACTGCTGAAGAGTCCCGAACTAGGACGAAATGGCTGTTCAGTACTCCGAGGTTTTCCAATGATTCTCTAACTAATGTCAGCTCATGATGAAATCCTGTAACAAATCTCGAATCGTTAGAAGTTGGAATTCACTGATCATTGGATTGGGTCTCACTGGTTGAATGGCCTGAGAGCTCTCTCTGTAATCAGAAGATCCTGGGTTCGAAACCAGGTTTGTGTTTACTTCTGAACAGGACCAAGAAAGGCAGAAACAGCTGTCCAATACTCCCTGGTTTTTCAGTGGTTTTCCATTTCATGTCAGCTCGTGATCAAATCGGTACCCAATAAAATCCCTGCTAACTAACACTCGCCAGGTACAGATTTGTATTCTTCACTCTTAGAAGAAGACACAGTGATGTTATAAACGAAAGTTATTATGAAGAGAAATTATATCTATATCTGTAGTATGGCTGACTTTCTGAATCTACGTTAGTTGGCGAGTAATTAAATTAATCCATGAAGAAGAATAACACGATTTCGTTTCATTTCGGAACTATCCGCCAGTCGTTTACAACCTTCGAAATTCCTAGAACTCACATGAAGAAATACATATTTCCTTATAGTGTAGAGTATGTTTATGCACAGCTAAGAGTATAAGTATAACTATATTCCTATTATGGAGAAAATGTTTACACACAGGTAAGGATTCATCACATAATTAATTGAAGAAAACCAAATATTCTTCATACAACATCCAAGTAAAATGATGAACTATGGCATATGATTAGATGCAATATAGTCAGAACATAAGTATGATATAATGGCAAAATATCAACAATATTTATATCATTTTGTTCAAGAATTGCAGAACAATAATTTGAAATTGAAATGAAAATGTGCGTCAAAACAGATATACACTAGACTGAAAAGAAAACAAGTAGAGGTTCTGAATTTTGATGATGATCTGTGCCTTAACCATTCACAAGAAAAAACAAACAAGTTGATAAGAGCTGCAACGAATACAAGATTCAAGTTGAATTAGTGTAGCGAATATAGAAAACAGAATTCCAATAACCAACTGCAGACTACTATCAACATCTGCCTTCCCAAGATACTAAGGAACAGGTGACCCACCAGAGAGGATAAGCAGTGCGACAAGAAGCTGTGTCAATGCAGCAAACCAGTCAATACCATATTGATGAAGTAACGAATATTCAGAAGGAAGTGGAGATGAAGTGGATGTATAGTGATCAGACATTTCTGGTAACACCATGCACCATGAACGCCCTCGATTTCAGGCCTAATGGTAATCGAAGTTCTGTGAATCGACCTCATGATAACACGAGAGAGCTAATGTGAACAAGGAATGGAAGCTTGCATACAGCCATAGAGTTAACCTTCAAGTCATCAGGAAACAGAAGTTGATGTCAATGTTGTAAACGAGCCCTCTGTTTCACTGAGAACGCAAAGAATGTATAATAGTCTGTGACCTTTGTTATAGTTGTCACTGGACGTAGAAGGAGTTTATGGATTAAGCTGCCTTAAAATAATAGAAAAGTTACCTTAAAGAGTTGTAATTAAGTAATGTGGAATCGAAAATAACAATAACTTAATACCGTAACTGAGAGGTTACAGAAAGTCAAAAAACGGGTGAAATCTCTGAAATTGTTTTCATTTCTGAATTATCAATTGAAGAAGCAGAGATCAGATTGAGAAAACTTCAAGTTGGATTTCACCTCGAACCACCACTAGTCACAGAACCATTGAGAATCAAGGGATATTAGATATTATTTTATCCTGCTTCAAGGCTTTTCAGCAGTACACCCTTTGAATCCACGAGAAATTGTAGGCGGTTTTAAGGTTGTGACTTCGTTCAAGAATTATGATAGAAAGCCGGGCTCGTTGTATTTGATCATGTACTGAGAAGGCTGCCTACTATCACGAGTGATATTCCTGATTGTAGTTGACTGGATTATGAGAGAAATTGTGAATGAGACCAAGAAGACAGGCATACATTGGACCAATGAGAATACGCTAGATGATTTGAGCCTCAGTCACATCATCCGTCGTTGATCATCATCAAGTTTGAGCCCTTTGTTTATTAAGTTGGCCGAAATCAGTCAATCAATCGAAATGATTCTCAGAGAAGTCAAACTCAATACATGTCATGTCATTGACAATGGAGTGAATGTGATTCTCAAGTGAGTCACTCCTGAGAACTAATGGAAGTGCCTTTCTTCCATAACTCACATTAATATATGTGTAAATCCTCGAATGCAACCTGAACGATCAGCGACAAACATGGGTTTGGTATGATGTCAAAATGGAAAATATAATGTGAAGATGAATCGAAAGCTCGCGTGATGTAGTGGAGCCGGATAGAATTGCAGGCTGTCAATCGTGTGGAAGAGACATGTTGAAACGTTGATCAGTGTTCCACTCGAGGAGGCAAGCAATGAATGAATTCTATTATTGGTGATGATGATAAACATTTGAAGTCTAATTGTTATGGACTACAAATCTATTGGATAGAGGAGACAGACAGAGAGGGAGTGAGAGCTGACGAGTTAGTTGTAGGCAGTCTTACACTGCACATTTTTGTTCTTCTTATCACTCATCAGAAACAGGATGTGAGAAAATTGGGAGACATTCACTCAGTGATACAAAAAAATCAAAATCACGAATGAGATCAGGGACACTGAAGTTTGGATAATTTGGCTACACCTTACCTTGATAGAACCTAATAAAATATATGGAGTCGTCTATACATGGTGATTGGTTTGTACAAGGTGATATTATCTATGTCGTTGTAGGCAAGATGAAAACCATCGAATAGTCTCTTTTGTTATTTTTGAGCCACCATGAACATAATTGCATGGCGGCTTACAAAAATTGATCAGAATACATAGTGGGTGCAATGGCACGGAGACAGTCATTACCTGTAATAAAACCAACTACCAAGCCACAAATAACCATTTTGCAAAAATGATACAAAATTGCGACAAAATACGACCACATATGAAATGCGTCATTCTTAGAAGAATGCTGTCACAAAATCTTGTATTTCACCTTCTTTGATACAATATATACCGATCTGACTGTTTCGCATACGCACACGCACTATACTACTTATATAAGTGAATTAAGCGACCAAGCATATTATTCAAATATCATCATTCGTAAATCACCTTATGCAGTATACTTGTGTTTACAGTGTCCTCACTCACCAATTACAATAGTTCATGCAATTTTATGCTCATTTCTTGGTGTGATCATGGACCAGAAGGTAGGAAATGCAATTGCATATTAGTTTGTTTATTAGATGTATCACTGTGTGATACAAATCTCCACCTGTCGAGTGTTAATTTGCAGGAATTTGACTGGTTACCGATTTGATCTCGAGCAAGACATGAAATGGAAAACCATTCAAAGACCAGGGAGTATCTGACCTCTGTTTCTTCTCTGTTTGTCCCTATTCATAAGTACACACAAATCAGGGTTTGAACCCAGGATCTTCTGATTACAAAGAGAGCTCTCTGGCCATTCAACCTGAGAGACCCAATGAATTCCAAATTCTCGCGATTCGAGATTTGTACAGCGAGACCACCATGTAATGTTGATAGCGGGTAACCAATCTCTGACTTTACGTCTCAGACTAGGAGAAGCTAGCTGCCCAGTACTCTCCAGTTTTCCAATGATTCCGTGACTGAAATCATCTCGTGATCAAACCTGAAATCCCTGCCTAGTTGAATTGCATGTAAAGGAATACACTTTTGATATATATCCATATAATATGTGTGTTTTGTTTGACAGTCTGTCCTTGGTGATATATATCCATATAATATATGTGTTTGTTTGACAGTCCGTATATTTGCTAGGTATATCTGGATCGATATTCCATTATGATTAGCCAATCATGTTAAGACTGTCTATTGATTTGTTCATTTTGAATATTCGCTCACACACTTGTGTTCACACACTTGTTCGAACATTCATATATTTTGCTCTCACACACTTGTGTGACATATTGATTCTCCTTGCGTTTGGAAAATAGAAGTATCATCGCAAACCTAGTGGTCTTCTGATTTCCGTCTTTCTTGCGTCAGGACTATTAAATTCTCGACCAGTACATAACAACTTTATATTTTTCATCGAATACCTTTAGAGAAGAAAACCCGATTCAGAAAGTCAGCCATACTACAGATATAGATATAATTTCTCTTCATAATAACTTTCGTTTATAACATCACTGTGTCTTCTTCTAAGAGTGAAGAATACAAATCTGTACCTGGCGAGTGTTAGTTAGCAGGGATTTTATTGGGTACCGATTTGATCACGAGCTGACATGAAATGGAAAACCACTGAAAAACCAAGGAGTATTGGACAGCTGTTTCTGCCTTGCTTGGTCCTGTTCAGAAGTAAACACAAACCTGGTTTCGAACCCAGGATCTTCTGATTACAGAGAGAGCTCTCAGGCCATTCAACCCGTGAGACCCAATCCAAAGATCAGTGAATTCCAACTTCTAACGATTCGAGATTTGTTACAGGATTTCATCATGAGCTGACATTAGTTAGAGAATCATTGGAAAACCTCGGAGTACTGAACAGCCATTTCGTCCTAGTTCGGGACTCTTCAGCAGTATGCACCCCACCGGGGTTTGAACTCAGAAGCTTCTGGTTACAAGGCGGGCTCGTATAGGATTAAGCCACTGGGACCAAGTCCAATGGCCCATGAATTCTAACTTCCGCTAATTCACGACATGGCGAGACAACTAGCCAATTTGTTCGGCGAGTATTTGTCCCCACACCCGACCTGCTGCCATCTACTGGTTACGACATCTCACTAAAACTCCAGGTAACCACCTACATGAATACGGCAAGTCGAGATTTCTGAAATGAGACCACCATGTAATACTGTTAGTGGGTAACTGATCGCTGAGTTTAAGTCTCAGACTAGGAGAAGCTAGCTACCCAGTACTCCCTAGGTTTCCAATGATCCCGTGACTGATATCACCTCGTGATCAAACCTGAAATCCCTGCCTAGTTGAATTGCGTGTAAAGGAATATCTTGAAAGATATTCATCGACTACTTCTAAAGAAGAAAAACCGACAAGGAAAGGAAATAGTATTCTCGCATGGAATACAAATCGTGACTGACTGACTGACTGCCTGACTGTTGGAAACCGGAAAGAGAGAAATATAACACAAGTCAACATATAAGTGAAACACAAACGAAAAACACACATTCACAATGACAACAAAAACAAAAGGAATGAGGAGAAATGCTTCTCTGTGTAAAACCGTATCACAAAACTATGATCAAGTTATTCCGATACTTTTGCTTAGCCAAGCAGAAATTTTCGTCATCTCCACTTTCTTGTCTTACAAGTTTATCATCCTTCCCAATGTGATGAGAGTTCACATCAGCAAATTTTGAATTGGGATCAAACTAACTAGATTGTCTACAAATAATAGATCGGCACTTCAGTTATCGACTTTCGTCATGTCTCCACATTATTGAGGGAGAGGTTATTGAAAAAAAAGTGAAAGCGGGATCGCTGTTTCCTCATCAGTGTATGTATACTCTTGACTCCGCCTGAAATCAAGATCGGGACCTTCACTTTACCAGATTAACTTCACAACGAGTGATTGGTGATTTACAGGTACATTCTGTTTTAGAGCTCAGAAGAGATTGAAACACACATTCTGAATTCCACGAGAAGTCACGACTAATAAATAACGTCATTTGATTCCTCAGGCTTCGTTGAGCTTCCCGTTTTGACAGCCTACGTGTCGACGTCGGCTGACTATTTCGGTCTGGTCAATCTGTGTGTTTCAGTGGTTAAGGGATAGAGTGCTCACAAGGAGGATATTTATCAGGCCAAATGATATCAGATTGAAATCTCGCCGATAAAATTTGGTTATCAATGAAAATTAGGATTCATTTCAGAATTTCACTTAATGCGTAAGTAAAATGTTGATGGAATATTAGGGGATACGAAACGGTAGAAGTTGGAAGGGTAGATATAATCGGGAACTGATATTTGATAGAGGTCTGTCAGTTGTATTCAATGAGCATCACATGGTTATTTCCCCCATGACAATATGCTTCATAAGTCTTTCACTACTCTCCTAGTATGTTTCATTGTGAACCGAACTCTTCGACGAATGATCACTGAGAAACTCTCATAGGAAAGAGACATACAGCCTTACATATTCTTGTAGACATTCGTTATCTTCTCAATGACCTTTCAATTCATTTACATTTGGTTTGTGACTTCCTACTTTAATTCCCATTGCATTCCAAATAGAATTTAGAGCTTCGTCGGCACATCTCCACTTCACTCTCTTCTCTGAAACTGTTTAACAAGGTTGATTTTCGCTTGACGTCCATGCTGATCATTCGTTCTGCTTGTCTTATCTTCAATCTGGATCAAGTGAAGGCAGCTGTTGATGAAAGTCTGAAGCCTGTACGAAATTGTTGTGGTGACGAATGTATCAAGTCCCACTGACTAATAGAGATGACTGTTGAAAATTTGATTCTTGTTCCTTATGCTTAGTGCAGAAGACGTCGAGATGATGCTGCCCAGATAGGTGAAAGATGAGCATTTCATCAAAGTTTTCTGTCTTAATGCATTGGCTTTTGTTGATGTTTGTTAAGTACCCCCATGGTTTCTGTCTCCTGTATGTTCACTTGAGTATCTTTGATTTTTTGAAAAATGACATGTCATCTGTCAATCATTCCACATTATTATTATTATTACTTAGATACTAATTCCCAAACTGAAGTTATTCTTTCTTATGATATCAGTCCAGTGATAGAATCTGTAGGGGCGATGTCGTTTACAGGAGGATTGATCACTGAATCATTCTATAGACAAGTGAAATCGTTAGGTTAATTAACACAATTCTGTTGCGGTCTTATACATATAATAACCATTCAGTGTACAACACGTAGTATAAGCAGACGTCTACCATGGACACGAGACGTTGAGGTGTCATTGATCACTTTAATCGAAGCGACTGTCGCATGAAGACAACCAAGAGACATTTTGTAACCCATATTGTACGTACGCACTGTTGTACGCAACATATATAGTAAATTTAGACAAAAATACGAATACTTAGGTAATAAACTTTCATGTCAAATGGAGGATTTCGGTCCTTTCAGTCATGTTTGTGACATACTACACTATCATAATGAAAGAGAATAAGCATCCATGTAATAGTTACTTTTGATTAGTAATTATCTCACACCTACTACGTCACGCCAACTTCTGCCTCTTTTCTAATCTACAATTAGTCATCCCATCTTACTCCTGACATTACGTGATGCATTTTTCGATGACAAAGTTTCCCAGTATCTGACTGGTCAAAAGGTTTCTTTGTTTAATATTACTACGACTGAACAACTCATGAAAGTCAATCGTCGGAAAACATTTTCTTCTCCGTTTGAACCTTTTGCTCATGATTCAATATAGGAATATTTCGTTCATATTGGACACTTCCTAATCAACAGGTTGTACACATTTTAAACACTCATGAGATTGGAAAACACCATGACTGGTCAGATTTCAGTGGATTATATCCAACGAAATAAAAGAGATTAAATACAATAAGATGATGGATGGACACCCGGTGTTTATATCGCTTCACCGAAGCTGGTTGGTAGGTACTACTGGTCGATATGATTGGTGGCATATAGCGTCAAACACACGCACATACACTTTATCAGTAATGATTCATTATGATGTCTCTTCAACAACATTATTCATATCGAAATGAACACTGTCAATCATTGATTCGACTGAGGTGAACAGATACGAATGATTTTATATGTGTCCACCATCAGATCCGCTGAACAGTAGCTCAGGAAACTATTGTTCTTTTCGTTTGTAAGTGAATGAGATATTTCATTGCAAGAAACACATGTGATATGACAAGATTTGAGATTCGGAAATTGAGGTTTATGTGGCTTCGGTTGGTTTCAGAGTAAGCAAATTATCATTCAAATCTAAGTCTCAGAGTTGTTATGAAATGTGCACTTGTGTATGTCCTGGGGATCAATCCAACGACATTATTTCACTTTGTGCAGTGAGAACAGCCCTATCAATCAGTCAATTGTTTGTAATTCACTGAGTTTTGAGTTCTCCATAGGTGACGATGAGGGATCGAGATGATTTCTGCAAGCTTTATAAAACCAATAAATAAGTCTGATTCAGTGCGGATGGTGTCCTCCTGACTCAATGTTTATATTCAAAGGATGAGTGGTTCAAATATGCAGCCTAACGCAAACAATATCCAACTATGACTGTGTTATTTCTCTCATTGTTTGATTACTTTGCGTTCCTAGTGGAGCATACTCCTTGAAGCTTGGACCTAGAAATTGAATTAGCATTGGCACTCATCTTCTACGGGATGGGGTTACTAGTCTTACACCCAAACTTCCATCCTTTCCAAGTCTACAACCGGTTAAGTAAGGCTTAGGAGTGATTCAAACAGAGACTGAACCTTTGAGCAAGTTAGGCGTCGTTGGTGATGGTTCCGCCACTGAACCACTGAAACACACCATGACCATCTATTATTATTCTCCTCTTGGGTCACGAGTGGAACATAGGCATTCAACACCACACTCACATCTTGTCCTCTACTCTGCAATCCTCTTCAACTGTCCACTAGGTTACTCACAACCCAATGTCTCCTCCGTATATGATCTTCTCTACTGAACTCAGATTCAAATGAAAAGCCTGACATGTGATATCACTTTGTCTTTTTTAAGTGTGTCCCCATTTCAGTGCAAATATTTTGTGTGTTACTGGCTCTTCATTGGTTTCTTCTTGCTAATTCTTCCCGGCCACATAGTCTTCAGCGTGCAGCCGATGAAGGTGGCAGCTGCTGATAAGAATCTGCAGCTTATCTGAAACGCTTTCGATCACATGTCAAGTTTCAGCACTACACAGAAGCACTGACTTAACAGTGCTGTAGAAAATCCGAATTGTATTCTTTGTGGTGTGTGCAGATGAATTCGAAAACTGATCTCAAAATGAAGAACTTCTGTCCAGCAAGACTTTGAATGTGGAATACTAAAGTGGGTGAGTTATTTAATATTAATATGAAATACAACAAATGTTGAGGAATAACACTGATAATGGGAAGCATTCACACTGGATAGGAGTATTTATTAGGTGTACCAGTTGACATCTACAGTAATATCCATCATTCAGAGATTATGCTCACAATTTTCTATTGTCACTGATGGTTTTATGCGTATTAAGTTCCTCTATTTTGAGCCTCAGTTGTGTTCCATGCTCATGTTCGGTGAAGGATAAAAACTTGATCTGAAAAGACTCCTTGTGTTAAACAGTGATGACAAATTACATTTGCTCATTTTATCGATTTCTATCTTATTTTCAGCTTGTCAATCTATCGAAATCCATGTCACCTCAGTGATATGCATGTGCCCGTACACACATCCTCCAGTCATCAAACTTTCAATTTCATTTTGTTCTACTGGAGGGATAACCAGTGCTCAATCTGCTCTCACCGGTTTTGATTCTGCTCCAATTCTATCCACTTATGATAACAAAATGACTTTTTTTGATAAAATTAATACGACTGAGCATATTTGTGTATGAATAATTAAAGTTTTCGTGTTATCAGCTTCACATATGGTTATGAAATTAGTGTGAAAACATGGGAGAAACCATATTACTCTGACCACTGATTACGGGCTACTATTATCTCAGACAAAAAACGAAGTATAGATGCAGTCACACCATGACATCTTCGTCATCCCATCTAGCGGAGAACAAGTTCTGGGATAAGGTAAAGTGAATAGTACGGCCACAAGGATTACAAAGTAGGGTAAGGAGCGTTGTCTTTCCTGTAATCACGAATTAATTTTTTGGATCTGGATTTTGCAGATGATATATGACTAATGTCACACGAACTCGAAGACTTGCAGGTAGATGGAAACCAAGAACTCGGCTGAAGAAGCAGTGAAGACAGGAATCCAAGTGAATATAGACAAGCGATAGATTTAACGCGGGTTGTCTCCTTCAATTATCTAGGAAGCATCGTTTCAATCACAGACAGCGTGACAGGACTTCCTCACCCAATGGATTTGCGTGACTAGTGTTCAGATCACTAATCCTAATGAAAGTCACGATGGTACGATTCTGCAATGAAGAGAAGCGAGACAGAAAGATGACACGCTATTGACAACGAAGCCTTTAATATCTCGAATCTACAGCGAGAAGGCTTAACAGAAGTTCCACAGACACAGGTTTCGAATAACACCTAGAGAAATTAGTTTCACTAAAATATTAGAACAGGTAACAGTGAATATAGTCCAACTCTCTTATGAGGGTTAGTAGTATGGGGCTTTCAGAAAAATTAGGTGTGTAACAATAAGATGAATATCAGTATATTATATCACTGAAATACAATAGTAGTTAGAGGTTGAATCCAAGTAAACTCAAATAAAAATACCAATTACTTTGTATATGATGGTTCGTTTTTGACTGTTAAACAAACCTTTAATCAGGGTGAGAACTCATCATTTATCTTTATCTTCATCTCAGTGAGTGACTGTGTTTCCTCTGTAACTTGAACTAAACGTCTGTCGATGTTAGCGCTAGTGAAATACAATGCAGTTGTGGAGTTGTATTCAACGGATAAGTCGCAGATAGGTCAGATGTTTAGAGCCACACTTCAGCTAACTAATGGCTGGTAGGTTTTCATCAGTGAAACTTAAATGGCTTCAAGTCTTCTATGTGATTTGTGTGGTGATGAAAATGTTTACGTGGTGGTTTTCCTTTCAAGACGACATCAATATTACAAAGTCACTGAAACCAATCAACAGTAGTGTTGAAGTTGAGTTTATTTCCATTTTAACAATTCCCACAACAGTATATCAAGTGTCATCTTAGTGATCAAACTGAACTCATCTACAACTCACAGTTGACAGCTCTATCACTACTCCAGTGACAGTCATTCCATATTTTACAGTTCAGAGATTCCGTCCCATTAGAATCATTGCAATAATAACAATAATAATCCTTTCTATCGCCTTTGGATATTAAAGAAATCGACATTCATATATTTATCTGAGAGATAAATTTGGACAGCCAAATTGAAAGTAAACTAAGGGACATACATTGAGTTGTAAGACACTTTCCTTTTGAAAACTGAGATGCAGAATATGGGAGAGATAGAATTTGGGAAAAAAACGCCAAAGCAGGTTATAACTTTTTTCAGTACAATTAATGAAAAATATTTCGGATGACTGAAACAATGATCCCATTCTAGGCATAAAACTTAATGAAGGATGCAAAATAATCTTATTGAATTTTCTTATTCAGAAGTGAATATCACTGATTGAACATTCAAGAAAAAAAGGTGTAAAATGTGTGCGTGTGTGGCAAGGTATTTATTCTAAAACAACAATCCACAATAATATTTTATTTTTTTGTTTGTCTCACTCTATATTATTCCAAACGGTGATATGTGTATTTTCCAACAAGGGAAATCAACTATTGAATTGAATTTTTGATTTTCCCGTCGATTGATTGGACCGAAGTGCTCGGTCTCAGGTTGACATGTCGGCTTCTTGTGCAGATGCTTCGACGATGTCTGGGCATTTAGTTAGTATACAATTGGTGAATGGTGGCTAGCAGTGGAATCCAGGATACGCATTTCGTCCTATTTGGGACTCGTCAGCTGGATGTACCTGCATTTCTCAGTGAGTGATGATGTTCCCACTGAGGCTCGAACCCAGTACCCATAGTTTCAAACGCCAAAGCGTTATCCACTAGACCACTTGGGCAGGGAAATTAACTGTCACAGAAGTGTGTGAGTGAAAGGGTACGTAGTGTAGGAAAGGTGTGAACAAGTGTGTAAAAGTGTACAACGCAGAGTATATATGAAAATGACTATCATCATTGGATTCTGATTGGTTGTAATGTCATGAGACAAAAATGTCATCCATTGTTTATTTAGTTAATAGGCAGACAAAGCATATTGTGAGTTATAATGGAATATCGATCAATGTACACATAGCAAAATATATGATCAGCATGGACGTCAAGCAAAAATCAACATTCTAAAACAGTTTCAGAGAAGAGAGTGAAGTGGAGATGTGCCGACGAAGCTCTAAATTCTATTTGGAATCCAATGGGAACAAAAGTGGGAAGTCACAAACCAAATGTAAATGAATTGAAAGGTCACTGAGAAGATAACGAATGCCTACGAGAATATGTAAGGCTGTATCTCTCTTTCCTATGAGAGTTTCTCAGTGATCATTCGTCGAAGAGTTCGGTTCACAATGAAACATACTAGGAGAGTAGTTAAAGACTGATGAAGCTAATCCTAATTTTCATTGATAACCAAATTTTATCGGCGAAACTTAAATCTGATATCATTTGGCCTGATCAATATCCTCTTTGAGAGCACTTCATAACTTTACCACTGAAACACACAGATTGACCAGACCGAAGTAGTCAGCCGACGTCGACACGTGGGCTATCGAAACGGCAGCTCAACGACACCTGGGGAATCATATGACGTGATTTGATTAGTAATGACTTCTCGTGGAATTCATAATGTGTGTCTCAATCACTTTTGAGCTCTATAACATAATGTACCTGTCAGTGCGTTGGTGGCAGAGCGTTTATGATTCTCGACGACCATGAACATGGTCCAGGGTTCGCCGCCGACGCACACATTATATCTATGGTCGTTCTGCGAAATTCGGTCTATCGATATGATATTCTGAGAATTCCACACTTGTATCAAATATACGGTGTGTCGCCAAGCAGCAATCAAACAAGTAAAAATCACAATTCACTCATAGTTTACTTCAAGACTGATTACACCCCGAATCACCATTAGTCACAGAATCACTGACAACAAAGGATCATTAGATATTATTATATCCTGCTTCAAGGCTGTTCATCAGTACACCTTTTGTATTCACGAAAAAGTGCAGGTCGTTTCTATGGTTGCGACTTCGCCCAAGAATTATGATAGAAAACCGGGCTCGTTGTATTTGATCATGTACTGGAAAAGCTACCTAATATCACGAGTGATATTCCTGATTGTAGTGGACTCGATTATGTGAGTCACTCCTAAGAATTAGTGAAAGTGCTTTTGTTTCCTTAGTCACATTAACATATGTGTAAAACATAGGCACTGTGGTAGTAACTAATTCCATATTAGCTTGTTTATTAGATGTATCACACAGTGATACGTCTAATAAACAAACTAATATGCAATCGCCTTTCCTAAATTCTGGTGCACGATCACACCAATCAATGAGCATGAAATGCATGAACTGTTGTTATTGGTGAGTGAGGACACTGTAAACAAAAGTATAGTGCATAACGTGATTTACGAATGATGATATATGAATAATATAAATGGTCGCTTAATTCACTTATATAAGCAGTATAAAGCGTGTGTGTATGCGAAACAGTCAGATAGGTATACATTCTAGCAAAAAACGTCAAATACAACATTTTGTGACAGAATTCTTCTAAAAATGATGAATTTCACATTCAAATAGTATTTTCTCCTAATTTTGTATCATTTTTGCAAAATGGATATTTGTGGTATGGTAGTTGATTTTATTACACGTAGTCACTGCTTCTATCTACTCGATCAATAGAACACTTCCGATTTTTGCAAGCCGCCATGCAATAATGTTCATGGTGGCTCAAAAATAACAAAAAAGATTATTCTATGGTTTACTACTTGCCTACAATGAGATAGGTAATCTCACTTTGTACAAACCAATCACCATGTTTAGACGACTTGCTGTAAACAAGGCATCAACTAACCACACTATTGTGACGATAAATAAACTTGGTCCTCTGGCATCTGCCTTCGTGAAGAGATGATGACACCTGCAGTAACCACTCCATATACATTAATAAGTTCTCTCAATGTAAAGTGTAGCCAAATTAATCAGACTTCAGTGTGTCTGATCTCACTCATGATTTTCATTTGTTTGTATCACTGAGTGAATGTCTCTCCATTCTCCCGCATCCTGTTTCTGATGAGGGTTAAGGAGAACAAACATGAGGAGGGCAAGACTGCTTTACGTCTAAATTGTCAGCTCTCACTCCCTCTCTGTCTCCTCTAACCAATAATTTGTAGTCCATAACAATCAGACTTGAAATGTTTATCATCATCACCAATAATAGATTTCATTCATTGCTTGCAGACTCGACTGAGACATAGGTCAACGTTGGAACATATCCTTTCCACGCGATTGACATCCTGAACTTAAGTCCGGCTCGACTACTTCTCGCGAGCATTCAGGTCATCTTCACATAATATTTTGCATTTTGTCATAATGCCAAAACCATGTTTGTCGCTGATCGTTCAGGTTGCATTCTACTAAACATTCCGCCTGAAATCAATTGCTTCTCACATACTTTATCTGTCGATAAGTGACTAGTAACAAGCTCCGATAAGCAGGAATTGAGAAAAGAGAAGGAGTAACATCAGAGATTATTACGTGACACCAAGTACGTGTTGTTCGAAGTGAATTACAAGGTCTACTCATACTATTACACATTGTCTAATTGCATTCAAATGTACATCACCTTCGCTTACATGAATTTCGTGTCACAGTTGAAACACTGGTGACAGATTTTAGTCAAAGTGATCACCATTACTACTGGCTAGGCGCCACTAAGCTTAGTGACCAGTTGAGTGAACAAGCAGCCATCATGAGAGTAGATCTACGAACAACATTGGTGAATGCACAGAGATGACACAGTCTTTCCACAAAATATATTTTATAAGTGTCACTGATGACCCGATTAGCTTGGTGGCAAAGTGGACCACCGTCCTTCTTTCACCACCTGAGAAGTTATACATTCTGCATTATTGATTGTGCACTGAAACCCACATTCCTGTTTAAGACTTTCACTGACTATGCATCCAAGGAAATAACAGAATTAACATGCAGCTTAATAAAATATTAATATCAGTTGGCTGTTACTGGGAACTGAATTCATCAGAAGGATATTTCATCGATATTGAGTGCCTCCTGAGAAGTATGCAAACTCCAACGTGATGCAGAATTCATTTCAAGACCAGGAACTCTTCCAGTGAGTGCAGTTCACATGACAGGTTGAAAGTGACTAGTTCCCCTCATATGATTCCTAGATAGAATTTATCGTGAGAAAACATCAATAGGGGAATTCTTCGAAACCAGTGACCATTGAAGACTTAATTCATCATTCTTCTTCTTCAGAGATCTCTCCACAATACGCAACTGTAATACGAAAGGCATTCTAGGCTAGATTTCAAGTCACAAACTAGAATGAAACAGCTCTACAATGATCACTTGTATTCGATGATCCATTCACCAGCCATGTTTCGTGATGAAATCGAAGTTGGAAGTAAATCACGTGCGTTGGAGTCAACATTTAAGAGAGATAACCAATATTATTAGTATTCATTTCTTTTGTACCGAGTGGTGTATATTCATTCCAGACGAAATGGAATATGATAGAATAGATCCCATCATGGTGACCCATGTTCATGAGTACTGACATGCACATTTTCTCTTCACACGACATGCCTCATTTCTCCATCAGACATATCTGACATGTGGAAACCCATTGTCAGTGTAGTTCAAGAATGAACGATCAATTCATGGTTGTTTGCTCTAACCCAACTGCATATTTTGGTGGGAGTAACCGATACTTCAGTCATCGTTCCATCGTTCGCTGTTCCTTAGAAGACGGAGAAATACTATCAGAAGTATTATTGTGATTTATTGTTGTGACATTTATTCTGAGACCTGTGTTGAATCACTTAATGGTTGGCTCTATATTGGTGCAAGAATAAAGGGTTCTTGAGTCACCAACCTGTGTTCTGGTTTTTCGCGTTGGTTATTGCACATAGTTGATGAAAGTCTTCTGAGGACAGTGTGAAGTCCAGTGTAGTTAGACCTGGACATTGACACCCATTGATTCTTCGCGCCGAATCAGAATAAAATGATGATCTATGTCATATGATGTGATGCAATATAGTTCGAACTCAACTATGATCTAATCCCCCGCTATCTATATCTTTCCAACATTCTCTTCAACAATTGCAGAACAATATTTTGAAATTGAAATGAAAATGTGCGTGACTTTATGTTTTATCAAAGAACATGATTGTCTGAAAACAAATAAGTGATGGATAAAAGTGCATGCAACACACTCGAAAAACTTCGGTGGTTCATTGTGATTGAAACAGCTATACACTAGACTAAAAAGAAGACAAGTAGAGGATCTGAATTTTGCTGATGATCTGTGCCGTAACTATTGACAAGCACAAACAAACAAGTTGATGAGAGCTGCAACGAAGACAGGATTCAAGTTGAATTCGTGTAGCGAATATAGAAAACAGATTTCCAATAACCACCTGCAGACTACCATCAACATCTGCCTTCCCAAGATACTAAGGAACAGGTGACCCACCAGAGAGGATAAGCAATGCGACAAGAAGCTGTGTCAATGCAGCAAACCAGTCAATACCATATTGATGAAGTAACGAATATTCAGAAGGAAGTGGAGATGAAGTGGATGTATAGTGATTAGACTGATACCAGTTGATGAACTTATCTGTGCATCAGAAGCTGTCGCTGTTCGAACTTTAGAAGGTTGTCTAGCTGCAAGACTACCACCACTGCTGTCTTTTATAATTAGCTCCAGTTTAGCTTTAACATCTGCTGATATGTGGGCTACACGCTGATCATTTGCACTGACGGTCTCATGAGTATCCATACCTACTACCACCTCATCTGCCCTTATTCTACTTCACGTTCAAGTTGTACAGAATCATTGTCTGACTCAGTAGTAGTAGGCATTCCGCTCGTCTTATCATGATCTACCAAAGACAAATGTGCACTATCATGATCATTATCACAAATATTCACTTTACCGCTGTTTATATGGTCGAATTGTTCATTTTCAACCTCTTTAATAACAGCAGTAGATGACTTGGATTCTCTCTCATAAATCCTTAAAGGTGTTATACCTTCACTTTGACTAGTAATACCTTGAAAACTTGTGGAGGCAGAACTTTTAGCTTACCACTGAACTTGATCACTTGTTCACAGTTCTCTTTTGTATGCATTTCTTTCAAACGGATAAAACGCAACTGCGTTTGTCTCGCAACTTGTGACCTATCTGTTGAGGATATGCCACGAAAGCTGTCACATTCAGTAAGTTTGTATGACTTACTAGACATCATACAGTTATCTTGATATCCACTTCGCTGAGTACTCTCTGACTTAAATGACTGCGTTTCGCTCTCTGGCTTCTCTATTCCAGGGGTTGTATGGAATATACTGGCAAACTTGCTCATAGCTTGGTTGACACTGTCTTTCACAAGTTTCAGAATATCATCGATCTTTGGCTCTAAACCTTCATCCTCCATACGAGAGCTTATCTTCACCCATTTCCTTTGTAGTCGAGTGGGTGGGCGTCTCGTTATTACCTGTGTCTTACAAAGAGATTCAAATTATGGTAACAAATAATGGGCAAAAACGCAGTAAGCACTGTGAAATATACACAGAAAAATGGCTTCCAACTGAGTTTTGGAATAAAAGGCACCTTTATGCATAAATGGATTGCTTCATATGGTGCAAAAATTATGCTTTATGAGATTAAGCGTAAGGGAAATAATGACCAGTTTTCTAGCCATATTCTCAGGTTATTTCAGTATGGTCGTAGGTATGTTCACCTCGTAAGATGAAGGTGGTGTATTCGACACTTGGTGAGTTGATTGGCGATGGATAGTGTGCATGTAGGAGAAAGCAGCTACTTGGTTGTTTGCTGCTTTCAGTGGCTATCAAATTTGTGTTATTTTGTAACAAAATATACTGTTCAAATTATTTACTTTATAAACGGTGCATTACAAAGTTTTTCGGTTGTCATTATTGCGGAGTAATTGCAATTATAAATAGTATTCTCCAAATATCCATGGTCACAAGCTCACAAGTAAAAACTTGAAAACTCTCGGAGATACAACTGATGATTGATTTGCCACAAATTGACAAAAAGCTGTAATTCATGTCCACACTGCATCCCCAAGTTCAATAGTTGGAGAGATGAATGAAAAGGAGAACTCTTCGCTGACTTGTGCACCTTCAAAGAAATGTTGATTGGTTGCAGCATATACAAGCATAAGGACATCCATAAGACTACATGGCTGTCACCAGATGGGCGAACCAAAAACGGAATTGACTTCATCTCAATGCTGCTCAAGGAAGTGAAGACTCAGCTTATTGGACACAAAAGTAAGAAGAGGAGTAAACGTCGGCTTAGACCATCATCTCGTACAAGGAACACTCCGAATCAAATAAAACGTTTTCAAAGAGAGAGTTGCTGAAGAAAGACCAGAAACCAAGTTCAATACTCAAAAACTGAAGGATAAAGATACAAAGGACATCTTTAATGCAATCATAAGGAAAAGGGTGGAGACACAAATCCACACCAGCGAAGCGACCAGAAATGAAAAGCACTGGGAAAACCTGAAAGCGGTGTGGAGTCAAACCTGCATGGAAGTTCTGGGCAGAAAGAAAAGATTAAAAAACACTGGATCCCTAAAGAAACCTGGAGACTAATAGAAAAAAGAAGAACGGTGAAACAAAGGATTATTCAGTGCATCGACGAGCACCAAAAACAAGAGATGAATGCAAGCTATAATACACTGAACAAAAAGTAAAGAAGAGTACCAGACAAGACAAAATAAAATATTATAAAGCTATGGCAAGTAAACCAGAACAAGCTGCAGGCAGAGGAGACCTCGCAACACTCTACCAAGCGACTAGGTTCCTATCGAGGAAGAGGTAAACACAAATTGAGCCAGTGAAGGATGAAAAGGGGAAGTCAATCACCAAAGAGGTGGAGCAAAGGAAACACTGGGCTGAACACTTCAAGAGACTTCTAAATCGACCGCCATCTACAACATGCCCAATAATACCAACAGCGGAAGCAGGACTACCAGTGAACATCAATCCCTCGGCGTGAAGAGAAATCCTGAAGGCGATAAAATAGCTAGAAACTGGAAAAGCAGCAAGATCAGTTGAAATCCTAACAGAAGCACTGAAAATGGACCCTGAGACATAAGCGAACTTGATGACATCACTACTTTAGAAGGTGTAGAAAGACGGCAAGTTACCTGCGGATTGAAAGAAAGGTCACCTATTCAAACTGCCAAAGAAATGAGACTTAAGTCAATGCAAAAACTGGCGCGGAATTACGCTCCTGTTCATCCCAAGGAAAATACTAACTCGCATCATCCTGGAGGGAATCGAACAAGCTTTGGATGAAAATCTTCGACCGGAACAGGCTGGAGTTTTAGAAGAAACAAGTCATGCATCGATCAAATCGCAACACTACGGATCATCATTGAAGGGAGCTAGGAATTGCAATCACCTCTCTATCTCAACTTCATCGACTTTCAAAAGGCCTTCGACAGCGTCGATCGAGAGGTAATTTGGCAACTACTTCGCTACTACGGGTACCGCCGACAATTATATACTTCATCCAAAAGTTGTAAGATAATGCTGCATGCCAAGTAATCTACAACAGGAAACTCAGGGAATCCTTCGAAGTGAAGACAGCATTAAGACAAGTCTCGCTGGCTGCCTACTATATCCAATGGTTTTCCTGATTATAGTGGACTGGTTAATGTGACAGACAGCGGTGGGCAACGAGGAAACAGGCATAAAATGGACCCTTACGAAGAACTTGGAGGATGTGGACTTCGCCGGTGATATATGTCTGATTTCCCACCAACCTGAAGATGCGCAAGTGAAAAACAGCGAGTTGGCAGAAGAAGCATCAAAGACGTAGGAATTTAGGTGAACAAAGAGAAAACAGATGTGATGATGAGGATTCCTGGCCAACACTAACAGCAACAACAACGGATAACGATCAGCATAAATGGGAGAAATCTGATAGCAAAAACCTCCTCTACCTACCTGGGAGGCATCGTTTCAACTACAGACAAAACTGACGAGGATATCAGTGGGGGATCGGGAAATCAAGGCAAGCTTTCAATACTCCGAAGTCTGTGTGGAAGCCGAAAGTACTCAGCATGAAAAATAAGATCTGGATTTTCAACTTTATTGTGAAGTTATTACTACACTACGCGTATCAGAGACTTGGCGGCTGGTCACGAAGGGCACTTCAAACAAACTACACACCTTCACCAACGGCTGTCTTTGCTCAATACTACTCAACATCGGATGGCTGGCCAGAAATTATCAGCAACAAGTATATATGGGTGCGAACCAACCCAGCAGGAACCAATTGTCCCGCAAATAAACAAGAAGAAATTGAGGTGGATTGACCATACTCTGAGAAAACAAACCATCAAGTGACATCACACATCAGGCTATCTCACATGTGAAACCCGATTGGGAAGAGACGAGTTGGCGATCAATGAGAGGGTGACAAGGAGGATGTTATGCGACGTGGCGATGAAATCATGTGTGCAAACGTATAGACAGGTGGAAACGTTTGGGGAGGACCGAAAGTAGTGGAGGCATGCGGTTGAAGCTCTATGTTTCTATGGGATTTAAAGCAAACAATAATAATATAATACAAATCCAATCCAATCCTTTCAAAACACTAAGTGTTAACGTTTCTAATTTCTAAGAATTCCAAAGTCTATTTTTTCAAGATTTTGAGAATTTCGGACACGTGAAATGTCTTTTTTTATATTCAACGGGGAATTAGAACTCCTGTCGGCTATTTCTTCAAGCTTCTTATTTCATGTGAAAGATGATTTCCCATGATTATATGACCTCTGTGTAATCATCCTCTTTGTCAATTGAAAATATGTTTCAAGCAACAAGATTTTCGAAGAATTACTATTAAGCTGCCTTAGACTGAAATATGTGATATAAATAGCCAAGATACATTCGATGGGTGAATGCCATTCACTGTAACTTTAAGGAATAAAATGTTCTAATGTATCTGGTCAGCAAAGATTCACCTTGCATTGATGGAATGAATGTTACGAGAAGACATATGATATCACCGGATGTTCCTTCTTTAAGTAAAGAACATCTGTTATTTTTGAGTTTATGTTGAATCAGGTAACATGGAAAATATTTTGTAAACATACCAGTTAATAAAAACAATATTTAGATGTACACTTATTGCGTGACTAAAATCAAGTGGTGTGATTTTTAGCCATGAGGTGTGAAATTGCATAGAGTCTCCTTCCGTAAAAGACATCAAAGTGAGCATGGAAAATTACTGACTGAATACGATGAACTTCAGTCTTCCTTCATATTAGAGATAAGTGGGTGGTACTTTTATTCGTTATGATATAAACTGGTAGACTGTTGAACTATTCAGACAGTTTAACAGTGGCCACCCACCTTATACGCTTTGTGATAGAAGATGACTGAAGTTCCAAATTTAATTTTTAGATGCTATGGGAAATAGGATAGGGTGCATAATGAAAATCAATCAAACAAAAGGCCACCTGACGAAGGCAGGTAGGTGAATGCCGAATTCTTCTTTATGTACAGGTTATGACATTTCAGTACAAACAGATAATTAAAACGTTTATCGACCACAGTGTGTGAGATGACCATTTGTGAACACTGTTTGATGTGTAAATTATGACTTGGATACAGTGGACATTTTCTCACTACACCATTTCTCCTTGACTTTGAATCCTTATCTCTGTTGCCTTTCAAAGCACTGTTCCTCAAGATATTTTGGTTTCTGACCGAGAATATCATATCATATTATCAGCTTCTGTTACTATATTCATCAGTGTACTTACAAGCTGGTATATGAAATGGAACAAAATTCGTAATTACTTGTCACATATTTATATTTAATATAATAAAGGAAACTATGTTTTCAGTGGCATTCACAAAATGTGATTGTGTAACATGCAGTTGAAGACACGATAATTGATGACGAGATACTAATTTATACATCTAAAAATGAAGTCACTAGAATATACGGCTAACTTATTGAAAATACATGAACATCGTCTTTTACGCTTTGCACAAGTATAAATTTATTGAACTTTCCCAAGAATTATTTTATGATAAATAATCGGTGACTACCGTCTCGTTTTCGGTAAGGAAGTGAAAGAATAAAATTTGAATTGGTACTCACGTGTAGTAGTTGGTAAACTGAATAGTTCTATGGACAATATGTGCAACATGAGTAGATGATTTCTTCGAATTAATTAAATAAATTATTATCCATAGTTAAAAGATTATAAGATAGTATAAACATATTTCGACAAATATGTATAATAAACTTAGACACAGTGGCAGTATTTAATTCTACATTGACTATACCTCAGATCATTTGACATTACTATCGTCAATAATTTATGTTAAATACATAATCAAGTAAATAATACCCTTCCACTTTGAGATATATCTGTTGCACACATTAATCGGGCATAATAGGTGAGCGATCCACAGAATATTCTAGGGCATACAAGAAAACAAATTTGAGTTTATTTTATTCAAAAACAACAAGCAGGGGATTGAAGTGTGGCTCCGTTTCATCATATTCGAGTAGAGTTCACCTTCAGAAGTCAACGTAATAACCAAAAAGATACAAGAATTCCTGTCGTGTAAGAGGAATGACTGAAGGATGTTGTTTTCATTTCCTTTTGTACTAAAAATAAATGGATGGTACTTGTGTTGTTTGTGATGAAGACTTTTCGACTGTTGAACTCACCATTCAGCTGTGGCCACATATCGATATGCTTTCCAATTGATGAGGGCTCAAGGTTTACGTTTGATTTCGTGGTTGATATGGAAAAGACGAAGTGCTTCATAAAAAAGCTCGACCTAACAAAAGCGAATCTGAATAAAAAAGTAGACTGAATACGATAGTTCACTACCTTCAGGTACAGACACAGAAAAAATCCACGTGAAATGCTGTAAATTACATTAGTCAGATGCAAAGCTTTTCTAAGTTCACGATTCGCTAGATTAGTTCGGTGTTTGAAGATGTCAGGTTAGACTCCTTATCTTCAGAGCTTATAAGAGAAAACACTTGCTTTAATGATGTTCTGAGTTGCATGAATAAACAAAATCACATCAATATTTATTACGTGTATAACATGCTAATTTCCACCAACTTCAACTAACATTCATTGTGATGGCAGTGTGTCAGGTGTTATATTATGGCGTATCACTTTCAAAATACTAAAACTGGTGTTCGATTACTTGAATAATGGTACGTTTGATAGGGCTATTGTGGAAAGGGTTTGATAATAAACTGCATATATCCTGCTTGAAAGGAATAAATGAGAGTACCTGATGTTCACTGTGTTCATACTTCTCAAAGGTTAAAGTTCTTCTTTGTCTGATAGATCAAACCTGCTCTGTTGGAGGAAGTGTCAGGAGCCGAATTGCCGCTCCATCTGTTTTGAACCCTAGCTCATTTTGGTAACATGGACGTTTTAACGACTGTGATAATTATGTTACACAGAACGCCTCTGATGAATTGCACAAGCTACAATAAATGTCGAAAAGACTGTCTGAAATATTTTCAGAGACGTTTACTAACTCACGGAAGGCAACTATATTGTAGAAAACACTGGTATGTTAATCGGAGAATTAAGCGAATTGTTCGAGTTTTATGTTACAGATTTCCCAATACGGTTATATTGTTTTCATATGCATCCTTCCAGTCATACTCACATATGCTTGTGCAACCTTCGATATATTGCAGTAATCAGTAAAACATTTACTGCAGTTTGATTAGTCAGTACAAACATAAGTGCATAGTATTTGTATATATGTACAAATGAATTTGAAGGCTGTAACTGTGACGTATATACAGCTTCAGGTGTAAATAGAGAGGACAGATCCATTATCACAGTTTTCGTGACAACGTTTACACTGTATTTATGCCTGAATTCGCTTATGTAGTCCTATTTTCCTTTTAAGTGTTGCTATTTTCGCCGAATGCAAATTTTAGTCTGAAAAAATAAATCTATAGTTTGTAAGCTTCTAACCAAAATATTTTGATGAAGTATTTTCGAAGGGATTTTGCTCACTAATTAAAATAAAGCTGTTAATCTGAGATATGAATTTAAAGAATTTTAACTAGTCAAAATTCAATTTCTTCCTACTATAACGAAGTAATAAAAATTACGACATAACAGAGACCACAACAGTACGCCGCACTTCAACCTCATTTTCTTATATTCACCATTGTACATTATAATTGGATAATTTTAGTTGGAAAGGCAAAATAAATACACATGAGGTTCGCATGATAAAAATCAATAAACTGAAAGAAACCGCATATACATTAACATCTGTAAAATGGGAATGTATCACACACATATGAGCACATGTCAGATGACAATATACTAATTTATACATTTCGAGCTAAATATCTTAGAATAATGAATATAAGGTCTCTTTTTGTACATCACACACAAATGTATATTATAATTGGCACTAAAAACATTATTTGATAATAAATGAACAAGAAATACACTTTCTGTTTAGCATAGAAATAACAAAAGTAAAGTTCCAATTTTACGTACAATTAGAAACTGAAAGAATGACAATGGACAAATTTCTTAAAATAAGTTTGTCATAACTAAGTGAATAAATTATCATCCAAAGTTAATGGACCTTGTAATGATGTGATCACGTTTCATTTAGTTCCCCATATTAGTTCCCTAGCAGGAAATATTCTTAACGTAATGTATATTAGAGTAAAGCCTGATAACTCATGTGGAAACTGTAATGTTCGCTTTTGAGTTTTTTTAGTCAAAATGCTGTGGCTGTCAGAAGGATGATTCAATCTGATATTTGATTCTTCCTGGTTGATTTTACACGCCTTTTCAAACATTTCTCTATGTTTCAGTAAAATACTTCCCAATTAAATGTTTAGAATTTGGTGTGTATGTTCATCCGAGAGGTTTTTAGTTTCCACTTTCCATTTTTTCACTATATCACCACAATTTTAAACCTCCGACTGTGTAATGTTGCCTGATGCGATTAACCATGTACCAATATTCATGGGTGAAACAATGCTTGTATTCTTCATATAACGTAATGAATTCAGCTCAGTTAGCTTCAGTGGATTTTATTTAAAATGAGAAAGCTACTTGGCATTTCGTTGACATTTCTTGTTCAGGAGATACCTTTTTCTGAATTCGTTTATTTGCTGGAAGAATTTGTAGGTTTTTTATTTAGGGAATTCTATTTGGAGTTCTCTTTTCCCCATGGTAACAAATGATATTCCCAAACATCATACATCGAGGTGTATTAACATGAGATTACAGTGTACATTCACTATGAAACACTGAGTTGTCAGTTATCAGGACCATACCTCCTAGTTTATCTGGTTCAAAGCTGCCAGTAACGTGAGCAACTAATACAAAAACAACTCACATGGTTCCGCTGAATTGACATGAAATATCAGTGATGAAAACAATGAAAGTTGTGAGGATATTCTGTCATGCGAAATCCCTAAAGGAAATAAAATTACAGTAGACATCACTACCTCATTTTCTAGGAAAAATTTGGTACTGTGATATTTAGACTCATTGAAAAGTGAACTTTAAATGTAAATTAATTGGATTATTGCAGATAGCGTCAAATTTATAGACTTTTGTCTGCCGAGAATTCAATACTATTTGCGTGATTATTATAACTTTACATGCGCGAGTCACTGTTCCCACTGTAGTCTTATAACTATTGTAGTGTTTTTTGTTCAGAATGTTATCTAAATGTTCCTGACAGGCATTTACTTTTCCCGAAACTTTGTTATTTGAATATTTAATAGTCGAATATTCACATTCACATGTGAAATTTCATTACACGGTGTCCTAATCACTTATTCGAAAGGCAGAAATTATGAACCCACTGAATCGGAAATTATTGACTATATTTTAACATTGCTCAATCTGTCAGGTAATCGTGCCCGTTGTATCATCGTGGTAGTGTTATCTGGAACACTCAATATGCCGAATCAATGTATCTCTTGATCTGGATAGTCTTCTGAGATCCTCATCGATGGCCACCAATGACGAAGAATAAGCCGGAATCAGATGAATATTAGGCATTATTCAGATTTTCAGGTGTAAATTTTGTCCATGAAGTGACCTAGGAAAGTTCCATTTCACTAAGTAGTCTTGCATGATATAAGTATAAAACCCAACACATGCAAGAGAAATTACTCAATGCATATACCAGAAATATGAAAGATATTATTTTTTTCCTTCACGTTCCCAGTGGAACATAGGGCTTCAAGCTAGTGGTTTGAAGTTTCTGTAGCAGTGTTTATTTTTACAAGATGGGGTTGCTAGCCTGATGCCCAACCTTTCCTCTTTACCAGCATTATTCCGGGCTTAGTGAGGTAAAGGAGTGTGTGGGCCGGAAATCGAATCCCGGACCATGTGCATGGTCGGTGATCGTCCTAACCGCTGTGCCACCGACGTATAAGATACTATTACCGCCGGTTAAATCAGAAGAGGATAATAAATAATCCTAAAATTCTATTCCAATTCAAACACATGACAACATTCTAACAAGTTACTTATTATTTTGACTATAAAAACACTCGTCTTATTTCCCATCTAATTGTAATTGATCAATAACACTCGTAATATTATTTCTGAATGTACATTATCTCATATTGAATTTTATTCCGATATCTATTCGATTCCACACATGTATGTAAATGAAGCAAGAAAGTTGTGTGAGTGACTTAATATGCTTATGAGCAATAAATAGTTTGCGCTCGAAACGTCATCACTTAATATTACTGTACAACACTGTGTGATTTATCAAGATAAAATCTTATTCATAATGGAGTTATAGTCTTGCATGAATTCGTAGCCATTCGTCATTCATGAAATTTAATATTTCTCTAATATATAAATAATCAAAGTAAAAGCACACCGATGTAAGCGCAATCGTTCCTCTTTCTAATAAATAATGGAAACATAAATGCTGCTTGTGCTACTGTGACAGTTCTGACCTTAAAAGTTACTGTGGTTCTTTTCCTTAACTTTAATAATCTCTGATCCTCTTCGATTGGCCTGATGGTCTATAAGTGGATTCGATTTCAAAATTCTCACTTACAAAAGTCATCTGAATAAATTAAATTTTTACTAAGCAATTATTCCACTGCCTCATATGCGCTATCTGTTAACTATTCATTTATTTTTGACTGTGCTGAGAACCATGTTGAATCAGCTCTGTAGAAATCATTGAGATACGAAATATTTCTTAGTTAAAATAGAATGAAGAGGGGTACTGTGGGTTTGTTTTTGCAAAATATATCGAAAATTCAAAGCAATCTCTCTGATGACATACAATCTCAATTTCGAAAATGTTACAAAAAATGCAAACATTGAATCACAGGTTATACATTTCATATGCTAAGGTGCCTATCAGTTTATCACTCTAAATAATCTTGACGAAAAAGAAACGAGTGCTCTATATGTATACTGAATAAAAAACAACGTGCGCGTGGATTGACAAAATAAGGCGATGCACAAGAAATAAAGGAATTTTTAAAATGAACAGAACGTCAATAAAATATTTGAGAAGAAGAAAATAGCAAACTTGATAAAGGGGATGAAGCTTCTGTACTTCACTACTGCACTGAAATGATGATTATAAATGTGATTTAGACTAATAGATTGTGTCTGAAACATCATCTAGCAAATAATACCGATTCAGTGTGATATATTCAACAAGAAACTATAACGGAAAATACCGCCATGTATAAAACGAAGTTCGGCTAATCTCTCTGATGATAGGTTGCAACTTGCCGTACTAACATGAGCGTACATCACTTAAGATATGTATCGTTCAGGATTGAAACCTAGGATTGAGATCTACTGGAAGAGACAAATATTGAAGTGTCATCTGTCACATTTCTCTATGAAATTAGGAGGTTTACCACTACGATGGAAGTTTCATAGAACTTGAATTATTCAGGATGTTTGTTGCGCATTGCAGTGGTTATCATTCTTTTTTAATGCATATATGTAAAGAAATGTCCATGCAGTGGTTACATAACAATGGACAATTTTAAAAACTGTGAACTTCCACTTTACATAAAATATGCAAGCCTATTCCATAGCTTGTTAATCATAGTCTTAGGCGGTTTGACACAAAAAATAGTTGACAAGCTTCGCTTATTTATTCTTCAGTTTCTCTGTCATCAAATTCAAAGTAATACACAACGGTGACCACATAAAACATCTAAGGGGAAAACATTCCGTCATACATTTTAGTTGGATCACATGCTATTCACTGTACACATTTTTGTTTAATCATGAAAAACTGAGAACGGTTACAAGATATTTTGCCGCAAGCTCCAAAATGAAGTTGCTAGAATACCTTCCTTGCAGTTTGTTTTTGATAAAACTGCATCCTGAGTAGACTGCAAATCCTCTGATTAGTCCCTTTACTTTGATGAACTGCACTGGATGTGGGTGGCAGGTGATTTAATTCAATTCCGCTTTTGTTGAATGGGTATCCAGCTATAGAAGCTTGTTAGCTGACCATTCCATGTAGGTTTTCTATGGATCGATCTTCTTAGGCTCCCATCAATTCTTCTTGTTAGTTCCATATCAAGAAACGGAATTTTCGACTCGTTTTCCATTTCAAGAGTGAGTTTTATTGCTGGATGGCCATAGTTAAATGTCTTCACCAGTAGATTCGGGTCATTGTCGTTGTCACAAATAATGGAAATGTCGTCCACGTATCTCTTATGCAGTCACAAATTGTCAATCCTCGGCTTAAGTGGACTTCTCTCGAGGCTTGCCGCGAAGCAACCTGATAGTAGTGGACCCAACGGAGATCCCATTGCAATACCATCTTTTTGTCTGTAGATGATGTCGTTGAATGTGAACTGGACGTTCAGAGTGCACCTCAATAATAATTCTTCCAAATATGTTGTCGGTATTCCATTTGTTTCATTGCCTGTTAGATTGTTCCATTTGTTCCTTTACCTGCTCTTAAATTGCTTATAATTCTTGTATTCATTTAGAACTCTTACGTAATTTCATATCATTTACGTTGTTTCTATGCTCATCATGAGTAAAACTCACTCATCAAACTATTCATATTATTTATCACACAATTTCTTTTAACAACTGTTTGTGACAACTCATCACCTTTGTTACTACCCTAGTTTCATTAACATCTAATTTTCTTGACTTGTATTACAAATCTTCGCCTGTTTGGTTAAAATAACCTTAACCAATTGTAATTTTTTTTGATTGCATGGAGGATTTAATCATGAGCTGACATCAGTTGGAGAACCACTGGAAAACCTGGAGTACTGGACAGCCGTTTCGTCCTAGTTTGGGACTCCTCAGCAGTACGCACCCACCGGGATTCGAACCCAGGACCTTCTGGTTACAAGGCGAGCTCGTAGACCATTGAGCCACTGGGATCCAATCCAATGGTCCTTGAATTCTAACTTCTGCCAGTTCACGACATAGCGCGACCACTTCGCAATGTCTTCTTCGATGAGTTACTGCCTCATCTTCGACCTGCTGTACCCTACTGGTCACGGCTTCCCACTAGAACCCCATGTTAACTGCCTGAATAGGGCCAGTCACTAGTGAGCATCAGATGAATTTTCAACTATTGGTTTTTGTAGGGATTTTGTTTGATTGCATGGAGGATTTAATCATGAGCTGACATCAGTTGGAGAACCACTGGAAAACCTGGGAGTACTGGACAGCCGTTTCGTCCTAGTTTGGGACTCCTCAGCAGTACGCACCCACCGGGATTCGAACCCAGGACCTTCTGGTTACAAGGCGAGCTCGTAGACCATTGAGCCACTGGGATCCAATCCAATGGTCCTTGAATTCTAACTTCTGCCAGTTCACGACATAGCGCGACCACTTCGCAATGTCTTCTTCGATGAGTTACTGCCTCATCTTCGACCTGCTGTACCCTACTGGTCACGGCTTCCCACTAGAACCCCATGTTAACTGCCTGAATAGGGCCAGTCACTAGTGAGCATCAGATGAATTTTCAAGTATTTTTGACAAACTTTATGTACACATACATACAAAATAACACGTATATGTATATTTGAGATTGTACAGCTAAGAAAATGAATTCGCCGAAGAGAGACTCTTCGCTGATCTACGTGTTTTCATTTTCATTAAAATAATATAATTTACAAAATAACATGCAATGACTGTGAAGTCAACTGCATAGGTCAAACTAGTAGGTCAGGATAGTCAGATTATCGGAACATACGAATTTAGCTAAGGTAAGAATGAACGAAATATTCCCATATTGAGTCATAAGAAAAGGCACAAACAGCGAAGAAAATTTTCTTTTCGACGATTCATTTTCATGAGCTGCTGTACAATCGTAATTATAATTAAACACATAAGTTTTTAACCAATCAGATACTGGTAAACTTTGTCCTTGAAAATTCTACTACATAATGTGTGGTGTAAGAAGGGATGACTAATTGTAAGTTAGAAAGGAGACAGAAGTTGACATGACCTAATAAGTGTGAGATAATGACTAATCCATAAGCTAGTGTAGAATGGACAGGAACTAGTGGAAAGGCTATAAAGTATTTTTTTGTATAAGATCAATGTGGAAAGCAATGTTATTAATAAACAGTAATAGAATAATACTGGAAACTCAGAAACCGCCTTTCAAAATGTCTGAAGAAGACATTCCCAACAGCCACTCTACGTATAAAATTCTCCTTCATACTGTTAATCCAGTCTAACGTTAAGGACAAGATACCGCCTTTGGCCACTTCAATGTGTATTTATCAATTCACTTGCTCCTGTGGAGCAAAGTATATCGGCCGTACGCAACGTCAAGTCCACAAACGTATCCTGGAACACTGCCCAGCTTGGTTAGCCAGAGGAGAAAAGAAGAATAGCAACAGCTCAATCCTCGAACACCTTGTTATCTCCGGACATCGAGCACCCCCACACGAATGCTTCACAGTGGTACACAGAGTCCCTCAATATCGTACAAAAGGACTCCGGATATGACATCTGTACATAGCTGAGGCATTAGCAGCTATTCGTGACCTAAAACCGGACCTATGTATACAAAAACGAAACATACATTCTCTAGCCCTACCATGGCCAGAGTAAATTTCTCACTAAAATTTTTCTCCTCTCTTTTAATATGTAAGTTCACTATTATTTAGTATTATTATTATTATTATTACTGTTCTTAATACTTTTATTATTATTACTATTCCCGCCACCCACATTTTATTACCACTCTATTACTGTTTATTAATAACATTGCTTTCCACATTGATCTTATACAAAAAAATACTTTATAGCCTTTCCACTAGTTCCTGTCCATTCTACACTAGCTTATGGATTAGTCATTATCTCACACTTATTAGGTCATGTCAACTTCTGTCTCCTTTCTAACTTACAATTAGTCATCCCTTCTTACACCACACATTATGTAGTAGAATTTTCAAGGACAAAGTTTACCAGTATCTGATTGGTTAAAAAACTTATGTGTTTAATTATAATTACGATTGTACAGCAGCTCATGAAAATGAATCGTCGAAAAGAAAATTTTCTTCGCTGTTTGTGCCTGTTCTTAAGGTAAGTATGGTTGACCCCGAGAAGACAAACAATTTAGAAAATAGCTCAGCAATTGCAATGTATGCATTGACACACAACCACACAATAGAATGGGAGATGGTTAAAATTCTAAAAAGTAATCTAGGTAGGTGGAGAGAGAGGTTGATCACTGAATCCTTGTTCATCGAGTCTACACCCGACACATGAAATAGGAATGAATCATCACTCATACCCGAAATATGGAAAATACTACTACCAATCAAATCAAGCGAAAATCAAGTGAAAAATAATGGAACTTAACGGAGGTTGTCTCCTTCAATTATCTAGGAAGCATCGTTTCAATCACAGACAGCGTGACAGGACTTCCTCACCTACTGGATTTGCTTGACTAGTGTTCAGATCGCTAATCCTAATGAAAGTCACGATGGTACGATTCTGCAATGAAGAGAAGCGAGACAGAAAGATGACACGCTATTGACAACGAAGCCTTTAATATCTCGAATCGACAGCGAGAAGGCTTAACAGTTGAGTTTATTACCGTTTTAACACTTCCCACAACAGTATATCAAGTGTCACCTCAGTGATCAAACTGAACTCATCTACAACTCATAGTCGACAGTTTTATCACTATTCCAGTGACAGTCATTCCATATTTTACAGTTCAGAGATTCCGTCCAATTGGAATAATTGCAATAATAACAATAGTAGTGCTTTCCATCACCTTTGGATATTAAAGAAATGGACATTCATATATTCATTTGAGAGATAAATTTGGACAGCCAAATTGAAAGTAAACTAAGGGACATACATTAAGTTCTAAGACACTTTCCTTTTGAAAACTGAGATGCAGAATATAAGAGAGATAGAATTTGCGAAAAAACGCCAAAGGAGGTTATAACTTTTTTCAGTACAATTAATGAAAAATATTTCGGATGACTGAAACAATGATCCCATTCTAGGCATAGAAATTAAGGAAGGATTCAGAATAATCCAGACAAATATGTATTATTGAATTTTCTTATTCAGAAGTGAATGTCACTCACTGAACATTCAAAAAAAAGATGTAAGATGTGTGCTTAAGAGTGTTTGTGTGTGTGGCGAGGTGTTTATTGTAAAATAACAATCCACAGTAAGATTTTATTTTTATGTCTGTCTTACTCTATCTTACTCTATAAGGTGAATGTCGAGTTGTTTACCATTCACGAGTCAGGAGGACACCATCCGAACTGAATCAGACTTATTTATTGGTTTTATAAAGCTTGCATAAATCATCTCGATCCCTCATCGTCACCTATGGAGAACTCAAAACTCAGTGAATTACAAACAATTGACTGATTGATAGGGCTGTTCTCACTGCACAAAGTGAAATAATGTCGTTGGATTGATCCCCAGGACATACACAAGTGCACATTTCATAACAACTCTGAGACTTAGATTTGAATGATAATTTGCTTACTCTGAAACCAACCGAAGCCACATAAACCTCAATTTCCGAATCTCAAATCTTGTCATATCACATGTTTTCTTGCAATGAAATATTTCATTCACTTACAAACGAAAAGAACAATAGTTTCCTGAGCTACTGTTCAGGGGATCTGATGGTGGACACATATAAAATCATTCGTATCTGTTCACCTCAGTCGAATCAATGATTGACAGTGTTCATTTCGATATGAATAATGTTGTTGAAGTGACATCATAATGAATCATTACTGATAAAGTGTATGTGCGTGTGTTTGACGCTATATGCCACCAATCATATCGACCAGTAGTACCTACCAACCAGCTTCGGTGAAGCGATATAAACACCGGGTGTCCATCCATCATCTTATTGTATTTAATCTCTTTTATTTCGTTGGATATAATCCACTGAAATCTGACCACTCAAGGTGTTTTCCAATCTCATGAGTGTTTAAAATGTGTACAACCTGTTGATTAGGAAGTGTCCAATATGAACGAAATATTCGCATAGTGAGTCATAAGCAAAAGGTTCAAACGGAGAAGAAAATGTTTTCCGACGATTGACTTTCATGAGTTGTTCAGTCGTAATAATATTAAACAAAGAAACCTTTTGACCAGTCGGATACTGGGAAACTTTGTCATCGAAAAATGCATCACGTAATGTCAGGAGTACGATGGGATGACTAATTGTAGATTAGAAAAGAGGCAGAAGTTGGCGTGACGTAGTAGGTGTGAGATAATTACTAATCAAAAGTAACTATTACATGGATGCTTATTCTCTTTCATTATGATAGTGTAGTATGTCACAAACATGACTGAAAGGACCGAAATCCTCCATTTGACATGAAAGTTTATTACCTAAGTATTCGTATTTTTGTCTAAATTTACTATATATGTTGCGTACAACAGTGCGTACGTACAATATGGGTTACAAAATGTCTCTTGGTTGTCTTCATGCGACAGTCGCTTCGATTAAAGTGATCAATGACACCTCAACGTCTCGTGTCCATGGTAGACGTCTGCTTATACTACGTGTTGTACACTGAATGGTTATTATATGTATAAGACCGCAACAGAATTGTGTTAATTAACCTAACGATTTCACTTGTCTATAGAATGATTCAGTGATCAATCCTCCTGTAAACGACATCGCCCCTACAGACTCTATCACTGGACTGATATCATAAGAAAGAATAACTTCAGTTTGGGAATTAGTATCTAAGTAATAATAATAATAATAATGTGGAATGATTGACAGATGACATGTCATTTTTCAAAAAATCAAAGATACTCAAGTGAACATACAGGAGACAGAAACCATGGGGGTACTTAACAAACATCAACAAAAGCCAATGCATTAAGACAGAAAACTTTGATGAAATGCTCATCTTTCACCTATCTGGGCAGCATCATCTCGACGTCTTCTGCATTAAGCATAAGGAACAAGAATCAAATTTTCAACAGTCATCTCTATTAGTCAGTGGGACTTGATACATTCGTCCCCACAACAATTTCGTACAGGCTTCAGACTTTCATCAACAGCTGCCTTCACTTGATCCAGATTGAAGATAAGACAAGCAGAACGAATGATCAGCATGGACGTCAAGCAAAAATCAACCTTCTAAAACAGTTTCAGAGAAGAGAGTGAAGTGGAGATGTGACGACGAAGCTCTAAATTCTATTTGGAATGCAATGGGAATTAAAGTAGGAAGTCACAAACCAAATGTAAATGAATTGAAAGGTCATTGAGAAGATAACGAATGTCTACGAGAATATGTAAGGCTGTATGTCTCTTTCCTATGAGAGTTTCTCAGTGATCATTCGTCGAAGAGTTCGGTTCACAATGAAACATACTAGGAGAGTAGTGAAAGACTTATGAAGCATATTGTCATGGGGGAAATAACCATGTGATGCTCATTGAATACAACTGACAGACCTCTATCAAATATCAGTTCCCGATTATATCTACCCTTCCAACTTCTACCGTTTCGTATCCCCTAATATTCCATCAACATTTTACTTACGCATTAGGTGAAATTCTGAAATGAATCCTAATTTTCATTGATAACCAAATTGTATCGGAGAAATTTCAATCTGATATCATTTGGCCTGATAAATATCCTCCTTGTGAGCACTCTATCCCTTAACCACTGAAACACACAGATTGACCAGACCGAAATAGTCAGCCGACGTCGACACGTAGGCTGTCAAAACGGGAAGCTCAACGAAGCCTGGGGAATCAAATGACGTTATTTAATTAGTCGTGACTTCTCGTGGAATTCAGAATGTGTGTTTCAATCTCTTTTGAGCTCTAAAACAGAATGTACCTGTAAATCATCAATCACTCGTTGTGAACTTAATCTGGTAAAGTGAAGTTCCAGAAGTTAATGTGAAGTGAAGTAATGAGTACACATACACGGATGATGAGGAAACAGCGATCCCGCTTTCACTGTTTTTTTTCAATAACCTCTCCCTCAATAATGTGGAGTCATGAAGAATGTCTGACAACTGAAGTGCCGATCTATTATTTGTAGACAATCTAGTTAGTTTGATCCCAATTCAAAATTTGCTGATGTGAACTCTCATCACATTGGGAAGGATGATAAACTTGTAAGACAAGAAAGTTGAGATGACGAAAATTTCTGCTTGGCTAAGCAAAAGTATCGGAATAACTTGATCATAGTTTTGTGATACGGTTTTACACAGAGAAGCATTTCTCCTCATTCCTTTTGTTTTTGTTGTCATTGTGAATGTGTGTTTTTCGTTTGTGTCTCACTTATATGTTGACTTGTGTTATATTTCTCTCTTTCCGGTTTCCAACAGTCAGGCAGTCAGTCAGTCAGTCACGATTTGTATTCCATGCGAGAATACTATTTCCTTTCCTTGTCGGTTTTTCTTCTTTAGAAGTAGTCGATGAATATCTTTCAAGATATTCCTTTACACGCAATTCAACTAGGCAGGGATTTCAGGTTTGATCACGAGGTGATATCAGTCACGGGATCATTGGAAACCTAGGGAGTACTGGGTAGCTAGCTTCTCCTAGTCTGAGACTTAAACTCAGCGATCAGTTACTCACTAACAGTATTACATGGTGGTCTCATTACAGAAATCTCGACTTGCCCTATTCATGTAGGTGGTTACCTGGAGTTTTAGTGAGATGTCGTGACCAGTAGGGGGCAGCAGGTCGGGTGTGGGGACAAATACTCGCCGAACAAATTGGCTAGTTGTCTCGCCATGTCGTGAATTGGCGGAAGTTAGAATTCATGGGCCATTGGACTTGGTCCCAGTGGCTTAATCCTATACGAGCCCGCCTTGTAACCAGAAGCTTCTGAGTTCAAACCCCGGTGGGGTGCGTACTGCTGAAGAGTCCCGAACTAGGACGAAATGGCTGTTCAGTACTCCGAGGTTTTCCAATGATTCTCTAACTAATGTCAGCTCATGATGAAATCCTGTAACAAATCTCGAATCGTTAGAAGTTGGAATTCACTGATCATTGGATTGGGTCTCACTGGTTGAATGGCCTGAGAGCTCTCTCTGTAATCAGAAGATCCTGGGTTCGAAACCAGGTTTGTGTTTACTTCTGAACAGGACCAAGAAAGGCAGAAACAGCTGTCCAATACTCCCTGGTTTTTCAGTGGTTTTCCATTTCATGTCAGCTCGTGATCAAATCGGTACCCAATAAAATCCCTGCTAACTAACACTCGCCAGGTACAGATTTGTATTCTTCACTCTTAGAAGAAGACACAGTGATGTTGTAAACGAAAGTTATTATGAAGAGAAATTATATCTATATCTGTAGTATGGCTGACTTTCTGAATCTACGTTAGTTGGCGAGTAATTAAATTAATCCATGAAGAAGAATAACACGATTTCGTTTCATTTCGGAACTATCCGCCAGTCGTTTACAACCTTCGAAATTCCTAGAACTCACATGAAGAAATACATATTTCCTTATAGTGTAGAGTATGTTTATGCACAGCTAAGAGTATAAGTATAACTATATTCCTATTATGGAGAAAATGTTTACACACAGGTAAGGATTCATCACTTAATTAATTGAAGAAAACCAAATATTCTTCATACAACATCCAAGTAAAATGATGAACTATGGCATATGATTAGATGCAATATAGTCAGAACATAAGTATGATATAATGGCAAAATATCAACAATATTTATATCATTTTGTTCAAGAATTGCAGAACAATAATTTGAAATTGAAATGAAAATGTGCGTCAAAACAGATATACACTAGACTGAAAAGAAGACAAGTAGAGGATCTGAATTTTGATGATGATCTGTGCCTTAACCATTCACAAGCTAAAACAAACAAGTTGATAAGAACTGCAACGAATACAAGATTCAAGTTGAATTAGTGTAGCGAATATAGAAAACAGAATTCCAATAACCAACTGCAGACTACTATCAACATCTGCCTTCCCAAGATACTAAGGAACAGATGACCCACCAGAGAGGATAAGCAATGCGACAAGAAGCTGTGTCAATGCAGAAAACCAGACAATACCATATTGATAAATTAACGAATATTCAGAAGGAAGTGGAGATGAAGTGGACGTATAGTGATCAGACATTTCTGGTAACACCATTCACCATGAACGCCCTCGATTTCAGGCCTAATGATCATCGAAGTTCTGTGAATCGACCTCATGATAACACGCGAGAGCTAATGTGAACAAGGAATGGAAGCTTGCATACAGCCATAGAGTTAGCCTTCAAGTCATCAGGAAACAGAAGTTGATGTCAATGTTGTAAATGAGCCCTCTGTTTCACTGAGAACGCAAAGAATGTATAATAATCTGTGACCTTTGTTATAGTTGTCACTGGACGTAGAAGGAGTTTATGGATTAAGTTGCCTTAAAACAATAGAAAAGTTACCTTAAAGAGTTGTAATTAAGTAATGTGGAATCGAAAATAACAATAACTTGAATACCGTAACTGAGAGGTTACAGAAAGTCAAAATACGGGTGAAATCTCTGAAATTGTTTTCATTTCTGAATTATCAATTGAAGAAGCAGAGATCAGATTAAGAAAACTTCAAGTCGGATTTCACCTCGAACCACCACTAGTCACAGAACCATTGAGAATCAAGGGATATTAGATATTATTTTATCCTGCTTCAAGGCTTTTCAGCAGTACACCCTTCGAATACACGAGAAATTGTAGGCGGTTTCTGTGGTTGTGACTTCGTTCAAGAATTATGATAGAAAGCCGGGCTCGTTGTATTTGATCATGTACTGAAAAGGCTGCCTTCTATCACGAGCGATATTCCTGATTGTAGTTGACTGGATTATGAGACAAAATTGAGAATGAGACCAAGAAGACAGACATACATTGGACCAATGAGAATACGCTAGATGATTTGAGCCTCAGTCACATCATCCGTCGTTGATCATCATCAAGTTTGAGCCCTTTGTTTATTAAGTTGGCCGAAATCAGTCAATCAATCGAAATGATTCTCAGAGAAGTCAAACTCAATACATGTCATGTCATTGACAATGGAGTGAATGTGATTCTCAAGTGAGTCACTCCTGAGAACTAATGGAAGTGCCTTTCTTCCATAACTCACATTAATATGTGTGTAAATCCTCGAATGCAACCTGAACGATCAGCAACAAACATGGGTTTGGTATGATGTCAAAATGGAAAATATAATGTGAAGATGAATCGAAAGCTCGCGTGATGTATTGGAGCCGGATAGAATTGCAGGCTGTCAATCGTGTGGAAGAGACATGTTGAAACGTTGATCAGTGTTCCACTCGAGGAGGCAAGCAATGAATGAATTCTATTATTGGTGATGATGATAAACATTTGAAGTCTAATTGTTATGGACTACAAATCTATTGGATAGAGGAGACAGACAGAGAGGGAGTGAGAGCTGACGAGTTAGTTGTAGGCAGTCTTACACTGCACATTTTTGTTCTTCTTATCACTCATCAGAAACAGGATGTGAGAAAATTGGGAGACATTCACTCAGTGATACAGAAAAATCAAAATCACGAATGAGATCAGGGACACTGAAGTTTGGATAATTTGGCTACACCTTACCTTGATAGAACCTAATAAAATATATGGAGTCGTCTATACATGGTGATTGGTTTGTACAAGATGATATTATCTATGTCATTGTAGGCAAGATGATAACCACCGAATAATCTTTTTTGTTATTTTTGAGCCACCATGAACATAATTGCATGGCGGCTTACAAAAATGGTTCCGTGGTATGTGTCCTAAATATGGGTAGGAAGCAGTCATTACCTGTAATAAAACCAACTACCAAGCCACAAATAGCCTTTTTGCAAAAATGATACAAAATTGCGACAAAATACGACGATATATGACATTTGTCATTCTTAGAAGAATGCTGTCACAAAATCTTGTATTTCACCTTCTTTGATACAATATATACCGATCTGACTGTTTCGCATACGCACACGCACTATACTACTTATATAAGTGATTTAGGCGACCAAGCATATTATTCAAATATCATCATTCGTAAATCACCTTATGCAGTATACTTGTGTTTACAGTGTCCTCACTCACCAATTACAATAGTTCATGCAATTTTATGCTCATTTCTTGGTGTGATCATGGACCAGAAGGTAGGAATCGCAATGGCATATCAGTTTGTTTATTAGATGTATCACTGTGTGATACAAATCTCCACCTGTCGAGTGTTAATTTGCAGGAATTTGACTGGTTACCGATTTGATCGCGAGCAAGACATGAAATGGAAAACCATTTAAAAACCAGGGAGTATCTGACCTCTGTTTCTTCTCTGTTTGTCCCTATTCATAAGTACACACAAATCAGGGTTCGAATCCAGGATCTTCTGATTACAAAGAGAGCTCTCTGGCCATTCAACCTGAGAGACCCAATGAATTCCAAATTCTCGCGATTCGAGATTTGTACAGCGAGACCACCATGTAATGTTGATAGCGGGTAACCGATCGCTGACTTTACGTCTCAGACTAGGAGAAGCTAGCTGCCCAGTACTCTCCAGTTTTCCAATGATTCCGTGACTGAAATCATCTCGTGATCAAACCTGAAATCCCTGCCTAGTTGAATTGCATGTAAAGGAATACACTTTTGATATATATAGATATAATATGTGTGTTTTGTTTGACAGTCATTATATCCATATAATTGTTTTGTTTGACAATCCGTATATTTGCTAGGTATATCTGGATCGATATTCCATTATAATTAGCCAATCATGTTAAGACTGTCTATTGATTTGTTCATTTTGAATATTCGCTCACACACTTGTGTTCACACACTTGTTCGGACATTCATATATTTTGCTCTCATACACTTGTGTGACATATTGATTCTCCTTGTGTTTGGAAAATAGAAGTATCATCGCAAACCTGGTGGTCTTCTGATTTCCGTCTTTCTTGCGTCAGGACTATTAAATTCTCGACCAGTACATAACAACTTATATTTTTCATCGAATACCTTTAAAGAAGAAAAACCGACAAGGAAAGGAGATAGTATTCTCGCATGGAATACAAATCGTGACTGACTGACTGACTGCCTGACTGTTGGAAACCGGAAAGAGAGAAATATAACACAAGTCAACATATAAGTGAGACACAAACGAAAAACACACATTCACAATGACAACAAAAACAAAAGGAATAAGAAGAATGCTTCTCTGTGTAAAACCGTATCACAAAACTATGATCAAGTTATTCCGATACTTTTGCTTAGCCAAGCAGAAATTTTCGTCATCTCCACTTTCTTGTCTTACAAGTTTATCATCCTTCCCAATGTGATGAGAGTTCACATCAGCAAATTTTGAATTGGGATCAAACTAACTAGATTGTCTACAAATAATAGATCGGCACTTCAGTTATCGGACTTTCGTCATGTCTCCACATTATTGAGGGAGAGGTTATTGAAAAAAAACAGTGAAATCGGGATCGCTGTTTCCTCATCATCGGTGTATGTATACTCATGACTCCGCCTGAAATCAAGATCGGGACCTTCACTTTACCAGATTAAGTTCACAACGAGTGATTGGTGATTTACAGGTACATTCTGTTTTAGCGCTCAAAAGAGATTGAAACACACATTCTGAATTCCACGAGAAGTCACGACTAATTAAATAACGTCATTTGATTCCTCAGGCTTCGTTGAGCTTCCCGTTTTGACAGCCTACGTGTCGACGTCGGCTGACTATTTCGGTCTGGTCAATCTGTGTGTTTCAGTGGTTAAGGGATAGAGTGCTCACAAGGAGGATATTTAGCAGGCCAAATGATATCAGATTGAAATTTCTCCGATACAATTTGGTTATCAGTGAAAATTAGGATTCATTTCAGAATTTCACCTAATGCGTAAGTAAAATGTTGATGGAATATTAGGGGATACGAAACGGTAGAAGTTGGAAGGGTAGATATAATCGGGAACTGATATTTGATAGAGGTCTGACAGTTGTATTCAATGAGCATCACATGGTTATTTCCCCCATGACAATATGCTTCATAAGTCTTTCACTACTCTCCTAGTATCTTTCATTCTGAACCGAAATCTCCGAGGAATGATCACTGAGAAACTCTCATAGGAAAGAGACATACAGCCTTACATATTCTCGTAGGTATTCGTTATCTTCTCAATGACCTTTCAATTCATTTACATTTGGTTTGTGACTTCCTACTTTAATTCCCATTGCATTCCAAATAGAATTTAGAGCTTCGTCGTCACATCTCCACTTCACTCTCTTCTCTGAAACTGTTCTAGAAGGTTGATTTTTGCTTGACGTCCATGCTGATCATTCGTTCTGCTTGTCTTATCTTCAATCTGGATCAAGTAAAGGCAGCTGTTGATGAAAGTCTGAAGCCTGTAGGAAATTGTTGTGGGGACGAATGTATCAAGTCCCACTGACTAATAGAGATGACTGTTGAAAATTTGATTCTTGTTCCTTATGCTTAATGCAGAAGACGTCGAGATGATTCTGCCCAGATAGGTGAAAGATGAGCATTTCATCAAAGTTTTCTGTCTTTAGGCATTGGCTTTTGTTGATGTTTGTTAAGTACCCCCATGGTTTCTGTCTCCTGTATGTTCACTTGAGTATCTTTGATTTTTTGAAAAATGACATGTCATCTGTCAATCATTCCACATTATTATTATTATTATTACTTAGATACTAATTCCCAAACTGAAGTTATTCTTTCTTATGATATCAGTCCAGTGATAGAGTCTGTAGGGGCGATGTCGTTTACAGGAGGATTGATCACTGAATCATTCTATAGACAAGTGAAATCGTTAGGTTAATTAACACAATTCTGTTGCGGTCTTATACATATAATAACCATTCAGTGTACAACACGTAGTATAAGCAGACGTCTACCATGGACACGAGACGTTGAGGTGTCATTGATCACTTTAATCGAAGCGACTGTCGCATGAAGACAACCAAGAGACATTTTGTAACCCATATTGTACGTACGCACTGTTGTACGCAACATATATAGTAAATTTAGACAAAAATACGAATACTTAGGTAATAAACTTTCATGTCAAATGGAGGATTTCGGTCCTTTCAGTCATGTTTGTGACATACTACACTATCATAATGAAAGAGAATAAGCATCCATGTAATAGTTACTTTTGATTAGTAATTATCTCACACCTACTACGTCACGCCAACTTCTGCCTCTTTTCTAATCTACAATTAGTCATCCCATCGTACTCCTGACATTACGTGATGCATTTTTCGATGACAAAGTTTCCCAGTATCCGACTGGTCAAAAGGTTTCTTTGTTTAATATTATTACGACTGAACAACTCATGAAAGTCAATCGTCGGAAAACATTTTCTTCTCCGTTTGAACCTTTTGCTTATGACTCACTATGCGAATATTTCGTTCATATTGGACACTTCCTAATCAACAGGTTGTACACATTTTAAACACTCATGAGATTGGAAAACACCTTGAGTGGTCAGATTTCAGTGGATTATATCCAACGAAATAAAAGAGATTAAATACAATAAGATGATGGATGGACACCCGGTGTTTATATCGCTTCACCGAAGCTGGTTGGTAGGTACTACTGGTCGATATGATTGGTGGCATATAGCGTCAAACACACGCACATACACTTTATCAGTAATGATTCATTATGATGTCACTTCAACAACATTATTCATATCGAAATGAACACTGTCAATCATTAATTCGACTGAGGTGAACAGATACGAATGATTTTATATGTGCCCAACATCAGATCCCCTGAACAGTAGCTCAGGAAACTATTGATCTTATCGTTTGTAAGTGAATGAAATATTTCATTGCAAGAAAACATGTGATATGACAAGATTTGAGATTCGGAAATTGAGGTTTATGTGGCTTCGGTTGGTTTCACAGTAAGCAAATTATCATTCAAATCTAAGTCTCAGAGTTGTTATGAAATGTGCACTTGTGTATGTCCTGGGGATCAATCCAACGACATTATTTCACTTTGTGCAGTGACAACAGCTCTATCAATCAGTCAATTGTTTGTAATTCACTGAGTTTTGAGTTCTCCGTAGGTGACGATGAGGGATCGAGATGATTTATGCAAGCTTTATAAAACCAATAAATAAGTCTGATTCAGTTCAGATGGTGTCCTCCTGACTCGTGAATGGTAAACAACTCGACATTCACCTTATAGAGTAAGATAGAGTAAGACAGACATAAAAATAAAATCTTACTGTGGATTGTTATTTTACAATAAACACCTCGCCACACACACAAACACTCTTAAGCACACATCTTACATCTTTTTTTTGAATGTTCAGTGAGTGACATTCACTTCTGAATAAGAAAATTCAATAATACATATTTGTCTGAATTATTCTGAATCCTTCCTTAATTTCTATGCCTAGAATGGGATCATTGTTTCAGTCATCCGAAATATTTTTCATTAATTGTACTGAAAAAAGTTATAACCTCCTTTGGCGTTTTTTCGCAAATTCTATCTCTCTCATATTCTGCATCTCAGTTTTCAAAAGGAAAGTGTCTTAGAACTTAATGTATGTCCCTTAGTTTACTTTCAATTCGGCTGTTCAAATTTATCGCTCAAATGAATATATGAATGTCGATTTCTTTAATATCCAAAGGTGATGGAAAGCACTACTATTGTTATTATTGCAATTATTCCAATTGGACGGAATCTCTGAACTGTAAAATATGGAATGACTGTCACTGGAATAGTGATAAAACTGTCGACCACGAGTTGTAGATGAGTTCAGTTTGATAACTGAGGTGACACTTGATATACTGTTGTGGGAAGTGTTAAAACGGTAATAAACTCAACTGTTAAGCCTTCTCGCTGTAGATTCGAGATATTAAAGGCTTCGTTGTCAATAGCGTGTCATCTTTCTGTCTCGCTTCTCTTCATTGCAGAATCGTACCATCGTGACTTTCATTAGGATTAGCGATCTGAACACTAGTCAAGCAAATCCAGTAGGTGAGGAAGTCCTGTCACGCTGTCTGTGATTGAAACGATGCTTCCTAGATAATTGAAGGAGACAACCTCCGTTAAGTTCCATTATTTTTCACTTGATTTTCGCTTGATTTGATTGGTAGTAGTATTTTCCATATTTCGGGTATGAGTGATGATTCATTCCTATTTCATGTGTCGGGTGTAGACTCGATGAACAAGGATTCAGTGATCAACCTCTCTCTCCACCTACCTAGATTACTTTTTAGAATTTTAACCATCTCCCATTCTATTGTGTGGTTGTGTGTCAATGCATACATTGCAATTGCTGAGCTATTTTCTAAATTGTTTGTCTTCTCGGGGTCAACCATACTTACCTTAAGAACAGGCACAAACAGCGAAGAAAATTTTCTTTTCGACGATTCATTTTCATGAGCTGCTGTACAATCGTAATTATAATTAAACACATAAGTTTTTTAACCAATCAGATACTGGTAAACTTTGTCCTTGAAAATTCTACTACATAATGTGTGGTGTAAGAAGGGATGACTAATTGTAAGTTAGAAAGGAGACAGAAGTTGACATGACCTAATAAGTGTGAGATAATGACTAATCCATAAGCTAGTGTAGAATGGACAGGAACTAGTGGAAAGGCTATAAAGTATTTTTTTGTATAAGATCAATGTGGAAAGCAATGTTATTAATAAACAGTAATAGAATAATACTGGAAACTCAGAAACCGCCTTTCAAAATGTCTGAAGAAGACATTCTCAACAGCCACTCTACGTATAAAATTCTCCTTCATACTGTTAATCCAGTCTAACGTTAAGGACAAGATACCGCCTTTGGCCACTTCAATGTGTATTTATCAATTCACTTGCTCCTGTGGAGCAAAGTATATCGGCCGTACGCAACGTCAAGTCCACAAACGTATCCTGGAACACTGCCCAGCTTGGTTAGCCAGAGGAGAAAAGAAGAATAGCAACAGCTCAATCCTCGAACACCTTGTTATCTCCGGACATCGAGCACCCCCACACGAATGCTTCACAGTGGTACACAGAGTCCCTCAATATCGTACAAAAGGACTCCGGATATGACATCTGTACATAGCTGAGGCATTAGCAGCTATTCGTGACCTAAAACCGGACCTATGTATACAAAAACGAAACATACATTCTCTAGCCCTACCATGGCCAGAGTAAATTTCTCACTAAAATTTTTCTCCTCTCTTTTAATATGTAAGTTCACTATTATTTAGTATTATTATTATTATTATTACTGTTCTTAATACTTTTATTATTATTACTATTCCCGCCACCCACATTTTATTACCACTCTATTACTGTTTATTAATAACATTGCTTTCCACATTGATCTTATACAAAAAAATACTTTATAGCCTTTCCACTAGTTCCTGTCCATTCTACACTAGCTTATTGATTAGTCATTATCTCACACTTATTAGGTCATGTCAACTTCTGTCTCCTTTCTAACTTACAATTAGTCATCCCTTCTTACACCACACATTATGTAGTAGAATTTTCAAGGACAAAGTTTACCAGTATCTGATTGGTTAAAAAACTTATGTGTTTAATTATAATTACGATTGTACAGCAGCTCATGAAAATGAATCGTCGAAAAGAAAATTTTCTTCGCTGTTTGTGCCTTTTCTTATGACTCAATATGGGAATATTTCGTTCATTCTTACCTTAGCTAAATTCTTATGTTCCGATAATCTGACTATCCTGACCTACTAGTTTGACCTATGCAGTTGACTTCACAGTCATTGCATGTTATTTTGTAAATTATATTATTTTAATGAAAATGAAAACACGTAGATCGCGGAAAGTCTCTTTTCGGCGAATTCATTTTCTTAGCTGTACAATCTCAAATATACATATACGTGTTATTTTGTATGTATGCGTACATTAAGTTTGTCAAACAAAATTACAATTGGTTAAGGTTATTTTAACCAAACAGGCGAAGATTTGTAATACAAGTCAAGAAAATTAGGTGTTAATGAAACTAGGGTAGTAACAAAGGTGATGAGTTGTCACAAACAGTTGTTAAAAGAAATTGTGTGATAAATAATATGAATAGTTTGATGAGTGAATTTTACTCATGATGAGCATAGAAACAAAGTAAATGAAACGAAATTACGTAAGAGTTCTAAATGAATACAAGAATTATAAGCAATTAAAGAACAGGCAAAGAAACAAAATTAAGCCATCAAATTCAAAACAAAAACTCAAATCAAATCAAAATTTGTTACCATGACAGTAGAAGTGGTTGAGTAATCTTCTTTTGTATGCACAGCTCCGCTTTTTCTATGTGAATGGAGAAAGCTTCAGCGACACAAAGGAGACGGAAGCGTGTTTCCTTTGATAGGTAATTATTGACTGTGTAGAATACTCTGAAGGAGGCGTTTGTTTAAATGGAATGATCAGTGTTGTCCAGGTGTTCAATTATCGCACTCCTTATTGCACCACTATTGCCTTTTTGCAACCATACTGGATAGTGTTGTTGAATCCTCTTGGACAGGGTGCGCGTCAAACGACCGATGTAGCTAGCTGGCTCCACAGCAGCAGGTGAACTGATACATGCACATATAAGTGGTCAGATGTGGGATCTTGTCCTTGAGGCTTCTGCGGATCAGTGGGAAACACTATTCTTAGCGTTGCTGCAACGGATGCTGTTCACAGAGATGATAGGATCCTTCTCTTGAGAATAACGCTTGTTAAATCTCCCTTGAAATCCAAGTTCATGTAGAATTTCTTTTAAGGCGCAATTAAAGTTTCGTTTCTCCGAATTATCGGTTTCATATTTTTGTCGATGAATCTCATTGGGTATCCATTTTAGATGAAGATTTCTCTTAGAATATTCACTTCTGTTTCCAGAAGGTCGGGAATACAGATGCATTGGATGTGGGTGGCAAGTGATTTAATTAAATTCCACAATATTCGACACTCAACTTTGATGCTCAACATGAATTATTCCACACCCATTCAGTATGTTTAAAAATAATTAATCAATTAGGCTTAACAGTGCATATGCAAGTAACTGTCAAAACAGGAATATTGAAATAATATACGACACACTACAAAGATTCGTTAACTGAATGAAAGTAATCCAGAAATAATACAGGATAATACAAAGAATAAAGAACAAAGTCAAGGAGAAAACAAGGAGTCAAAGAAAAGGCAGGCTAGGAGAAGGGTTAGATCAATCACACAAGAAAGCAGTTTTTACGATGCCATATTTAAGCAGGATCAAGCATTTATTTCTGTAAACAAAGATCTAGTTTCAGGACCTGTGTCGCATTTTGTCCTACAAATACAAACATTTCCTTGTTTCGTTTTCTTCTGATGCTCATGATATATCTTTGATGCGGACAATAATGTTCATTCGGATCATAAAACACATGGTGGTGGATGTTACCCACTGAGGTGATAAACTATCACTTAAAACAGTAGTGCTTTTCTTCCAGATTCAATGATTTCAAACACTAAGTGGTCACTGCGCTCACTTCGAGTCGTACTCATTACCACGATGGACTCAATTAAACCTATTTCGGAATCTTGAATCAATCCAAACCACTCAGAGTTTGGTTTAGTGATACTCGGCCGTAAGAAGGTGTTTTGGGAGGAAGGTATGCTATTTAATTCTTATAATCAGGTGATCTTTTTAGTTAATAAAAGACAGCCAAGCAGTTATTGATCCTATAACATGGAGCGTTATCATGTTCGTTTGAAACTTACTGCCTTGGTGCTGACTGAATTCGATCCAACAATTTCGCAAGGCGATCACCGGATTCGGAAGATTGACAAATGCAGGACACTTCGAATTGCCTTCAATCACTTACCATAGAAAATAAGCATACCTGTTGTTTCCGGTGTTGACTAGAAGTGTAAGGAACCAAGGACACACAATTTGTCCTGGTTGGAGACTGACCAGCCGAATATACTTGCATCCGTGCCAAGTGATAATGTCCTCACTGATACTCAAAATATCAAAATATTTCAAAATATGTACGGCGAGTCGACTGATACGACGATTATTTCACTGAACCACAGATTCACACTGTGATCTTTATTACACGCTTTCTATACATAAAACAAGTCAGGAAATTAAGTTGAATTTATTTCAGTGTTGATGCAATTATGATGAAAATGGTTCTAATTTTTTAACGATTCTCTTTTTGTGTGTCTGTGGTAGACTAAATTATGCGTGACAATTCTAGTTACCACTTACCAACCATATGGTATTATAAAATAAAATCTGAAATGAAAAATGAACAAGCAAACAATGAACATATGATAAAATAGTTTTTCAACACCATAGTTTGTTTTATGCGTACAAGTGAACACTTAGAACTGATCCAGTGTGAATGCATGAAATTAAAATATCTCTGTCTTCTATGCGTATGTGTTTGTGTGTGCGTTTGTGATATTCTGTAATAAATGAATGATAACCGACATTTATCTTTGTATTCAAAGGATGAGTGGTTCAAATATGCAGCCTAACGCAAACAATATCCAACTATGACTGTGTTATTTCTCTCATTGTTTGATTACTTTGCGTTCCTAGTGGAGCATACTCCTTGAAGCTTGGACCTGGAAATTGAATTAGCATTGGCACTCATCTTCTACGGGATGGGGTTACTAGTCTTACACCCAAACTTCCATCCTTTCCAAGTCTACAACCGGTTAAGTAAGGCTTAGGAGTGATTCAAACAGAGACTGAACCTTTGAGCAAGTTAGGCGTCGTTGGTGATGGTTCCGCCAGTGAACCACTGAAACACACCATGACCATCTATTATTATTCTCCTCTTGGGTCACGAGTGGAACATAGGCATTCAACACCACACTCACATCTTGTCCTCTACTCTGCAATCCTCTTCAACTGTCCACTAGGTTACTCACAACCAACTGTCTCCTCCGTATATGATCTTCTCTACTGAACTCAGATTCAAATGAAAAGCCTGACATGTGATATCACTTTGTCTTTTTTAAGTGTGTCCCCATTTCCGTGCAAATATTTTGTGTGTTACTGGCTCTTCATTGGTTTCTTTTTGCTAATTCCTCCCGGCCACATAGTCTTCAGCGTGCAGCCGATGAAGGTGGCAGCTGCTGATAAGAATCTGCAGCTTATCTGAAACGCTTTCGATCACATGCCAAGTTTGAGCACTACACAGAAGCACTGACTTAACAGTGCTGTAGAAAATCCGAATTGTATTCTTTGTGGTGTGTGCAGATGAATTCGAAAACTGATCTCAAAATGAAGAACTTCTGTCCAGCAAGACTTTCAATGTGGAATACTAAAGTGGGTGTGTTATTTAATATTAATATGAAATACAACAAATGTTGAGGAATAACACTGATAATGGGAAGTCATTCACACTGGATAGGTGTATTTATTAGGTGTACCAGTTGACATCTACAGTAATATCCATCATACAGAGATTATGCTCACAATTTTCTATTGTCACTGATGGTTTTATGCGTATTAAGTTCCTCTATTTTGAGCCTCAGTTGTGTTCCATGCTCATGTTCGGTGAAGGATAAAAAATTGATCTGAAAAGACTCCTTGTGTTAAACATTGATGACAAATTACATTTGCTCAGTTTATCGATTTCTATCTTATTTTCAGCTTGTCAATCTATCGAAATCCATGTCACCTCAGTGATATCCATGTGCCCGTACACACATCCTCCAGTCATCAAATTTTCAATTTCATTTTGTTCTACTGACGGATAACCAGTGCTCAATTTGCTCACACCGGTTTTGATTCTGCTCCAATTCTATCCACTTATGATAACAAAATGACTTTTTTTGATAAAATAATACGACTGAGCATATTTGTGTATGAATAATTAAAGTTTTCGTGTTATCAGCTTCACATATGGTTATGAAATTAGTGTGAAAACATGGGAGAAACCATATTACTCTGACCACTGATTACGGGCTACTATTATCTCAGACAAAAAACGAAGTATAGATGCAGTCACACCATGACATCTTCGTCATCCCATCTAGCGGAGAACAAGTTCTGGGATAAGGTAAAGTGAATAGTACGGCCACAAGGATTACAAAGTAGGGTAAGGAGCGTTGTCTTTCCTGTAATCACGAATTAATTTTTGGATCTGGATTTTGCAGATGATATATGACTAATGTCACACGAACTCGAAGACTTGCAGGTAGATGGAAACCAAGAACTCGGCTGAAGAAGCAGTGAAGACAGGAATCCAAGTGAATATAGACAAGCGATAGATTTAACGCGGGTTGTCTCCTTCATTTATCTAGGAAGCATCGTTTCAATCACAGACAGCGTGACAGGACTTCCTCACCTACTGGATTTGCGTGACTAGTGTTCAGATCACTAATCCTAATGAAAATCACGATGGTACGATTCTGCAATGAAGAGAAGCGAGACAGAAAGATGACACGCTATTGACAACGAAGCCTTTAATATCTCGAATCTACAGCGAGAAGGCTTAACAGAAGTTCCACAGACACAGGTTTCGAATAACCCCTAGAGAAATTAGTTTCACTAAAATATTAGAACAGGTAACAGTGAATATAGTCCAACTCTCTTATGAGGGTTAGTAGTATGGGGCTTTCAGAAAAATTAGGTGTGTAACAATAAGATGAATATCAGTATATTATATCACTGAAATACAATAGTAGTTAGAGGTTGAATCCACGTAAACTCAAATAAAAATACCAATTACTTTGTATATGATGGTTCGTTTTTGACTGTTAAACAAACCTTTAATCAGGGTGAGAACTCATCATTTATCTTTATCTTCATCTCAGTGAGTGACTGTGTTTCCTCTGTAACTTGAACTAAACGTCTGTCGATGTTAGCGCTAGTGAAATACAATGCAGTTGTGGAGTTGTATTCAACGGATAAGTCGCAGATAGGTCAGATGTTTAGAGCCACACTTCAGCTAACTAATGGCTGGTAGGTTTTCATCAGTGAAACTTAAATGGCTTCAAGTTTTCTATGTGATTTGTGTGGTGATGAAAATGTTTACGTGGTGGTTTTCCTTTCAAGACGACATCAATATTACAAAGTCACTGAAACCAGTTACCAGTAGTGTTGAGGTTGAGTTTATTCCCGTTTTAACACTTCCCACAACAGTATATGAAGCGTCACTCTAGTGATTGAATAGAACGCATCTACAACTCACAGTTGACAGTTTATCACTATTCCAGTGACAGTCATTCCATATTTTACAGTTCAGAGATTCCGTCCAATTGGAATAATTGCAATAATAACAATAGTAGTGCTTTCCATCACCTTTGGATATTAAAGAAATCGACATTCATATATTCATTTGAGAGATAAATTTGGACAGCCAAATTGAAAGTAAACTAAGGGACATACATTAAGTTCTAAGACACTTTCCTTTTGAAAACTGAGATGCAGAATATGGGAGAGATAGAATCTGGGAAAAAAACGCCAAAGGAGGTTATAACTTTTTTCAGTACAATTAATGAAAAATATTTCGGATGACTGAAACAATGATCCCATTCTAGGCATAAACTTAATGAAGGATGCAAAATAATCTTATTGAATTTTCTTATTCAGAAGTGAATATCACTGATTGAACATTCAAGAAAAAAAGGTGTAAAATGTGTGCGTGTGTGGCAAGGTATTTATTCTAAAACAACAATCCACAATAATATTTTATTTTTTTGTTTGTCTTACTCTATATTATTCCAAACGGTGATATGTGTATTTTCCAACAAGGGAAATTAACTGTCACACAAGTGTGTGAGTGAAAGGGTACGTAGTGTGGGAAAGGTGTGAACAAGTGTGTAAAAGTGTACAACGCAGAGTATATATGAAAATGACTACCTTCATTGGATTCTGATTGGTTGTAATGTCATGAGACAAAAATGTCATCCATTGTTTATTTAGTTAATGGGCAGACAAAGCATATTGTGAGTTATAATGGAATATCGATCAATGTACACATAGCAAAATATATCAGGCTGTCAAAAACAAAATAGACATCATGTGACTACATATCAAATTCTAGGCTAGATTTCAAGTCACAAACTAGAATGAAACAGCTCTACAATGATCACTTGTATTCGATGATCCATCCACCAGCCATGTTTCGTGATGAAATCGAAGTTGGAAGTAAATCACGTGCGTTGGAGTCAACATTTAAGAGAGATAACCAATATTATTAGTATTCATTTCTTTTGTACCGAGTGGTGTATATTCATTCCAGACGAAATGGAATATCTCGAAAAATACCCATTCATTCATAAGTAAAAACACAGTTTTTGTTCAGCGAAGAAATTTCTTTTCAACGACTTCATTTTCAAGCTGTACAGTCGTATTTATATTACAGAAAAAGGTTATTAAGTGGCACTAAATAATTGATCAGTCAATGTACGTATATGTGATAAAAGTTATAAGGGGTAGAGTTGGAGTGGATAAATTACAAAAATATGAAAGATTGTTCTATAACAAAATGTCAAGTGTTGTCTAAAAAATTATGAAAATTAGGAGTACGATTACGATAAGAATGAAGATGTGAAGTGAAGTGGAAAGAATTCAAGTGGTAAAATAAAATAAAAACTAGAAAGAAAATTATTATGACCAAGGTAAAGAAAGGGGTTTGACAAAACGCTTTTGAACACATAATTTAGGTTTCTGTTCATGTATAGCTAAAGCTTCGGCTATGCATAAGTGCAGAAAACGTAAACTTTTGGATCGATTGGATTTTGCCATGTATATAACTTTGAAAGATGAATCACGTGGGGCTAAATGACCAGACTCTAACAGGTGATCACAAATAGACGACTTTGCAGTTCTACGTTCAACTTTCATTAACCAAACCGGATAGTGTTCAGCTACACGTTTTCGGAGATTACGCTTACAACGTCCAATATAAACAGCTCCACAAGAGCAAGTAAAAGAGTAAATGCACATAGATGTGGACAAAAGCGGTAATCTATCCTTGACGCATTGTCTGATCATATTTCTGCTGGTAAAAACTAGTTGCAGGTCAGCTGCAGGAAAAGTACGTTTAATACATTTAGATAAACGATTTTTAATCAATTCTGAAATGGTGTCACCCTTGAATGCAAGACTCATAAACAGCTTTTTCTTTGGTACTGTGACTTGTCTCGGGGTGGATTCTTTCTTGATGTTACGTTCAATGAACCTTGTGGGATAGCCATTATTAAGGAGATTTGATCGAAGGTTGTCTAGTTCCCTATCGATTGTCTCTGGAGAGCAGATTTTACGAATTCTTGAGCATAAGGAGTGAATAAGATTTCTCTTTCTCCCTAAAGGTACCCAACTGTTGAAGTTAGTGTACTGCCCAGTGAATGTTGGCTTTCGGTAAATCGACCTTAGAAGCGTTCCATTCTCTCTTCTATCTAGCTTAACATCAAGAAAGTGAAACGAAGAATCCGACTCTTCTTCGATCGTGAAAAGCAAAGATGGGTGAGAATCATTAAATATTCTAAGAAGTTCGGCAGTTGAAGTGTTTTCATCACATACAATGAAGGTATCATCAACATATCTTTTATACATAAACAGACCATCGATGGTTCCCTTTAGTGGGCCATTCTCTAAGCTAGCCATGAAAACGTCCGCTAGGAGCGGTCCTAAAGGGGACCCCATGGCGACTCCATCTCTTTGGTTGTAAATGACATCATTAAATCTAAATTGCACATTCAGTGTGCATCTCAATAGTAGTTGTTTGAGATAATCAGTTGGTAAGCCAATGTTCATGCTATTTGATTCAATATACTCGCATAGATAGCAGATAGTGTCTACTAGTGGTACATTTGTGAACAATGAACAAATATCTAAAGAAATCATATGCTTACCAGTCACATTAATTTCATCAACACAACTGACGAAGTCAAAAGTGTCGGAAAGACTATGTTTACATAGATTCAATCTAACTGGTTCCAGAATTTCCGCAAGCCATTTAGCGGTAGAGTGATACGGCGAATTCAGCATATCCAATACAGGGTACCTTTAGGGAGAAAGAGAAATCTTATTCACTCCTTATGCTCAAGAATTCGTAAAATCTGCTCTCCAGAGACAATCGATAGGGAACTAGACAACCTTCGATCAAATCTCCTTAATAATGGCTATCCCACAAGGTTCATTGAACGTAACATCAAGAAAGAATCCACCCCGAGACAAGTCACAGTACCAAAGAAAAAGCTGTTTATGAGTCTTGCATTCAAGGGTGACACCATTTCAGAATTGATTAAAAATCGTTTATCTAAATGTATTAAACGTACTTTTCCTGCAGCTGACCTGCAACTAGTTTTTACCAGCAGAAATATGATCAGACAATGCGTCAAGGATAGATTACCGCTTTTGTCCACATCTATGTGCATTTACTCTTTTACTTGCTCTTGTGGAGCTGTTTATATTGGACGTTGTAAGCGTAATCTCCGAAAACGTGTAGCTGAACACTATCCGGTTTGGTTAATGAAAGTTGAACGTAGAACTGCAAAGTCGTCTATTTGTGATCACCTGTTAGAGTCTGGTCATTTAGCCCCACGTGATTCATCTTTCAAAGTTATATACATGGCAAAATCCAATCGATCCAAAAGTTTACGTTTTCTGCACTTATGCATAGCCGAAGCTTTAGCTATACATGAACAGAAACCTAAATTATGTGTTCAAAAGCGTTTTGTCAAACCCCTTTCTTTACCTTGGTCATAATAATTTTCTTTCTAGTTTTTATTTTATTTTACCACTTGAATTCTTTCCACTTCACTTCACATCTTCATTCTTATCGTAATCGTACTCCTAATTTTCATAATTTTTTTAGACAACACTTGACATTTTGTTATAGAACAATCTTTCATATTTTTGTAATTTATCCACTCCAACTCTACCCCTTATAACTTTTATCACATATACGTACATTGACTGATCAATTATTTAGTGCCACTTAATAACCTTTTTCTGTAATATAAATACGACTGTACAGCTTGAAAATGAAGTCGTTGAAAAGAAATTTCTTCGCTGAACAAGAAATGGAATATGATAGAATAGATCCCATCATGGTGACCCATGATCATGAGTACTGACAGGCAGATTTCCTCTTCACACGACATGCCTCATTTCTCTATCAGACATATCTGACATGTAGAAACCCATTGTCAGTGTAGTTCAAGAATGAACGATCAATTCATGGTTGTTCGCTGTAACCCAACTGCATATTTTGGTGGGAGTAACAGATACTTCAGTCATCGTTTCATCGTTCGCTGTTCCTTAGATGACGGAGAAATACTATCAGAAGTATTATTGTGATTTATTGTTGTGACATTTATTGTGAGAGCTGTGTTGAATCACCTAATGGTTGGCATTATGTTAAAGGGTTCTTGAGTCACTAATCTGTGTTCTGGTTTTTCGCCTGGGTTATTGCACATAGTTGATTAAAGTCTTCTAAGGACAGTGTGAAGTCCAGTGTAGTTAGACCTGGACATTGACAGTTTCTTATTGATATGTATCCACATATATATATTTATGTGTGTGTGTATGTTGGTCTCTCTTTCTGTTTGCTCGGTTAGTCTGTGACCACTTCACTTGTATGAACTTGTCTAATAATGTGTATTCTCCTTATATTATATTATATATAATATGAGTGTTGTTGACAGTCCGTTGCTTGGTGACATATATCCATATATGTTGATTGTTGGCATGTCTGTTATAATTCGCTATGTATATTTGGATCGACACTCCATTATAATTAGCCATTCATGTTAAGACTGTCTAATGATTTTTCCCACGCTTTGTCTGGAACATTTATATATATTCGCATTCACAATTTGTGTGAACGACTTTACTTTACTTACTTACCACTTTGGTGTGAGACCATTTATTTTCGTCTCCTTGTGTTTGGACAATAGAAGTATCATCGCAAACCTAGTGGTCTTCTGATTTCCGCCTTCTCGCGTCAGGACTATTAGTTTCTCGACCAGTCCATAATAATAATTTAGCGACGAGTACATAACACTTATATCTCCTGGAGTTATTCGTCGTATTTTGTTGGCTACTCGTCATTCCTCGCGTCTGCAAATCTTCTTTGGATGAGTATTATTTGGAAGTTTTCGGGATCTTTTGGTCAATTTTGATAATGCCTGGGTCAAAGGAAGGACAAGGTCTTTTGGAAGCAGACAGGAAAGTAAATAATGATGAGTTGCCTGTTATTTGTAATTGTTATGATGCTAGATCTTTTGTCACGAGGTCACTGCTTAACTACTGACCAGTGCCCACTTAACTGGTAAAGCAGAACACGCGATAATCAGCGGTAAAACGAGGTTAATTTATTATTGACAAAAGTGACTGTATTTATACAAAAATAAGGTAGACTGGAAATCAACCAATCCGGTTGAGAGTTGGAATTGTGCAAGCATCCAATCGGAAAGCACGACAACTGGATGTCAACGACTTGTTAATAACGCGATAATAAATTTACTGAGACATGATGATGACCTGATAATTGCATGCGTTTTGCCTCTTCCTAACAGTAATGATGTGTATGATGCTAAGCATGATAAGTTTGATGTCCATGTTTCACCGTTTAGTGATAGTAGAATTTTTAAAATTCCCTAATTTGAGCCTCGGTTTTTCAACGGAAACCCAGCTGACCATCCACACTTTCTAAAGGAGTTTGAAGTCATGTTGAGTGGGTTTGCGATAAACGACGAAATGAAGTTAATGTATTTGTTGAGGTACTGAATTAGTGTTGCTGCAAGAGCTACACAGGCTGTAAGGTTATGCCCCCAATCGAAGGCTATACTTAGGCGATGCGTATCTTGCGTCTCCAAGTCTTCTTTAGGATATAATGACTAAACGAAAATAACTACTACATGGATACTTATTCTCTTTCATCAAAATAAGCAGCACGTCACAAACATGACTGAAAATACCAAAATCCTCCATTTTGACATAAAAGTTTACTACCCAAGTATTCGTATTTTTGTCTAAATTTACTGTAAGTGTTGTGTACAACAGTGTGTATGTTCAATATGGGTTACAAAATGTCCCTTAACAGTTTTCATGTGACAGTCAATGTAGAATATATAATGTGTTGAATATATTTCACCATTGTATTCTTGTCTATAATATTTGACAACCAATGAATGAATGAATGAGTGAGTTATCAAATCCTGGGATGAGAGAGATTTGATTGATTTCATGCAGGATGTCGTCATCAACTGACTTTATTTAGATAACTGTTAACAGCTTGAGAGAAATGAACAGCAACTTCGTCCAAATTCAGTGACACTCACCTACCATCTCACTAGAAATTGAACTGAGGGCGTTAATGTCGTGAAACCGTGGGTACACAGTTCAAAGCAATCTACAAACAGGATGAAACAGCTAGTCAGTATTCCACTGGTTTCCGTCAAAGTGACAAGCGTGAAACTCAAAGTGTGAAATGTGTATGGTTTCTATTATGAACCCAAAGACTCCTTAAACTAGGCATCGAATTAAGGAAAATAAGAGAGTCAATTGGTTCCTTCTGTCAAAGAAATAGTGAGTCATGATGTCTGTAGTTCACAGGAACAACAGTTAGTGAGGTGTGATGATACCATCCATACAACTGGCACTATAAGAAAGTAGTTAGTTACCAAATTAGTGGGAGAAGATTTATGAAATTACGATAAATGACATAATTATGTAATACGTGTCACAATTTTCATCCGGGTATCCTGAGATTCTTCAACATTTCCTTCCGATAAACACAGATTGCACTCAAGTCACATGATTGTATTAGGTTTAACGCGTCAAAGTATATTTCATTCTGTCGACAACAACAGAAAAGCCTTGAAATTACATGTACACATTTAACACTGTTAATTTTATTTCCAGTCGCTTCGACGAAAATGATCAATGACCGCTTTTCGTCTCGTTTTCATGGTAGAGGTGTGCTAATACTACTTGTTGTACACTGAATGTTTATTTGACCTATGAGACCACAACAGATTGATATCAATCAAACGAAAGATTCCACTGGTCTATAGAATGATCGAGTGATCACTCTTGTTGTAAACGACATCGGTCGTACAGATTCCATCACTGAACTGATATCATTAAGAGGAATAATTACAGTTCACTACAGACATATATATATTATTTCTTTAGGAATTAGGATCTAAGAATTAATAGTATTAACAGTGTACCATGTAGAATCATTGAAAGATGACACAGCATCATTCACAAAATCAAAGATCTATAGCAGAAAACCGACAGTCTGACAGTAGAGTCAGTGAGGGCAGGACTTCAAATGAGGGGGAGGGGGAAACGGATTCATAGGCGTACTTAACAAACAACGCCAACGCCTAAAGACAGAAACATTTGATGAACTGCTCCTCTTTTACTTATCTGGGCAGAATCATCTCGAACACAGGCGGTACGCTAGTGGAAGACTTCCGCCTTCAGCATAAGGAACAAGAATCAAATTTTCAACAGTCATCTCTATTAGTCAGTGGGACTTGATACATTCGTCCCCACAACAATTTCCTACAGGCTTCAGACTTTCATCAACAGCTGCCTTTACTTGATCCAGATTGAAGATAAGACAAGCAGAACGAATGATCAGCATGGACGTCAAGCAAAAATCAACCTTCTAGAACAGTTTCAGAGAAGAGAGTGAAGTGGAGATGTGACGACGAAGCTCTAAATTCTATTTGGAATGCAATGGGAATTAAAGTAGGAAGTCACAAACCAAATGTAAATGAATTGAAAGGTCATTGAGAAGATGACGAATGTCTACGAGAAAATGTAAGGCTGCATGTCACTTCCTATGAGAGTTTCTCAGTGATCATTCGTCGAAGAGTTCGGTTCACAATGAAACATACTAGAAGAGTAGTTAAAGACTGATGAAGCTAATCCTAATTTTCATTGATAACCAAATTGTATCGGCGAAACTTAAATCTGATGTCATTTGGCCTGATCAATATCCTCCTTGAGAGCACTTCATAACTTTACCACTGAAACACACAGATTGACCAGACCGAAATAGTCAGCCGACGTCGACACGTGGGCTATCAAAACGGCAGCTCAACGACACCTGGGGAATCAAAATGACGTTATTCGACCAGTAATGACTTCTCGTGGAATTCATAATGTGTGTCTCAATCACTTTTGAGCTCTAAAACAAAATGTACCTGTCAGTGCGTTGGTGGCACAGCGTTTATGATTCTCGACGACCATGAACATGGTCCAGGGTTCGCTGCCGACGCACACATTATATCTATGGTCGTTCTGCGAAATTCGGTCTACCGATATGATATTCTGAAAATTCCACACTTGTATCAAATATACGGTGTGTCGCCAAGCAGCAACCAAACAAGTAAAAATCACAATTCACTCATAGTTTACTTCAAGACTGATTACACCCCGAATCACCATTAGTCACAGAATCACTGACAACAAAGGATCATTAGATATTATTTTATCCTGCTTCAAGGCTGTTCAGCAGTACACCTTTTGTATCCACGAAAAAGTGCAGGTCGTTTCTATGGTTTCTATGGTACCATTTTATTCTGCTAAAACTGTAGTTCTTGCTTTAGTCAAATCTCAGCATACCCCGGATAAAAGATTCGTCACATATTACAAAATTATGTCATTTATCGTAATTTCATAAATCTTCTCCCATAAATTTGGTAACTAATTACTTTCTTTTAGTGACAGTTGTATGGATGGTATCATCGCACCTCACTAACTGTTGTTCCTATGAACTACAATCAACATGACTTAATATTTCTCGGCTGAATTAAACAAATGGACGTTCTTATTTCGCTAAATACCATACCTAACTTAAGCAGTCTGTGGGTGAAGAGAAGCTTCAGAATAGAAAGTATGCACATTTCACACTTAGAATATTACGCTTGTCGCTTTGCCGGAAACCAGTGGAATACTCAATATCTGTTTCATCGTGTTTGAAGATTCCTTTGAACTGTGTACCCACGGTTTCACGACATTAACGCCCTGGACTCCATTTCTAGTGAGATGGTAGGTGAGTGTTACTGAATTAGGACGAGGTTGCTGTTCATTTCTCTCAAGCTGTTAACAGTTATTTAAATAAAGTCAGTTGGTGACGACATCGACTGAGGTGAACAGATTCGAGTGATTTTATATGTCTCCTCCATCAGATTCACTGAACAGTAGCTCAGGAAACTATTGTTCTTATCGTATGTAAGTGAATGAGATATTTCAGGATTTTATCATGACCTGACATTAGTTAGAGAACCATTGGAAACCTGGGAGTATAGGACAGTTGTTTCGTCCTATTTTGGGGCTAATCAGCAGTACGTACCCACTGGGATTTGAACCCGTACTGATGAAGTGTCCCGAACTAGGATGAAACAGCTGTCCAGTACTCCTAGGTTTTCCAATAGTTTTCTAACTAATGTCACATCATGGTGAAGTCCTGAAACCAATCAACTTCCTACAAACCAACACTTAAATGAGATATTTATCTGCAAGAAAACATGTGATATAACAAGATTCGAGATTCGGAAATTGAGGTTTATGTGGCGTCGGTTGGTCTCAGAGTAAGCAAATCATCATTGAAATCTGAGTCTCAGACTTGTTATGAAATGTGCACTTGTGTGTGCCCTAGCGATCAATCCAACGACATTATTTCACTTTGTGCAGTGACAACAGCTCTATCAATCAGTCAATTGTTTGTACTTCACTGAGTTTTGAGTTCTCCGTAGGTGACGATGAGGGATCGAGATGATTTATACAAGCTTTATAAAACCAATAAATAAGTCTGATTCAGTTCAGATGGTGTCCTCCTGACTCGTGAATGGTAAACAACTCGACATTCACCTTATGGAGTAAGATAGAGTAAGACAGACATAAAAATAAAATCTTACTGTGGATTGTTATTTTACAATAAACACCTCGCCACACACACAAACACTCTTAAGCACACATCTTACATCTTTTTTTTGAATGTTCAGTGAGTGACATTCACTTCTGAATAAGAAAATTCAATAATACATATTTGTCTGAATTATTCTGAATCCTTCCTTAATTTCTATGCCTAGAATGGGATCATTGTTTCAGTCATCCGAAATATTTTTCATTAATTGTACTGAAAAAAGTTATAACCTGCTTTGGCGTTTTTTTCCCAAATTCTATCTCTCCCATATTCTGCATCTCAGTTTTCAAAAGGAAAGTGTCTTACAACTCAATGTATGTCCCTTAGTTTACTTTCAATTTGGCTGTCCAAATTTTTATCT